>CM044321.1:40367500-40967500 GCA_024291935.2 Okapia johnstoni
CTGTTTCATAAGAAGTGAATTTCTAAAGTTGTGTGCAACTCTTTGCGATTCCATGGACTGTAGCTTACCAGGCTCCCCTGTCCTTGGAATTTTCCAGGCAAGAGTACTAGAGTGGGTTGCCATTTCCTTCTGCAGGGGATCTTCCCCACCCAGGGATTGAACCCAGGTCTTCCACATTGCAGCCACACGCTTAACACTCTGAGCCACCAGAGAAGCCAACCAAATTCAATGTAAAGTCAGCTACTTAACCAAAGCTGTTCTGGCATTCAAGAGTAGAATGAGCCTGTTGTGTTCTTCTGGCAGGTTGGATGTTGCAACTACACAGGTTTCACAAGGGGAAATGACTCCTTTTGGACGTCATACGCCAATTCCAGGTTCACAAAAGATATCTCCCTGCAGTTTCAAAGCTGTGTAAATGCATTCCTAGGACACAAAGTGCTATCCGTGAATGTGGACTTCTGTATCTGTTTTTACCCATACCTGTTGTTACCCTGAGAGGGCGATATTACACTGCCAGGTGACTTTGTAGCATGAATAAGCAAGCGCTTCTGCTTCCAGAAAACAGACACTTAAGCAAAGCAGCGGTCATAAAGAAGAGCAATAAAACCGTGTGCATTTCTTTCAGGCTTAAGACTGTAACCACCCTGCAGTCAGATGAAGAAATGCTGCGTGTGCCATTTAGGCTCCAAATGCCATGTGAACATAAACAAATGTCACTGTAGTTAAGAAGCTGTGTAAGAGAGCACAAGGACAGATTACAGCATTCTATGAGTAAAGAGTTTGGAGGGGAGTGTTGTGAGAGTTGAGTGGGGAGTGTTCTGCGAGTGTTGACTGCCATACCTGTTGTCAGCAGCCTAATTTGGTGAAACTGGACTGGGTGATGACTTCCCCGGAAGACATGGCAAGCAGCACATTCCTTTCGGGTAACTCAAATAACAGACCAAAGCTGTTGTCATAATGCACAGGCAAGTGATCCAGTGTGTTTCTTCCTCGCTGCTTGCAGGCTGCTACTACCCAGCTTACACATGAGGAATATACTGATTTTCCCATATTACCTGGATTTTCAGCTTCAAGATAGCACAATTCCATGCACATTTAGAGCTGTGTCAAGACACTCCTAGTGTACAGACATTCTACCATTTGCAAAGCAAAGCTACCCATCAAGAGTGCTCAGTGAATGTAGATGGCAAAGACTGCTTTACCATGGTGACGTGAAAAGTACCATTAGGAAACCTCACAGCAGGAAGTGGCAAGCCACCTGCTTCATGAGAAGTGAACTTGCTCAGTCATGTTTGACTCACTGCAATTCCATGGACTGTAGATTACCAAGCTCCTCTGTCCATTGAACTTTCCAGGCAAGAGTACTGGAGTGGGGTGTCCATTTCCTTCTCCAGGGGATCTTCCCAACTGGGGGATCGAACCCAGATCTCCCACATCGTAGGCAGATGCTTCACTCTCTGAGCCACCACAGAAGCCTGCCGGATTCACTGAAAAATCAGCTACTGAACCAAAGCTGTTCTGGAATTCAACAGTAGAATGAGCCTGTTGTGCTTTTCCAGCAGGCTGGATGCTGCATATACACAGGTTTCACAGGGGAAATGACTGCTTTTGCACATCAGATCCCAAATCCCAGTGCACAAAAAGATGTTTTCCGGCAGTTTCAAAGCTGTGTAAATGCATTGCTAGGACCCAATGTGCTATCCATGAATATGGACTTCTGTATCTGTTTTAACACTGATCATCTAAACCTGTACAGCCAGAAGGACTTGCAGTAAAGAAATGGCAAGTAGCGTGTTTCTCCCAGAAAGCACAAGTAGCTGATGAGACTTGGGGTCCTAAAGATGGGAGGAATGCCATGTGTGCTCTTCCATCAGGTTGTACATGGCGATTCTTCCAGTTTCGTTAGGCAAATGCTGCTTTGCCTTCAGGCCCTGAGTTCTAGGTTCAGAGAAACATTTCCACACCGTCTCAGAGCTGTGCAAAGACACACCTAGAACACACAGCACCATTCCCTTAAAAAAGAGTTCAGGGAAGAATATTCTTTGAGAGCTTCTGCCATACCTTTTGTTACCCTGAGTGGGTGAAATTACTGTGTCAGCTGACTTTCTAGCCTGAATAAGCAAGCAACTGTGCTTTCAGAAAACGCAGATATTTAAGCAAAGCTGCGGTCATAAGGAAGAGGAAAATGAACTGGTGTGCTTGTCTTTCAGGCTTAAGACTGCAACCAACCTGCAGTCACTGGAAGAAACGCTGCTTCTGCCACTTAGGCTCCAAATCCCATGTGAACATAAATGTCGCTGTAGTTAGAAAGTTGTGTAAGAGAGCCAAGGACAGACTGCACCATTCCATGAGTAAAGAATTCAGTGGGGAGTGTTGTGAGAGTTCAGTGGGGAGTGTTCTGGGAGTGTTGACTGCCATACCTGTTGTCAGCAGCCTAATTCGGTGAAACTGGGCTGGGTAATGACTTCCCAGTAAGAAGTGGCAAGCAGCATGTTCCTTTCAGATAGCTCAAATAATGAGCCAAAGCTGTTGTCATAATGCACGTGAAAGTGAACCAGTGTGTTCCTTTCTGGCTGCTTAAAGGATGCTAGTATCCAGCTTTTACAGGAGAAATATACTGATTTTTCCATATTACCTGTATTTCTACCTTCAAGATAACACATTTCCCTGCACATTTAGAGCTGTGTCAACACACTCCTAGTGTACAGACACTGTACCATTTCGCAGCAAAATTACCTGTCGACAGTGCTCACTGAATGTGGAGGGCAAAGCCCTGTTTAAGTGAAAAGTACCATCAGGAAACCTTGCAGCAAGAAGTGGCAAGCCGTCTGCTTCATGAGTGGTGAATTTGCTCAGTCTGATTCTGCAATTCCATGGACTGTAGCTTACCAGGCTCCTCTGTCCATCGAATTTTCTATGCAAGAGTACTGGTGTGGGTTTGCCATTTCCTTCTCCAGGGGTTCTTCCTGACCCCTGGGGATAGAACACAGATCTCCCACATTGAAGCAGCCGCTTTACACTCTTAACCACCATGGAAGCCCATCAGATTCATTGAAAAGTCAACTACTTAACAAAAGCTATTCTAGAGTTCAAGAGTAAAATGAGCCTGCTGTGCTTTTACAGCTGCTTGGATGCTGCAACTACACAGGTTTCACGAGGGGAAATGACTGCTTTTGCATGTCAAATCCCAAATCCCAGTGCACAAAAAGACATCTCCCTATGGTTTCAAAGTCATGTAAATGCATTCCTAGGATACAATGTGTTATCCGTGAATGCTGACTTCTATATGTGTGTTTACCCTGCTAGATAAAACTGTACTCAGACCACTTCCCGTGAAGAAACAGCAAGCTGTGTGTTTCTCTCAGAAAATACCAAAACTTGAAAAGACTTGTGGTCCTAAAGACGGGAAATATGATCCTGTGTGCTTCTCCTTCAAATTGGAGACTGTAAGTATTCCTGGTTCCTTAGGCCAAAATGCTGCTTTCTCTTCAGGCCCCGAGTTCTAGGTTCAGAAAACGTTTCCACACAGCTTCAGAGCTGAGTAAAGACACTCCTGGAACACACTATACCATTCCTTGAGAAAACAGTTCAGGGAAGAGTGTTCTGTGAGAGCTTCTGCCATACCTGTTGTTACCCTGAGGGGGCGAAATTACTCTGTCAGCTGACTTTGTAGCATGAATAAGCAAGTACTTGTGCTTTCAGAAAATGCAGATACTTAAGCAAAGCTGTGGTTGGAAGGAAGAGGAAAACGAACCCATGTGGGTGTCTTTCAGGCTCAAGACTGCAACCACCCTGCAGTCTCAGGAAGAAATGCTGCTTCTGCCATTTAGGCTCCAAATTCCCTGAGAACATAAACAAATGTTCCTGGAGTTAGCAAGCTGTGTAGGAGAGCCCAAGGACAGATTTCAGCATTCGAGGAGTAAAGAGTTCAGTGGAGAATGTTCTGGGACTGTTGACTGCCATACCTGTTGTCAACAGCCTAATTCGGTGAAACTGGACTGGGTGATGACTTCCCATAAAAAGTGGCAAGCAGCATGTTCCTTTTGGGTAACTCAAATAATGGGCCAAAGCTGTTCTGATAATGCATAGTCAAGTGACTCAGTGTGTTTCTTCCTGGCTGCTTGCACGTTACTACAATCCCGTTTTCACAGGAGAAATATACTGATTTTTCCATATTACCTGGATTTCCACCTTCAAGACAACACATTTCCCTGTACGTGGAGCTGTGTCAAGACTGTCCTAGTATACAGACACTGTACCATTTGCACACAAAGATACCCATCGAGACTGCTCAGTGAATGTGGAGGGCGAACCCTGCTTTACCCAGTTGAGGGTAAAAGCACCATCAGGAGACCTCGCAGCAAGAAGTGGCAAGCCACCTGCTTCATGAGAAGTGAATTTGCTCAGTCGTGTTTGACTCTTTGCTATTCCATGGACTGCAGCTTACCAGGCTCCTCTGCTGTGTGTTGTGTTTAGTGCAGGCGCTATAGTGAGACGACATATTGATACTGAGTGATATAGTACTTGTAGGCGATACCTTCAGGTTATTATACACATGGTAGGAACTATTGGTATTCAATCATTTGGGGACAGGCACAGTGCGTTAGTGAATGACTCAAGTGGTGGTTCACAAAGGGAACATAGTCAAGGGACAAGATATAGCAGTTAATCTGTATTTTTCTACAGCGGTAGTTGACTGATGGATCACGGATACAATTACACTCTCTATGATTGTTCGAACAGACAGCACATATGCACACTTCATGGGTACAGATTATAGCTGGTGGCGAGATACAACTTGTAAGACACATTGGGCTGATGGTTAGTGGGGGTGTATAGCGATGTGGGTTGTCGCTTTATTACTGACATATGTGATAGATTATGTGGAGTTATGACAGGCATGGAAGCACACACATCTACTGTAGTATAGGTGTGTGGTGTATGTGTGGACCACTGTGTGCGAGGTGTATAGCATAGGGATCGGTATGGTGTTAGAACATTGTGGTTGTGACTGATGTTCATTGTTATTGGTGCACCGACAGTGTATGGGGTTCAGAAACAATGGATGTGGTCTAGACTCATTGGAGTGGTTTTGCGCGAGTCAACAACTGAACACCATGATATAATATGGGGAAGATTGACAATCTAGTCAAGAACTCTATAGGGCTATTTGGTCACTCAAATAGTTCTACAGAAATATAGTAGTTCACAAACGTGGACTCTATGAGGACTATATGGGTGTCTTACGATTATGATACGTATCGTCATGTGAGCTGATAGTGGTGTAGATAGAGCAGAGTCACATTAGAATGTCTATTCCAATGACAATCTTATAATCTGTGATTAGGTGCCGTCTCAATGGTAAGAGACCAGTTTGGCACACTAGATATCATAGCATGTGCTTTATATAATATCTACACAACTGGGTGTGGTGTAGTGAGGTGTATTACTCTGTGTGTATGGTATCATAGGGTACGATGTGTGGATGTTTAGAATTTGTAGTTGTTAATTGATGTTTATAGTTTTTGATAAAATTTAATATATTAATTGTTGGATTTTTATTGTAATATGTTATTGGTTAAATGATTATTGAATTGTGAACAAGATTTTTTTAAAACAAGGAAGGAATTGTGAGTTGGATGAATTGGGGGTTTGGGTGTTTATAGGCTTCTGTGGTTTTATTGTATCTTTTTTTCTTTTTTGAAGCAAATGTGGTCCAACAGTGTCACTTTTCAGAGGACACAGCCCTTACCAGGATTCCTGGCATTGGAAACATGAACTACCATCCACCCAGCCCGGATTCTCTGTTAAACACATCTGTGCCATCTGTGGGACAAGATCCTCAGGTATGTGCGAAGCAGACACAGACAAACCCCTCCAAGTGCCCCATGCAACGGGGGTCCCAAAGAAGACAAAACCTACTTCCCACTTGGCTCCTTGTACCCAAATGAGAAAAAAAGATTCCTTTAAGGATGATCCAAGTTGGGGCCCAGGCTCACGTGTCAACTTGACTGTGTGCGCACTCGAACACAAACGTCTCTGTGAGAGTCCGATCTAGTGATATACATCTAGTGACATATATGGTGCAGATACAACATAATAGTCGTCATGTATCTATCAGACATGTATTATGTGAGATCTGCTACTCTACATCTCTGTGGAGATACCATATACGAGACACGAGTGCATTCACTAGCAAGTAGGTAGCAAGCCGCGTGAGAGTGAGAGCGCTGTAGTTCTTTGATATTGAGCCATTAGCGGGTTGGAAGCAGTCAATACGAATGAAGCGCGGAGACACCTGCGGAGTGACTATCTAGAGTAACACAGACAACCATGTGATATAGTATATTTCACAATCAGAGAAGTTCTCTTATCCTTAGACACACACACACACTCAGTCAAACAATTCTGAGAATAGCACACTTATTGACTATAACTCACACACAAGATATCACACTTCTATATCAGCTTATATAACCTCACTGATGCATCTCAACTACCTGTCTAACACTGAGGAACACTGTTCATTCAGTTGCGACAACACACTCACAAAACACTATGCCTTATAGATATCGTATAGCGTAGATCTTATAGAGTCTAACCTCCAACGCGATCAAAGACAGTACAAAATCTTTGCTACATCCATATACGAAATCTTCTACTCTCTCCTCTAGGCAGCGGGGAGTTTAAGACCACCGGAGATCTGATATGTGTGCGTATCTATTTATCCCAATATGTATTACTGTGTCTGTTCTCGAACAGAACACTATTTATAGAAGTGACTTTAGATTCCCGACTTGATTTTGACTCTCTATTGTCTTTCATCTATATACTCTTCAGAGCGCACGCTTTGGAGTTTCTGTCCACAAACACATTACTACTGTCTATTAGATCCCTTAGTGAGTCTCGTATATACTTATGTACAATCTCCCGGATCTCCAGAAATTCCGTTACGCCCCCTACCTCCAGCCATCCTAGCAACAATTTTGACTGATCATATTGAATACTCTGCATTCATGATGACAAGCGACGCAGACTAGATCACACAAGACATTTCCTTTATCCTATGTCAAGGGTCTTATTGTCTTCTTGGACACAACTGCTAACAAATATTTTTCTCACTTTTATTAATTAGCGCCTTCTGCTACTCTGTCTACTAACTGCAATAACATGTCACTCCATATGCGCGATCAAAGTTCACAGTGCCCTGGAACTTACTACATGCGCTAGTGTTTGCTTGTTCCTCAAAAAGTTGTTCCCAAATTGTTGCAGATTTGGCCATTTGCCATAGCATACAAATTCCAGCCACACCCTGACATAGAGAGTTTTTTTATCGCTATCCTTTTACGAAGTCTTGGGCGCTGTTCTCTCACATCTTGCGGAAAAACAGCATGGAAATGATAAAGTTGGTTTCCCATGTTTTCTTGATGTTTCTTCAGCACACGCGCTGAAGAGCATTATTTGTTATTCTATGAGTATTCTAGTAAATTGCTGTAGTCAGGCTGATTAGACACAGACTAACTTCAAGGAGCAGGCTTTTCTAGCCACAATTGCACCTAAAGTGGCTTCTCGTCTGAAATAATACAGCTTCTGGGATCCTCCAGATATTAACATTGGTTCAGCTTCTCTCAGGCCTTCAGATCACCAGATTAGAAAGTCATATCAGGTCCCTATAACTAAACCGCATCCACATGTCACTCAAAAATCAGACATATCAAATTCTGCTTATCATTTGCGCAATAATTTCGTCTCATTATATTTCTCAAGAGTCTCACAATTTTCAACCAATGAGCACAGCTGACCTGATTGACACTTATGGGAAGACGTCTACCTAGAAAAACCTTCCTCTTATTAAAAATATTTATTTTTTTTTGCTGTGCTGGGTCTTAATGAGGGCATGTGGGGATCTTTTTAGTTGTAGGCTATGCAGGATCTTCCTTTTTCAACTGACAGGAAGGTGCACATCATATGGAATCTAGCTCCCTGACCAGGTATCCGTAACCTGACCCTCTTGCATCTCGTACAGTACAGAGTCTTAAGCCACAAGGACCAACCCAGGATCAACTCATGGTGATACTGAGAAGTCCGTATGCCTTGTGGTCATGTGTGAGGAGTCGCTCTCTCCTGACACTAAATTACGCCATCCACGCACGCTGAGAGCTCATGGAGCTCTAACTGGATGTACTCGTGTAACAGGTACTCATAAAGAGACAATGAAAAAGGTAACAAGATATCTCTGTAATCACAAACCACACCGTTCCATCAGATCCTTTATGTCACATCTCAAGATTACATCTCATTCCAGTTAGATGCCGTAACACGGATCATATAAACCAGACTAATTCCTCTGATAGGCAGTAATATTTGAAAATACACTTATGTAGTTTCTTGTGATAGTTTATGACATATAAAGGATAATAGATGTTGAATGAGATTCTCAGTCCTTGGAGCTTCAAGTTATGGAGAAATAATAAGTGAAACTGAGGTTGTTTCCCTGCTAAGTGATATCAATTCTCTCTAATCTCTACTCAACACTCATCACATACTTTTTACTTTCTTATGTATCGCCTAATATGACTCTGCGCGAAGGAGTCTCTCTCTCTGCTTATATCACTACAAACTCATTACTAGTAATCTGACGCCCTATTTTCACAATCCAATGGTAAGTGAAGTCTTAGGTCAGTACTTTTTATATACAACACATAACATTCTCATGGATTTATTGATCATTCCAGAGACATATTGCTTTTAGAGGGAACTGAGACATCAATGTCTAAGGGCAATATATACTTCTGCCTTAGGATTATGGTTCTTTGTCCAGTGCATGACTTAGCATTCTTTCTCCACTAGTTATATTCTTCTGCTATTTTGTCCATGCAGCGAGGTGCAGTCTAGTTTTTCTGAGGTATAGACAGCAAGAGGTTCTTTTTGATTCTAAGACTTCCATGATACACCAACACCAAACGTTATGGAATGGTCCATATATTTCTTATTCGAGTGACTCCTATTCAAGCATGCAGGCTGTACTCTCTGTCTATGTTGATAAGCTTTGCAAAGGGTTTATATATATTTATATATATTTATCTTCAAGAGAAATCATATCTCTTATACAAGACTCTTTTACATCACTACTTATCATCTGATATGCGGAATAATACTAATGACGATAGCCTCACATCGTCGCAAGTCGTACACCAAGCTGCCATGGCCTTATAACAAGAATGAATAGAAGAGAGTGCGCTGTGTTCACGGTGTCCAGGAAGTCGAGGGCAGACACAGTAAGCTTTACGCTTCACAATGTTGTGGGTATTCGAGTCCGCTGGCTCTGCGCACTAAGGGATGTGTACAGAGAGGATTTTTAGGAGAGATAAGTGTAAGTAAGGTGTAGATTGTATGAAGGAAGTGCTGGTCATACATGAGTATAAATGTCATAAGATGGAATTGCGTGATTACACAGGTTGTGAAGCAGAGGAAGGGAACAATACTTTAGGGGTACGCACATGATTTAGATCGAAGTCTGAATACTATATCATGACTCATCGCATGGGTTAAGGTTGTGTTATGAAACAACATAAATCTAATAGTTAGCAGAACATCTATTCCTTACACCATTCCTCAAACTGTCCTGGACCTCAGATGATGGTCCAAACGGGACCCCTCTCTCATTCCTGATCCAATATCGCAACGTTTTGCAATATATATCTTGAAGAACAGCTGTAGTGCTACTCGAGGGCGTGCTGGATACCATTACCATATGCAGACAAGTCAAGTGACTGAGACCTTCTGGGGCAGTTAGCTGACTATCTCCCCTCAATCCCTCACCCTGGGGAAGCCTGCTGGTTTGATTTAATCTCGTCTGGGCGGTATTATAACCTATGCCTTTGAGTCGAGACACAACAATCCTCTACAGATTGTCTACTGATTCAATGGAAGTCTTTGGGATTATTGGCATTACCAATATCAGACAGCCTTCTAATCAGAGGATCTCTTGCATTGAGAGGTGTGTACTTTTCTAAATGTTTTAAATCACTTTCAAATTTACAAGGTAGGTTAAGCTGGGTTGTTGTAGGGAAAAAAATCATGAACGTCGCTTTTCTGTTTATTTTTACAGGACGATCAAAAAGTCCTTTCCATTAAGTAACACAAATAGATAAGAATCAACTCAAGACGTTAACTAGAGTAGCTAGGTACATCTCAAGAGACGAGTGACAGGTATGTAAATGCGGTAAACTCTTAATAGATTTAAGAATTAAAGAGGTCTTGCCTCTGCCTTCTCTCAGAAATGGGAATAACAACAACGCATACTTTTATGATACTCTCACCATGGTGTGAACTTCTTTATCTTAAAGAAGAAAGCTACACTCTTTATCCTATGAGATGGTGGGGAGGGCTGGCTAAAAGTAGTACCAGTCTGTCAAAAAAGGTTTGGACCCCTTATAGGAAAAAATCCTACCAACAAGGAAAAAATGGCACTCTTCAGCATGTTTGGAGAATGGAGGTGGAGGCCCTTAAGAATAACTTAATTATACCCTAACCCATTCTGAAAGTGAAAGTGGTTAGTCACTGAGTTTTGTATCCAACTCTTTGGGACCCGTCCATGTACCTATAGCCCCCAGGTCTCTTCTGTTCCATGAAATTCTCCCCAGTCGCGCAAGAATCACTGTGTGAGGTGTCCATCCCCCTCTCGCCTTCCCAAACACAAGTATAGATCACAGGGTACCGAGGTCTACTCAGTGCTATTGAGCAGGTCGCTGATTCTTTAGCCTAATCATATCTATAGCTAGGAAATATACTTGGATTGGTGGAGGTTAGAGTATTTCTCAAGTGTCACACAAGATAAGGTGGGAGAAAGGTAAGATGAAGCCCACACATCCATACTCTCACCTGGAAAATCCCATGACGACCGAGGATCTGGAAGGCTATAGTACCCTAGGTCGATCTCAACAGTAAGGTGGACACAACGAAGCGTCTATTCCACTTTCATTCATTTTCAGCTTTCATGAGAGCATTGGCGACAGGAGATGGTCAACTCCCACCCCAGTTGTTCTTGCCTGTGGAGAATCCCAGGGATGGGTGGAAGCCAGTGACTGCCATCTATGGGTCACACAGAGTTTGGACAACGACTAGAAGCGACTCAGCAGCAGCAGCAGCAGCAAGGATAACGTGATAAACAGAAGACTGGAAACTTCTTACTTCCAGGCGTCAAGAGCTCAGCTCACATCTCCTTCTCAACCAGGCACGAAGTACTGTGAACTAAGGATGGACTCTCACTCTGATATCTACAAGAATCTCAAACTGACAGACCCGACAAACTGCCCCTCTCTCAGCCTGTTCATCATAATGGTTTCTCACCACCACCTTCTCTAGCCATCTTACCATTTTTCAGCTCACTCCAACAATAATCAAACAGCCATTATTGAATGCCTCTTTTGTTTCTTTCTTCTACATGACCCCACATTCTCACTGAGGACAGACGAAAACATCTTGTCTCTTTCTCTCAAAATCTTATAAAGAAATACTGTGATAGCCGTACTCACCATCACAATCTTACGTGTTAGCGCAGGACACCGCAGGCTCCCGATAGTTTTTGTGTGAGTTTTATTTTTTTAGTTTCCTTTCTATGTTATCATAACCTTAGGAACACATATCAACGGCCTCGCTAACAGTGAAGTCTTGCCTGACTAACACCTATTCTTTCACTACTTCCTAACAACATCTAATTCCGTTAGATCACAAAAGCAAACATCAGACAGTTGACGATCCTTTTGAACCAAAGTTGATCATGAGATCTTTAGGAGTTCGAGAGTCTCCATCTTATCACTCTTCCAAAGACACATTCGTCTAGTTGTCCAAGACGATCACTTTCTATATACTCAGGAAAACCAGACTAGAGTGGCCAGACTCCTGTCTATAGAGCATATAACAAGATCTGTACTTGTCCGCACAAGCCGCCTACGCGTGCTACAATCTGTGAGACAAACCACCCTCAGGAGTCTAATCATCTGATCACACAACACACTAGAGTACATGGCGAGCGAGTCTGTCACCTACACTCTGCATTATCGGTTACGACCTTGCTCTAGGTAAGGAGCTTCAGCTCACTATCTTAGACGGAGAGGTCAACATTCTTCTCAAAGTAGAGATTTCGAGATGCCTGCACCGCATCTCCGGGGTCAGGGGACAACACCTACCACCTCAGGGAGCGCTCACTCCGCTAGGAGGTATCGTGTCGCCGGCGGATTTTCTCACACATATGAGTTACGCAGAGCTCTACCATGGTTACAAATATGAATAATGCGTCTCTAACTTTATACATTCTGAACTCATGTAGAGACTTCTATTCATGTGTCCGGTAGTACACACATCACTCTCGCAGTGCGACTCACGGAGCTATTCATTCTCCGGAGCCGATTCATCTCATTCCCGGTGCACACAGTGCAGAGTCGTCACACAACGCCGACTGAGTGAGCACTAGATATTTTTCTAGTACAAATAATATACAGTGAGATATTCATCACATGACAAGTATTAGCTCATATTATGGAGGCAACGTGTCCACACATATCAGCGAGCGCATGTACACATGTATAGGTTCAGGACTATCGTGGGACAAAAGTGTAGATATGAGAGTCAGTTAGCGACCATCGGGATCATTTCTGGTCACGATATCACACATTTCAGACAAGGGGTGCTAGTACTAGCGCGTTGTGAGGTCCGACAGTTTGTAGCTCATTTGCTCTGTAATCACGAGAGATTCCTCTTCTCATGGGTGATATTCTCTTTTCTTATACTGATCATATTGTCCTACGCAGGTGACACATATGCTCAGAAGCAGGTAACTTATATGTCTGTAATCTAGGCATGACAATACAGAGAACACCATCTATATTTCACTGACAGAGACTGGAGTGACAGAACTCGAGGTGGTAGAGACTAGATGAAATAAAATCCTAGCCAGACAAAGGATGTTTTATAGTTACACCGACGTGGCGGTAGTATACACTAGTGCATCAAGAAGGCCACTATATCCCATTCTCACGATCATGTCAGATGGCGACACCTACATCATGTAGGTCGATACACATCAGAACAGCGAGAATACAAACACAACTGACTCAACCATAATTTTATGGAGCTACGTCACACTTTTTACAGACATACAATGTACACGCACGATGTTTGCATAACGTGAATGTGTGCATGGTTGTCAGTAATATATAATGTTTGTCACATCACACTATGGGACGATCAGACACGACTCTTGAAGGCACACATCGTCAGATCATCATGGGCGTGTCTATACAATCACAACAACTACTTACTACATAACACACAAGAGCAGACTTCTGACTAGGGGCACACACGCACACATAAACACGATAACAGGTTTCACAGGACAGTTATAGATGTATAGCGACAACGAGGTACTGTAGAGAGAACACATGGTGAGAGTACTTGTATGTGTGACACTCTGTTTTATAGAACTCTTAGACTGTCATGTAGTACATGGTATCACACACAGCTCTGAGAGAAATAGACTAGGAGTAATACCTTACTCTTGACATGGGCTATGGAATGTTTGACGATATTATTACTAGAGGTAGATTGTCATAGTGTATGTTGGGGTGAGGGAGTATTATGTGGTGTAGAGAGAGAGAGCTATGTTGATGTGATGTACTGACGAGTGGTGTCACAGAAGCACAAGAAATTGTGTGCACAAGGCACACATCATGGATCAACACTAGGTGACAGCACATGATCTAGGAATACGACGATATGGGAGCACTTTAATTGGGTGACACACACTATCGCACGCACACAAAGTTAGGGGGGCGCCAGTGACCTACACATGGAAAGCGCACTGCGCGCTCGTTCAGGACGACACAATGACGACACACATGCAGCGGGGGACACACATCACACATAGTGCACTCTAGAGTCGAGGGGGGTCTGGATATACATATGTATAGGGGAGGATGCGTATGCGATTGTCAAACAGTGTCTACAATGGCATAGCGAGTAGGGACATTTTCGGTGTAATGATGGGATACACACACCACAGTGTGTGTAGATTCTTCTGGATATGTAGGGGATGTGCGTTGAGAAGCTGATTCAGAACAAATAGAGACGAACACACACCACTCTATGTAAGGACACGTCACACACACAAGGAGATGTGAGGACAATATAGGGATATGGTACATGAACAGATTCACTTTGTCAGGTTGGGAGAAGTATCATGAAATGGATTATGTGATTCAGTAGGTTAGGAGAAACATGGGGATGGGAATAGGGTGGACAGGCATATAATGTGTACTTGTGAGTGATTATTGAGAGAGTACACCGGACAGGGGGGAGGGTGACACAGAGGTGACACGGGCGCATCGCATACAGTAGTGGAAGGAGTATCACACTGGAGACTCTTGAGGACGAGGGATGATTAGAGGTGTGGAGAGACTACGTCTACTATCATCAATTGTTTCATCAACGCATCACTTATGAGTATGGACGGGACAGTTGAGCAGTGGTTAGATTATGTATCACACAGGCATGTGGATTGCAATCGACCCTGTAGGTGTTCAGCTATATAGTTGCGGATCACACATCAGTTGTAGAGAGCATCTATGGAGGTGACACATAATTGTGATTTTCTAACATAGAGAGAGAGATACATCTTGCTGATAGATAAGTAAGTGATGACTACACAGTGGGACTGACACAAAGGTGGTGTAGTGGATTAGTATACTGGGAGATTCTAGGTGAGTTGACACATAGGGACACTGAGTAGGTGGGGAGGAGGATCATAGAGGCAATGTGAAGTCACAGACTAGGAGCGAGTCTTCACAGTGTGTACCTAGGGAACCATCGGTACAACAGAGGAGGGTAAAACATATTACACTTACAATTGACATCAACGGGATAGAGTAGATAGATTACACTCTATCTGAGGAGTGGTGTTCTAGACACAGAGACACAACAAACTATAGAGAGTGGAGTCATCTGTTCAGTACAATTAGGGTGTAGTGTAGACAGTATAGGTAGAGCAATCTAGGGAGATGGAGACATTGACAGACACATGTACAACCAGCAGGTCTGGTGGGTTAGACTGTTGTGTTGAGAACTGGTTATGGTACAGGAGAACATATGCATTTGATATGTGTGGCATGTACACTGAGGTGCGTTTGAGAGGTGGGGAGTCATTGGTAGAGACTATGTGTGTAGAGATGCACTAGTTATCAGTTGTCTGAAGTGAGTACACAATCTATTTAGTGAAGATCGGATAGCTGTATATAGGTAGATTAGAGAGAACACATGAGAGGCGACAGGAGTTTGGGTGATATGAGGACCTGATGCTAGGTGGGTGTGATGAGAGTGATATCATGACACAGATATGTCTATACTTGGTGCTGGAGAATGTGAGACATGGTACAACTGATGATATTCATGATGTGTACATATATCTCAACGGGATTGATGGTAGTGAAGATGAACTGTAGTATAGTGATGTTGTGAATAAGGGGAGTTGTGGCGGAAGAGCACTTAAGTTGAGATGACAGAGAGTGTTTCACTCTCTGGATTATGAGTATGTGTATAGAGGATTTAGGAGCGGGGCAGGGGCTGTCTCGACGTACTAAGAACTAAAGAAGTCACTCTGAGAGAGAGTACACTTAAAGGAATGCATACATGACCACATAGGTACACACAACTAGGTCGGCGCCACATGGGGTAGAGTGGATACAGGTGATTCTAGACAGTGGAGTGTGATTGTATCTTTCTCTGGATCTGTGTATGTGTACTACTTGACTTGTAGTCTCACATGTGATAGGTGAGGTATTGTGTAGATTGTAGTGCAATATTACGAATGGTAGGGATGGCGAGCACTAGTCATCCAGGGAACTGGATGATTTGATGGTGCGTTGAGAATTTTAGCAAGTAGAGCGGTCGTATGAGCGTCTCTTATATGTGTTCTAGATATATGTTGAGATGGGGCACAACAACATAGAACACAGGATCGAAAACTCTAGGATGGAGTTTGGTATGGATAGATCACACACTACACACTATCTATATTATGTGTTACAGAGTGTTATTATATTAGAGTTGTATGTGTGAAGGCATGATATTTGTGGGAACACACACAACATATTATACCAGATGTCACTATGCGTAGTTTATGGTATATTGTGCACCAGTTTATTGTCACACAATGTATCTCTTGCAAGCAGTATGTATGGGACACAGAAAATGACAGGTCGATACGACGCACATAGACTGTGATGCACGACACCAACCACGGAGGAACTGGTGGAAGTTGGAAAAGATGGGCGCGGTAGATAAAATGCACAGCGGACGAGTGAACCAGGCCGCACATCTATGTGCAGCATGTGCGACACACTTAGGATCTAATGGGGGGTGAGGGGGAGGTTCAAAGTCACACGGATAGGGCGTCCTCTCTCTGATACGAATTAACAGCATAGAGGATAGGTTCGTAGACAGGGACATGGTTACAAACTAGTCTACGCGACGAAGAGATTATAGTGTCTCCACGGAGATTAAGGACACACTGTGTAGGTCACAAGAGCAAACAGTATATATAGGGTGCAGGGCACCAGACTACGGTAAATCCCACAGGTAGTCACAACAGTGATACGGCAAGGCCAGACGTGATGATACTCTGTATACAAAGTATTGGGAGATTGAGTGCGGTGACTCTAGGGCAGTTAACTGTTTGGACATACAGTGAGTACTGACACACGACAGAGAGAGACGTGTCACAGACTAGAGGGGAGTACACGCAGTAGACGGGCGGAGATGCGTAGTTAGCACAATGGACGCTCGGTCGTAGCACTGATTATGTTAGTATTACACTTAACTGTTGGTTGAGTAGGGTGTATGTTATTTGCTCTAAACACATTGGATACGTACATTAAAATATGTAATCATATGAGGAGCATATCCACACACATGTTTCTCGTGATCGACTTCACAGGACAGCAAGATATACATAACTGCGAGTCTTTATCACAAGGTTGGATATGGAGAGCACTTTGTTATGTGTGATTATGTAGTTACATTTCTAGGTGTCCGGATAATTTGAGTGATTAGAGGTGATATTCTGAACACGACACAGGCATACACACTAGAGTCTGACTACAGTCACATCATACTGTACATAGAACACAGCTCAAAGGGTCTGGTATCACGTGTATCACATGAACCACTATGGGATATACTAGATATTAGAGAAACGATGAGCAGATGATGACTCTATGCTAGAGATGATCTTTGTATAGAGTTCACCTGCTAGACATTAACTGAGTCACTACAGGGTTAGTACGCAATCGGAGTAGTGTGAATATGAGTAACGTTTCGCACAAGTAGAGTGAGATATTATACACCATCTGGTGTGAGTCACTCTTTGAGCAACACACTACTTAATATTAAGAATAACACAACTCATTATGGTGACTATATTCTAGAATTGACATACCTCAGTAGCAAGCACCTACGACGAGGGAATGTGGTTATGTGTTTATGCATAGAATAGACTATACTATCCACAAGCACACATAAGTCTTATTGATAGGTGGTGGAGGTGACGCGCGCTTATACACATACACATAGCAGGATTGGGTAAGTAGGGTGAGTATTGGTGTAGATAGAAATGAGGGGAGGGGTGATAAGGTTTGGGTTTTTTTTTTTTTTTTTATGGAAGAGTGGTATATATTGGGAGTATCAAGAACGCTTACATGACAAGTCACATAGAGTCATCATTATATTGTGAATCTTCTGGTGATCACTCTGCATGCTTAGTGGGAGAGATGTGTGACTTCATGATGCTGCATTAGAGTGATAGTTGGTACACTAGTGGACCGGGATGGGACAAGTCAGTAGGTGAGACAGCGTGGAGATGAGAGGACATAGTCCACATTTTGAGTTGGACAGTTATGATATATGGTAGTTACACAGTACATATTCACTCTACTGCACATAGTGACGTATGTAAGGAGTTTATAACACATGAGAAGCATGATATCTTGTCCACTTCACTATAGTCTCTGACTGCTAGGTATCAGACACTGTCAAGATTCTACATCATGTATCTTGTTGGAGGCCCATTAGTACACTATGTACATACAGTGTGGGGGGGGGTAGTGGGGGGTATTGTATTCACACATATGAGGGTTATCACATGAAGAGACACATGCTTCAGTGGAGTGAGTAGCGAGATGTGAAGAGGTATAATAGTATAGTGGATTGTGGTGAGCACAATTGTGAGTGTTGGATCACACATGTGGGGATCAGGTGTGGTTATGGGCTACTCATAGATAGTTCGAGAGAGTCATTCGGTGACATGAGGAGGTGGGCGTCACCTATTACGTGATAATGGCTTATAACAGGTCAACTCATATTGAGGTGAGAGATTCAGGATATTTATGTGTAAGAGACTGAGGATTGGACTAGAGAATTTTTGACACATCAATATAGACTTATATTATATAGGGGATCTCAAGGAGATGTGGGGGTGTATTTTTTTTTGGGTATCTTTAGGACTATATGCACCAACACAAGAGGTATTAGATCAGAGGGAGGAAAATATGAGTGTGGTGGAGCTGAGTACGATAAAGACATATGCGACTTGCAGACTGTTAGATTTTAGTGGTAAGTGAGTACAGACTACAGAGTATATTATATAGGTGAGTCTCGTAGTGTTCATCAAGTACGCGATCGTGTTATGTCAGTTCATGTTACTGGATTGTACACTTTAAACAGTGAACATTGGAGACTTGGCTCAAGTCTGCACTTCACACACGAAGTTGGTGATGAGCTGTATCACTGTCTTGGTTCACATATGCGCGACGTATCACAGTGAACAACACATACTATACGATTTCTGTGTGTGATACAGACACTATCTAGTGTGTGATCTTTCTATATATAAATAGGTAGAGAGGGAATAGAAACTAGGGTACTAGATGCCACAAGAGCACAATAAACACAGATCGGGATTTGTGTGAGAGACACATAGACTACAAGAGTAGATTTATCATGCACTAGACCTACACATGTTTAGAGGGAGGGATCCGGTAAGTGTGAAGACAAGATTGAGAGGGCACGAAACTGTCATTACAAGTGTATACAGCCGAGAGTTGGAGCTGGTGTTTGGAACGATTATGAGGCCAGTAGCGTGGGTGATGTTGTCAGTTAGTCAGAGAGATAAGATATACTCAATATTGACATCACGTATCTCTAAGTCGTTACAGACACAGTATATAGAGCATATGGGAGCTGGCACAGAGATATGTCGTGAGGAAGTATGTGTGGAGTGTATTTTGTGTGTGATACAGTTGGAAGGTGTCGCTGACGTTGGGGGGGTGTACACGGGAGCGGTTCAACACATAGATGAACACACTACTCAGAGACCAATACAACGTAGCCAGGTTGAGACACAACACACACACATCAACTCTCTTTGAGGCGCGCTGAGAGTCGGGCGTGGGGACGTATATCTCGTGTGTCACCATAGTACACTATTCACACACTACAGGTGTGATTGTGGGAAATTGGGATAGCACACGATTAATGGGTGGACTGACGGGACCCACATCTTAATACATGGGGGTTCAATACAATTGCTGTAGAGAAGGTGTGATACAGTGACAACGTGGACCTTGAATCATGGATGAGGATCTACCTATTATATATAGTGGACACTGGAGATACAGAGAAGCGAGAGAGTATTGGAGATTATGGCGACGCACTACTTACGCATCTCACTCTAATACATCTCTTTTTAAGATTGCAACAGATTAACACAGACAACAGAGAGTCTGGTTGTAGCTCTAGTGTTTGGTATTATTTACACATACCAATAGCGTATGTGGGACAGGATTCGCTGATACATGTTGATACATCCATTATATCGAATGCTAGTAGTTGATAGCGCTATCTCTGAGTGACACACTTCACATCAGTCCACTTACAACAAACAGGCCACTGGAGCACAATGAATACTTAGATGTTTATCTCAGTCAGACTCACATTTTACACTTGATAGCAAAGCATCTATTCACATCACTGTGCGTCGTGTGTGTTATACATTATCCAGACAGTGATATGAGATGATATAGTGTGATATGTGAGAGTCTGACTATTATATATTCATAGGTACTTGCGTGTTCACGAGTAGATGAGACATCTATAGAGAGGGGGTACTTTAGTGGTCTAGTTCGTGGGTCTAGAGTAGGTGGGGAGATATGAGGCGTGGGGTGAGTGTGTATGTATGTAGATGATTCAGATAACATATGAGCTATATACACTATTATACTATTAATAACGTCCTTAGGTGAGTGTATAATCCACACTACATAGTATGTGAGTATTTGCGATGTGTATTCTGTTGGGACTCTTAGGATGTAGTGTGAGTTCACACTATATGTGAGATATTTGGGGTGAGGACTACAGTTGGACACAGGAGAGCGTGGCAACTCATACATATTAGTGAGTGTCATCGTATATAGGTATATGTAGTGCATATTAGAGCACAACATAGGGTAGATATGAGTTTAATGGGACTCATAAGACGTATGGACAACAGATATATTGTACACAAGGACTTACACTGTAGATATGCAATGTGGGTCATCTGTCTATACTATACTAACAGTATCTATGATGGGAGAGTGTGATTTTGAGATTATTGGTATGTGAGTGGGTAGGAAGTGATAAACGTGATGACACATATGTACATAGCAGGTGTGATCGGTTGAGTAGTAGGTATTACAGAGGAGATCTCGAAGACATATCTATTATAGACGACAATGTGTGAGTGAGGTTATGTGTGTTGTGTGAGAGAGTGTGCACAGGATTGTGTATGAGGTTATGGTACAGATGGATGCTATTCAGACTTAGTATTTTTAGTGCGTGGACTCTACTAAAACTGTGTGTAGCGCGAGTGATGGGAGGTAGGTGACAAGTCTTATGATCTAGGTGACATGAGGATGGGCAACTTGCCTAGTGTTATCTGTCTATCACTACTGGGTGCATATGTAGTATACATTAGATAGACTTAGGTAGAAGCGAGTAGGACTATTATGTTTACTATCATGCTTCGAGAGATTAGACACTGTGATGAGACACAGTCTGATGAGATTAAAGAGTCATGGGGGGTTTGTATATGTAGGACTCATAGTACAAGTAGCTGAACAAGTGTGTGTTGAGTCACTAGTCAAACTGTAGAGTGGACTCAAATACAGCACAGAATAGGGATAGTCTGATTGAGTGGATTCACACTGTGCAGGGATACACACACATATGGATACTCTGAACGGCGTCATTGGGAGACAACATGTGCTAAGTCTAAAGATCATGCGTGTCTAGGGTGACACACTACTATGTATTATACTTATTTAATTTGGTGAGACACAGTGTGAACACACATTAGTGTATTGGATATCAGTAGATAGATGTGGACAGGATAGGGTATAGAGATGATGAGAGACGTGTATTCATGATATCTGTATGGGGAGGACAAGTGAGACGTGACACAGGGATCTGTCATATACGAGGGGTGGGTGGTCGTTTAGGCACTAAGAGGGGTGGTAAGTTTGGTTAATATTGTGTGATACAGTGTTTCTTGAGTTGAGATACTTTACGTAGGTAGGAGATATCTAGAGTGACATAGTCATGATTATGTTGTAGATGTGTCATAGGTTCAGATGACGCATCTAAGCAGTGACATAGCTGATCTCTTAGTTCTCTTCACTCTTTGGTCTCTCTAGAGAGGCACAGATAGGATTGTGATTGTAGATGAGACACTTAGGGTCAAGTGAGTATCGTACAGAAACATATTAGTCGATCTCTAAGGATATATAGATAGAGAGTTAGTAGGTCAGACTCACACACTGTATCTCATATATATTGGAGGACAGATGGAACACTGATTTTTTGTTTGAGAGGTGGAGGACAGAGTGAACATAGATGACTGATAATTATCTTATATCTATATGAGATTGCTACAGTGCTCATGTGGGATGCATGACACAGAGTCAATTAGTATGCAAGAACGGTCTGTTTGACATTACACTTGCCGATTGAAACGTAGATATCTAGTGTTAGAGTGTAGACATTCATGCTGCACAGCTCTAGCACGACGTCATGTTATATGTTATAGAGTGCAGAGTAAACACCATTAACTAATTGTGTAACATGAGCTAATCATCATGACACAGAGAGACTGACTTTTTATCTGACTAGTGGTGACATGATGGCTAGTGTATACAGACAGTGTTATATCACACGTGATGTACAGATGGGCGACCGAGAGTTAGGTGAGAGGAGAAACGTACAATCAATAGGCTCTAGTATATTAGACACACTCATAATATATCGTAAGTATAGAGATTGAGGTAGACAGGTTGGAGGAAATGGTGCAGCGAATGGGGGAGCAAGATAGGATGGTCGGGATAGACAGGTCAGAGGTGTCTATAGCACAGATGTGATGAGATAAGTGAAATAGTGTTTAAGGATGATATCTTTGAGAGCACGTGCGGAGACACACATTATAAGAGACATTGTGACACGTCGATTTCTATGTTCACTAGCTAGGTGGGCAGCTCATTAGTACGGAGAGAGAGGCTATGTGAATGACACAGTGCGGATTACTGCAGAGTGTGTGGTATAGATCACGTTATAATTTTTGGAGAAGGCTGTGATATGATCAGAGATGTGCTTCAGAAGGGCATTTCTGCATACCTCAAACCCATGTGATTGCACTCAGGATTAGTTGGACCCTTTAAATTGCAGTTTTCAGTATAAAGATCAGTGACTAGCATCTTTGGTCCAACTTCTCCAAAAGCTTATATAGCTTTTCTATTTATTTAAATTAATAAATATCCTGTGGAAACTAACCAGAAGTGCAATGAGTATCACCTTACTTACTTTAATTCTGAATATACCACTTTAGACCATACCTTCCTCATGGTGAATTTCATCTCCATGTTTCTCGGGGTATAGATGAGAGGGTTCAGCATGGGGGCAATCACAGTGTAAAACACAGACATTTCCTTATCCTTATTTTCACTACCTGCAGGTAGAACATAAATGTAGATACAAGGAACAAAGAACAAAGCTACAACCATTATGTGATAACTATAGGTTGAGAGAGCTTTTTTTCGCCCAGCAAAGGAGTATGATCTAAGATTATATAATATGATTATATAAGAAACTAATAGGACAAGAAAAACAAGGATCACCACCATCCCTGAATTTGCAATTATTAAGATATTAACAACATGAATATCTTTGCACACTAGTTTCAAAAGTGGCTTCACATCACATAGGCAGTGATCTATCTGATTAGGACCACAGAAAGGTAAACTGAGTACCACCAGCAGCAGAACAATAGAATGCCAAAAACCAACAGACCAGGCCAGGATGATCAACATGTTACACCTCTGTTTGTTCATGATGACCATGTAGTGCAGGGGCTTGACAATGGCAATGTAGCGGTCAAAAACCATGGACACCAAGAAGAATATTTCCACACCTGCCAGCAAGTGGGCAGTGAAGAACTGGGTCATACAATTGTTATAGGAAATGTTTCTTCATGCTGCAGCTAAGTCCCTGATTAGCCTGGGGACCACTGTGGAGGTGTAGCAGACATCCATGAGGGAGAGGTGACAGAGAAAGTAGTACATTAGTTGTTGCATTAGATGGCTGCAAGTGATGGTGAGCAAGATGATAAAATTCCCCACTAAGACAGTCAGGTAACAGAGCAGAAACAAGAAAAATAGCAGTAGCTCTACTTGCTTATTGCGCTACAGTCCCATGAAAACAAATTCTGTGACACTGTTCTGATTTTCCATGAGGTTGAGGTGAGTTCAGAACACATAACAGAAATTTACTTCATCTGAAATGATGCAGAACATAGTATATCTTTTTTTTTTTCACTTTTTTTTTCTTTTTTTTTGGGTTTTTTCTTTTTCTTTTTTTTTTTTTTTTAGAACATAGTATATCTTTAATAGCACTTTCTAAGTTTTGGAGTATTTATACATGAATAAAAATGTAGTTTACACAGGATTTATTCCAGACACAATCTTGTAAATCCTTTTAGATTAATGGTATCATTATATTTAAAGAGGAATTTAATAAAAGCCTGTCTTATGCCTGAAACTTTTGTAAACATTTCAAATGCATTTAACTCATGCTTAGTTATTACTAATAGTTATTACTCTGATATTCATTTTACATATGGATAAACTGAAAAATGGGGGATCAATTAATTCTACAGGGTTCCCTGGTGTCTCAGACAGTGAAGAATCTGCAGGCAATGCAAGGTGGCCCTAGTGGTAAAGAACCCACCTGTCAATGCAGGAGACATAAGAGACATGGGTTTGATCCCTGGGTTGGGAAAATCTCCTGTAGTAGGAAATGGACAACCCACTCCAGCATTTTTGCATGGAAAATCCCATGGACAGAGGAGCCTGGTGGGCTACAGTCCATGGAATTGCAAAGAGTTCAAACATGACTGAGCTACTGAGCATGCACATCAAGGCTCTCATATCCTGCTGTAAGCAGTTCATTCTCTCTAAGCCTCCTTCTTCAACTACTAAGTGGAACTAATGATACTGAGCAGCAGTAGATTGAATTTCACTATGATCAAAGATTTTTGTAAAAACAAAATGCTGTTCAAAATCATAATTATTTTCTCAACATTTGCCTCAATTATTTTTCTCAATTAAATGACATGCACACACACACACACACACACACACACACGCTCTCTCTCTCTCTCTCTCTCTATATATATATATATATATATATATATATAACAGAATGCTTACCTGTGAGATTTTAAATTTTTTTGAAGTACTATAATTCTTCAGACCAGTTCCTTTTATTTTCCTGTGAGTGTACTATGAAACAGCAAATAAATATGGAATACCTCTTAAGCTCCTCTGAATCTTCCATCAAAAGTAACTTAGGAAAACATTTTTAGGGATACCTTCGATTTGATTAAAAGGTACAAAAGGACCAGAGGGAAAAACTCCCTCATGCACTGTGCAGCAGCCAATGGGTTTGTAGTCATAATTGTAAAAATAAAGCCAATAAAATGATAGTGAGTATATACATAGGTTTGAAGGTTACTGCTTTTATTTATCTCTTGGGGGTTATCAGACTAATGATGCAACACTTCTCCAATGTTATAACACTGGAAAATATTATGGATACTTTTTCATCTGTCTCCTCTCTTAGAATATTTCCTCAAAGACTTGTCACTATTTATCACAATACATAATACATATTTAACAAATGTTTCATTCTTAATTATCCAATTGTGCACATTTTTTTCCGTTACTATTATTAGGGTGCTGGTTAGAAAAGGGAAAGGCCACAATGACTAATCATTTCCCCCTCTTTTTCTATTTTTTGCTTTGTTTTGTCCTTTCTTTCTTTGGGTGAAAGTGGGAGAGGAATGACCCCAGAAAGGAGAGTAACACGTTGACTAAATTCTAGTCCTACTTTATAGAAGACAATCCCTATGTGTCTATGCAAGATTACTACAAAAGCTAATCTTGTTATATACTATGTCTTACTTTTTAAAAATTGCTTATTTCCACACAACCCTCCCGGCACAACCGAAAGAACAAATAACTCCTGCGACAAAGCGTGCAGGCAGTTTGATGAATAACATAAACCCCATGACACAGAGGGCAGGCACGGGGAGCCGAGACAAGTCCACACAGCCCCCAATGCAGAGGCCAGCCCAGGGAGCCAAAACAAGTGTACACAAGCCCCGTGAAGCAAAGGGCAGGCCTGGGGAGCCAAAACAGGTGCACACGAGCCCCAAGGCACAGAGTGGGAGCTTAGGGGGCAGAGAGAAGCTCACGCAAGTCGCTGCAATGCAGAAGGAAACACACAAGCAGCTACCTAGCAAGTTTTGGCCAGCAGCGCAGGGCGGGACAGGGGAACAGAAGCACCGGCAATGATCCCAGGGACAAGCAGGGGCTGGCGGCACTGCGGTTATGCTGAGAGGGTCACTTTGAAGCAGCTGTGGAAATAGGCGTGCCTAACACTGGGAAAGCTAGAATGACTTCCCAAAGGCATACTGAACCCATAGACACTCCAAAATCTATTACACTGCACTGCCGTTCAGAGAGAGGAGATCCAGCTCCGTCAACCGGAACACAGGCAACAGCTCCCCCAACAAGGAAAAGATCACAGGACATTACCCAACCATGTCCACAGGGGCAGACTCCACAGCCAAGGGCTACGACCATGAGAACTTTTTAAAATTTATTTATTTCTCTTATAAACTACACTGTTTATTCCCCCCCAAATATATCTCCACCTTCACACTAGTCTTTAGAGGTGCTGTGGAGTTTTCCTCTTTGTTTTTTTATTTAAAAAAAAAAAAAAAAAGTTTAAAGTTCTTTTAAGGTGTTTTCCCCAACATATTTTTTTTCTTTTGCGGTCTGTGGAATTTTTTTCCTTTTTTTCGTGTTTAATTATAATTCTTGATGATTTATTTTTTTTTTTTTTTCACACGATTTATTTCCTACATATTCAACTGCATTTAACCTTTTGTGGTGCTACAGTTTTTCTTTACTGGCTTTAAGCTATTCCTGAAATATTTTTTTCTCTTTTTTTCTTATATATATATATATTCAACTGCTTTTCCTACAGTTGTGTGTGTGTAGCTATTATATATATATATATATATATATACATATATATTTTCTACATATTTCTACATTCGTCTATTCTTTGCTGCTTTTCTAGTTTTTCTTTTCTCTCTCTCTTTTTAATCCTCTTATGCATGCCTTCTTTTTCTCTTTTCCCCCTCCTTTCTCCTTTTTATTTTTTTCTCTCTTTTTTTATTCTCCTTTTTTTCCTTCACTCTTTCTTCTTTCACCAAGTAAGTTAAATTGTTGAGCTCTCTATGCTATATTCCCCAGTTGGCCCTCTGCTTATGCTCAGATTTACAGTTGACCATTAGCTAACTCTGCTTTCAGTTGGTTGATATCATCTCTAGTTTCCCTTGCTCACCAAGTCAATCTCCTGTACTCTTTTCTTCAGAAGACTTTGGTTATAACTGTATGTGTGGAACTGTGTGTGTATATGTCCTAGTATTTCTGTTATTACCTACTTGATCTCCTCCCACTAGAACACAGGCACAAGTCACCCCCAACAAGAAACCAACACAAGCCACCCAACCAACATTTCCCTCCAAGGGCAAAAATCAAAAGGAAGAAGTAATACAACCCTAAAGCCGGGGAAAAGGAGACCTCAAATGGAACAAGTTAGAAAAAAAAATGAAAAGACAGAGCAATACAGCACAAATGAAAGATCAAGGTATAAATTCACATGACCAAATAAATGAAGAGGAAATAAGTAATGTCCCTGAAATAGAATTCAGAATAATGATAGCAAAGATGCTCTGGAGACTTGAAAATAGATGGAGAACATGGAAGAAGCATTTAACACAGTAACTACAATCACCAAGGACATAGAAGAAATAAAGAATAAGCAAATGGAGATAAATAACATAATTACTGAAACTAAAAATACTCTAGAAGGAACCAATAGCAGAATAACTGCGGTAGAGGAATGGGTAAGTGAGCTGGAGGACAGAATGGTGGAAGTAACTGCTGAAGAGCAGAATAAGAGAAAGGAATGGAAAGAATTGAGGAAAGCCTCAGAGACTTTGGGGGCTATATTAAACACACCAACATTTGAGTTATAGGGGTCCCAGAGGAATAAGATAAAAAGGAAGGCACTGAGAAAATTTTTGAATAAGTTATAGTTGAAAACTTCCCCAACATGGGAAAGGAAATAGTCAATTAAGTCCAAGAAGTGAAGAGAACCCCTTACAGGTTAAACCCAAGGAGAAACACATTGAGACACACCTTAATCAAGCTAACAGAGATTAAGCACAAGGAAAGAATATTAAAAGCAGCAAGGGAAAAGCAACAAGTAAAATACAAGGGAAAACCCATGTGATTAACAGAGGATCTTTCAGCAGAAACTCTACAGGCCAGAAGGGAATGGCAGGATATATTTAAAGTACCGAATGAGACAAACCTACAACCATGATTACTATACCTGGCAAAGATCTCATTCAAAATTGACAGAGAAATCAAAAACTTTATGGGCAAGGAGAAGTTAAGAGAATTCAGCACCTCTAAACCAGCCCTTCAATAAATTCTAAAGGGCTTACATAGCCAGTAAACACAAGAGAAAGGAAAAACCTACAAAAACAAACCCAAAGCAATAAAGAAAATGCCAATTGGAATATATGTATCAACAATTGTCTTAAATGTAAATGGATTAAATGCACCAACCAAAAGATACATACTGACTGAATGGATACAAAAACAAGACCCATATATATGCTACCTACAGGAGACCCACTTCAGACCTAGAGACACATACAGACTGAAAGTAAAAGGATGGAAAAAGATATTCCATGTGAATGGAAACCAAAAGAAAAAGCTAGAGTGGCAATTTTTATTTCAGACAAAATAGACTAAAATAAAGAATATCATAAGAGACAAAGAAGGACACTACATAATGATCAAGGGATCAATCCAAGAAGAAGATGTAACAATTGTAAATGTCTACACACTCAACATAGGAGCACCTCAATACATAAGGTAAACACTAACAAATATAAGAAGAGAAATCGACAGCAACACAATAATAGTAGGGGACTTTAACACCTCTCTTTCACCAATGGATAGATTATCAAAACATAGAATCAAAAAGGAAACACAAACCTTAAATGAAACATTAGACCAAATGGAGCTAATTGATATTTTCAGGACTTTCTATCCAAATGCAGAATACACTTTCTTCTCAAGTGCACATAGAACATTTTCCAGGATAGACCACATCTTGGGCTACAAACCAAGCCTCAGTAAATTTAAGAAAATTGAAATCGTATCAAATATCTTCTCTGACCACAATGCTATAATACTAGATATCAACTAAAGGGGGGGGGGGGGACAGCAAAAAAAATAAAAATAAAAATAAAATAAAAACACAAACTCATGGAGATTAAACAATACATCATTAAATAACAAAGAGGTTACTGAGGAAATAAGAAAATAAATCAAAAGAGTCCTAGAAACAAATGACAATGAAAACACGATGACCCAAAACCTATGGGATTCAGTAAAAGCTGTTCTAAGAGGTTTATAGTGATACATACCTCCACAAACAAGAACAGCATCGAGTAGACAGCCTAACTCTACATCTAAAGCAGCTGTAAAAAGAAGAACAAAAATCTGCCAAAGTCAGCAGAAGAAAGGAGAACATAAAAATCAGAGCAGAAATAAGCAAAAAAGAAATGAAGAAAACAGTAGCAAACTTTAGTAAAATTAAAAGACAGTCCTTTGAGAAGATAAACAAAATTGACAAACCACTAGTAAGACTCATCAAGAAAAAAAGGGAGAAAAATAAAATCAATAAAATTAGAAATGAAAAAACAAGTTACAACAGGCAACACAGAAATGCAAAGGATCATAAGAAAATATTATGAGCAACTATATGCTAATAAAATTGACAACCTACAGTAAATGGACAGATACTTAGAAAAGATCTGCTTCCCAAGACTGAACCAAGAAGAAACAGAAATTGTGAAAAATCCAATTACAAACCCTGAAATTGAAGCATTGATAAAGAATCACCCCCAAAACAAAAGCCCAGGGCCAGATGGTTTCACAGGGGAATTCGATGAAACATCTAGAGAAGAGCTACTGTCTATTTTTCTTAAACTCTTCCAAAAAATTGCAAAGGAAGGAGAACTTTCAAACTCATTCAACAAGGAAGGCCACAATCACCCTGATACCAAAACCAGGAAAAGGCAACATGAAAAAAAAGAAAATTACAGGCCAATATCACTGATGAACATAGATGCAAAAATCATCAGAAAAAATTCTAGAAAGCAGAATCCAACAACACATTGAAAAGCTCATACACCATGATCAAATCGGGTTTAATCCAGGGATACAAGGATTCTTCAATATACACAAATCAATCAACGTGATACACCATATCAACAAATTGAAAGATAAAAACCATATGATCATCTAAATAAATCCAGAAAAAGCCTTTGACAAAAAATTAAGCATTCATTTATGATAAAAACGCTTCAAAAAATGGGCACAGAAGGAACCTACCTCAACATAGTAAAGGCCATATATGAAAAGTCCACAGCGCATATTCTCAATGGTGAAAACCCAAAAGCTTTTTCTTTAAGATCAGGAACAAGACAAGGGTGTCCACTCTCCCCACTATTATTCAACATAGTATTGGAAGTCCTAACTATGGCAATTAGAGAAGAAAAAGAAATAAAAATAATCCATATTGGGAAAGAAAAACTAAAACTCTCTCTGTATGCAGATGCCATGGTACTATACATAAAAAACCCAAAAGAAAGTATCAGAATATTATTAGAGCTAATCAGTGAATTCAGCAAAGTGGTGGGATTCAAGGTCAATACACAGAAATCACTTGCACTTCTATATACTACTAATGAAAAATCAGAAAGAGAAATTCAGGAATCAATACCATTTACCATTGAAACAAAAATAAATAAATAAATAAAATATCTAGGTATAAACCTAGCTAAGGAAATGAAAGAAATCAAAGACGGCATAAAGATGAAGAGATATTCCGTGTTCCTGGGTAGAAAGAATAAATATTATGAAAACTACCATATTACCAAATGAAATCTATAGGTTCAATATGATCCCTATCAAATTACCAATGGCATTTTCCACAGAACTAGAACAAAAAATTTCACAATTCATATGTAAATACAAAAGACCCTGAATAGCCAAAGCAGTCTTGAGAAAGAAGAATGGAGCTAGAGGAATCAACTTTCTTGACTTCAGACTATACTACAAAGCTACACTCATCAAGACAGTATGGTACTGGTACAAAAACAGAAATACAGACCAATGGGACAAGATAGAGAACCCAGATATAAACCCACATACCTATGGATACCTTATTTTTGACAAAGGAGGCAAGAATATACAATGGGGAAAAGGCAGCCTCTCCAATATGTGGTTCTGGGAAAACAGGACAGCTATGTGCAAGAGAATGAAATTAGATCAGTTCCTAATGCCATTCACAAAGATAAACTCAAAATGGATTAAAGACCTAAATATAAGACCAGAAACTATTAAACTCTTAGAGGAGAACATAGGCAAAACTCTCGATGACATAAATCAAAGCAAGATCTTTTATGACCCACCTCCTAGAGTTATGGAAATAAAAACAAAAATAAACAAGTGGGACCCAATTAAACTTAAAAGCTTTTTCATAGCAAAGGGAAACTACAAACCAGGTAAAAACACAACCCTCAGAATGGGAGAAAATAATAGCAAAGGAAACAACTGGTAAATAATTAATTTCCAAAATATACAAGCAGCTTATACAACTCAATACCAGAAAAGCAAACAAGCCAATCAAAAAGTGGGAAACGAAACTGAAGAGACATTTCTCCAAAGAAGACATACAGATTTCTAACAAGCTCATGAAAAGATGCTCAACATCACTCATTATTAGAGAAGTGCAAATCAAAACTTCAATGAGATACCACCTCATATCAGTCAGAATGGCCATCAACAAAAGTCTACAAACAATAAATATGGAGAGAGGGTGTGGAGAAAAGGAAACACTTTTTCATTGCTGGTGGGAATGCAAACTGATACAGCCACTATGGAAAACTGTATGGAGACTCCTTAAAAAGTTAGGGATAAAACCATCATATGACCCAGCAACCCTACTCCTAGGCATATACCCTGAAGAAATCAAAACTGAAAAAATCATATGTATCCCAATGTTCACTGCAGCACTACTGATAGACGAAGCTCACGTTTTGGTTCCAAGGACAGGGACTGAAGGGCTTCTCTGATGACTCAGTGATAAAGAAGCCACCTGCAATGCAGGAGATTCGGGTTCAATCTCCGAGTTGGAAAGATCCCCTGGAGAATAAAATGGCAACCCACTCCAGTCTTCTTGTCTGGGAAACCCCATGGATAGAGGAGCCTGGAGGGCTATAGTCCATGGGGTCACAGAAGAGCCAGACACAACTTAGTGGCTAAACAACGGTAACAGAGACTAAAATTCCCCACTTATTCTCAATAAGTGTTTCTTGAACACATCTCTCCAGAATATCTGTTTCTAAGACAAAGACTTTCCATCAAAGGAGAAAATTAACTCCTGGGAGAGAAAATAGCAGCTACTAGATAAAGTCCTTGATCTTTTATGGCAACCCCTCTAAATATCCTTGAATTGTAGGTAAGAAAAGCCTTTTTTGTGGCTGCTTTTCACATCTTGAGAACAAGCTTCATCAAGGATGGAATGACCAATTTGAATGTGTTTCCACTACACATTCTGCCTCCTGTCTATGGGATCATAGCCCTTTATAGAAGATCATTCCTACACAGCATTCCAAATGAATTAATTTTAAATTCAAGTCTTGGGTTTTCTGTGAAAAAGGTTTGAGGCTTTAGGCTAGAAAGAAATATTTAGACATAAAAATACATAAAAATACTTCTATATTATTGATTTGATATTGAATTATCCAATACAGTCTCTTTCTGAGTATGTCATATCTTTCACATTGAGTTACTTATCCAAAGAGGATGTCAATTTGAAAATGGGATTAGTTCTGAACAGCCCCAAATATCATTAAGGTCATCTAAGTACAGAAGGTAAGTTAAAAAAAAAAAAAAAAAAAAAACTTGAAAAATAGTGCCGATGCTTATTAAAGATTGTTACTTTAAAAAATTAAAAAGACCATTACTTTTTCATACATATTTATCATTATGTTTCAATAATTCTCATATAGAGTATTAGCACATGTCATCCTCATCCCATTCATCAAAAGATAGCTGGTAAATATCATTAACCTAATTTGACTTTCAGCCAAATTTGAGGCTCATAGAGATGAAGAAATTTGTAGGAGTAGGCTCTCTAATAATAGACAGTCTTTTTGTGTCATGAGACACTTCATTTAATAATCAAGACTAGCTATGAGAATGAAAACAAAATTTAAATACACTTCACAGACAAAATGGCGTAAATGTATTAAATGATATTATCACTTGGTTAATCCAAATATGAACCTGAAGAACTCTCTCTGAAATTAACTGCTGCGAATGATACCGATCTCTGTGGCTTCTTTGAAAGTAAAATAGGAGATGATTTTTCCTTGGTTTATTTCATGGCTAAATATTTCTCTTTATTGCTTGAAATGTCAATTCTTGCTATCACATGGGTGTATAGACAGTCATAAAAAGAAGTGAAGGTCCTTTGCATGTCCATAGTCATGTGATGAATATTTTTATATAGCTTTTTCCTCAAAGGAGTCTTATAACAGCCTGTGAGATGGACATTATGGTTCTCACTTGTTATTAGAGGAAGCAAGAATATAAGATGCCAAGAAATGTACCCTAGGTCAAGAAGTTTCAAGTGGGAAAAAGCCAAATTCTACTCTGGTCTTTCTGATTCTCAAGCCAATATATTTCACCAGCAGGATTCTTATTTTCAACTTTTCAAGAGGAGTCTGTGGGACCATGCTTTGCAAGGGAACTGGGGAGACAAGAAATGGGGTGAGAGAGGAATAAAGATAAAATGAACCTTCAAAAAAACATAGTTATTAATTATAGTTAGTTTATTAATACTTGAGTATTACAATATATTTTGTGTATGTGTGTTTATGTGTATTTCAGTGTCTGTTGATGAAATTGTTTCAAATATACTTGCCTCTGAAGCAATATTATTAAAATAGTTATAATTATTATGATCATATCAAAAGGAGTTCAGAGAAGGCAATGGCAACCAACTCCAGTACTCTTGCCTGGAAAATCCCATGGATGGAGGAGCCTGGTAGGGTGCAGTCCATGGGGTCACAAAGAGTTGGACACAGCTGAGGTGACTTAGCAGCAGCAGCAGCAAACGGAGTTTATTAGTTTAATATTGCTTGCTATAACATCACACTATAGAGTGTGTGTGAAAAATTTGGAGGAAAAAGAAGATAAGATGTATAATCTAATCTTATCTTGGCTTGATCTTGAGTAAGATCATTAACTTCTCTGTTTCTAATTCCTAATGTGTAAAATAAGCATAAATTATAGTATCAATCTTCCTAAGTTTATAATGAGAATAGAAAAAAAAACTTTTAAAAATCACTCGGAGCATAGTTAAGGGTTGATTAAATTTTTGATAATATGACAATTAACATTACTGCCAACATTCTTCTTTGAGATTGTTCCGCATGTGCTAAATGGATGAAATAATAGCATCGACAAAGGTTGCTATCTTGCTATGCTGATTTCAATCAATCATTAAAAGCATATTTATCAGCTATCGTAAAGTTATTGGATTTAGGCAAAATGCTCGTCATTTGATTATAGTAGCTCCTGTATTACTTTATTACCTTTCCATCACGAATATCCTACTACAGTTTCAATTACTATAAGTAGTCTGCCACTGGAAATTATTTCTTTATCTTTCATCACCTTATAGAAGCTCAGTCCACCTTACCTAAGTGATACAAACATTTTTACTAGATATATATCTAAAGTTCCCTCTTTCTCAAATCCTTCATCCCACACTCAAATTCTCAGCTACTTTTCCTGGTTTCCCATTAATCAAGAATAAATAAAACAAGATCTTTAACTTGCATTTATAGCCTTTACATCCATTTTCTACCCTTTTCAGACTTTGCTGTCACTATATCTGAGATCTTCTGCTTCATGTTGAGCTCGGAGGCATCTCACATGATTAAGTGTGCAGAGAGCATCCCCTGCCCATGTTTACTAAGTTTCTCATGTCTATAAACATCACCTTATTCCAGAAGATAATGTGAATAGTTTTCAAGGAAAAAGAACATTTTTTCTTATCTGAAAAAAAAAAATCTCATAAGTGTTCAGATTTCAGTAGAATCTAGAGATATATAATTTTTTACATTAATAACTGCAAATTTGAATTTAACAAAAAGTGATTTTTTAAGGTAATGTAACTATGCATACCATGAAATATATGGAGAATAAGAATAATATTATAGAATTTATTTTACTGGGGCTCAGAGAGAATCCAAAAATTCAGAAAATCATATTTATTGGGTTTTTGGTCATCTACATTGTCTCTGTGTTAGGAAATGTGCTCATTGTGGTCATCATCACTGCCAGTCCATTATTGGAGTCCCCATATACTATTTCCTGGCCTACCTGTCCTTTACAGATGCTTGCTATTCATCTGTCAATACCCCTAAAATGATATTAGATTCACTCCTTGAAAAGAAGAACATTTTATTTAATGGGTGCATGACCCAAGTCTTTTCGGAACATTTCTTTGGGTGCTCAAGTCATTCTGCTTACTGTGATGGCCTATGACCACTATGTGGGCATCTGCAAGTCCTTGCACTATACAGCCATCATGAATCATCAAGTATGTCACCTGTTAATGGGAGTATCATGAATAGGAGGCTTTCTTCATGGATTCATACAAATTATCTTCATCTTCAGATTACCTTTCTGTGGCCCTAATATCATAGATCACTTTACGTGTGATTTGAATCCTTTGCTCAATCTTACCTGTACTAATACCCACACTCTAGGGCTCTTTGTTGCCGCCAAAAGTGGTTTCCTCTGTCTGTTAAACTTCCTTCTCTTGATTGGCTCCTACATGGTCATTCTTCACTCCTTAAAGACCCAGAGCTTGGAGGCAAGGCAAAAAGCCCTCTCCACCTGTGTCTCCCATATAACAGTTGTGGTCCTATTTTTTGTGCCCTGCATATGTGTATACATGAGACCAGCAACTACTTTACCTATTGATAAAGTTCAGTTCAGTTCAGTCGCTCAGTCGTGTCCAACTCTGTGTGACCCTATCAACCGCAGCGCGTAAGGCCTCCCTGTCCATCACCAACTCCCGGAGTCCACCCAAACCCATGTCCAGTGAGTCGGTGATGCCATCCAACAATTTTCTCCTCTGTCGTCCACTTCTCCTCCTGCCCTCAACTTTCCCAGCTCAGGATCTTTTCCAATGAGTAAGCTCTTCGCATGAGGTGGCCAAAGTATTGGAGTTTCAGCTTCAACATCAGTCCTTCCAATGAACACCCAAGACTGATCTCCTTTAGGATGGACTGGTTGGATCTTCTTGCAGTCCAAGGGACTCTCAAGAGTCTTCTCCAACACCACAGTTCAAAAGCATCAATTCATCGATGCTCCACTTTCTTCACAGTCCAACTCTCACATCCATACATGACTACTGAAAAAACCATAGCCTTGACTGGATGGACCTTTGTTGGCAAAGTAATGTCTCTGCTTTTTAATTTGCTGTCTAGGTTGGTCATAACTTTCCTTTCAAGGAGTAAATGTCTTTTAATTTCATGGCTGCAATCACCATCTGCAGTGATTTTGAAGCCCCCCAAAATAAAGTAGCCACTGTTTCCACTGTTTCCCCGTCTATTTGCCATGAAGTGATGCGACCGAATGACACGATCTTCGTTTCCTGAATGTTGAGCTTTAAGTCAACATTTTTACTCTCCTCTTTCACTTTCATCAAGAGGCTCTTTAGTACTTTTTCACTTTCTTCCATTAGGGTGGTGTCATCTGCATATCTGAGGTTATTGATATTTTTCCTGGCAATCTTGATTCCAGCTTGTGCTTTCTCCAGCCCAGCGTTTCTCATGATGTACTCTGCATATAAGTTAAATAAGCAAGGTGGCAATATACAGCCTTGACATACTTCTTTTCCTATTTGGAACAAATCTGTTGTTCTATGTCCAGTCCTAAGTGTTGCTTCCTGACCTGCATACAGGTTTCTCAAGAGGCAGGTCAGGTGGTCTAATATTCCCATCTCTTTCAGAATTTTCCAGTTTGTTGTTATCCACACAGTCAAAGGCTTTGGCATAGTCAATAAAGCAGAAATAGATGTTTTTCTGGCATTCTTTTGCTTTTTCAATGATCCAGCAGATGTTGGCAGTTTGATCTCTGGTTCCTCTGCTTTTTCTAAAACCAGCTGGAACATCTGGAAGTTCACTGTTCACGTATTGCTGAAATCTGGCTTGGAGAATTTTTACCATTACTTTACTAGCGTGTGAGACGAGTGCAATTGTGCGGTAATTTGAGCATTCTTTGGCATTCCCTTTGTTTGGGATTGAAATGAAAACTGACCTTTTCCAGTCCTGTGGCACTGCTGAGTTTTCCAAATTTGCTGGCATATTGAGTGCAGCACTTTCACAGCATCATCTTTTAGGATTTGAGATAGCTCAACTGGAATTCCATCACTTCCACTAGCTTTGTTCATAGTGATGCTTCCTAAGGCCCACTTGACTTCACATTCCAGAATGTCTGGTCCTAGGTGAGTGTGAGTGATCACATCATCGTGATTATCTAGGTCGTGAAGATATTTTTTGTACAGTTCTTCTGTGTATTCTTGCCACCTCTTCTTAATATCTTCTGCTTCTGTTAGGTCCGTACCATTTCTGTGCTTTATTGAGCCCATTTTTGCATGAAAAATTCGCTTGGTATCTCTAATTTTCTTGAAGAGATCTCTAGTCTTTTCCATTCTATTGTTTTCCACTATTTGCATTGATCACTGAGGAAGGCTTTCTTATCTCTCCTTGCTATTCTTTGGAACTCTGCATTGAAATGGGTATATCTTTCCTTTTCTCCTTTGCTTTTCACTTCTCTTCTTTTCGCAGCTATTTGTAAGGTCTCCTCAGGCAGCTGTTTTGCTTTTTTGCATTTCTTTTTCTTGGGGATGGTCTTTATTCCTGTCTCCTGTACAGTGTCACAAGCCTCCATCCGTAGTTCATCACGCACTCTGTGTATCAGATCTAGTCCTTATTTCTCACTTCCACTGTATAGTCACAAGGGATTTGATTTAGGTAATACCTAAATGGTCTAGTGATTTCCCCCCACTTTCTTTAACTTAAGTCTGAATTTGGCAATAAGGAGTTCATGATCTGAGCCACACTCAGCCCCTGGCCTTGTTTTTCCTGACTGTATAGGGCTTCTCCATAGCTCTGCAAAGGATAAAATCAATCTGATTTTGGTATTGACCACCTGGTAATGTCCATATGTAGAGTCTTCTCTTGTGTTGTTGGAAGAGGGTGCTTCCTATGACCACTGTGTTCTCTTTCAAAACTCTGTTAGCCTTTGCCCTGCTTCATTCTGTACTCCAGCGACAGATTTGCCTGTTACTCCAGATATCTCTTGTCTTCCTGCTTTTGCATTCGAGTCCCCTATGATGAAAAGGACATCTTTTTAAGGATGTTAGTTCTAGAAGGTCTTGCAGAGCTTCATAGAACTGTTCAACTTCAGCTTCATCAGCATAGACTTGGATTACTGTGATATTGAATGATTTGCCTTGGAAATAAACAGAGATCATTTTGACATTTTTGAGATTGCACCCAGTTACTGCATTTTGGACTCTTTTGTTGACTATGAGAGCTACTCCATTTCTTTTAAGAGATTCTTGCCCACAGTAGTGGATATAATGGGCATCTGATTTAAATTCACCCATTCCAGTCCATTTTTGTTCACTGATTCCTAAAATGTTGGTGTTCACTCTTAACATCTTCTGTTTGGCTGCTTCTAATTTACCTTGATTCATCGACCTATCATTCCAGGCTCCTATGCAATATTGTTCTTTAGAGTATCAGGCTTTACTTCCATCACCAGTCACATCCACAACTGGCTGCTGTTTTTGCTTTGGCTCTGTCTCTTCATTCTTTCTGAAGTTATTTCTCCACCCTTCAGTAGCATATTGGGCATCTACCACCCTGGGGAGTTCATCTTTCAGTGTCCTATCTTTTTGCCTTTTCATACTGTTCATGGGGTTCAAGGCAAGGATACTGAGGTGTTTTGCCATTCCCTTCTCCAATGGACCATATTTGTTAGACCTCTCCACCATGATCGATCCATCTTGGATGCCCTACTCAACATGGCTCATAGTTTCATGAGCTAGACAAGGCTGTGGTCCATGTGACCAGTTTGATTAGTTTTCTGTGATTGTGGTTTTCATTCTGTCTTCCCTCTGATGGATAAGGATAACAGAGAGACTGACTGTGGGGGAAACTTGGTCTTGTTCTGATGGGTGGGGCCATGCTCAGTAAATCTTTAATCCACTTTTCTTTTGATCCACGGGTCTGTGTTTCCTCTCTGTTATTTGACCTGAGAAAAACTATGGTGAAGGTAATGAAGATAATTTCCCCTTGGAAGAAAAGCTATGACCAACCTAGATAGTATATTAAAAAGCAGAGACTGTATTTTTCCTAGAAAGGTCCGTTTAATCAAAGCTATGGTTTTTCCAGCAGGCATGTATGGCTATGAGAGTTGGACTATAAAGAAAGCTGCGCACCAAATAATTGATGTTTTTGAACTGTGGTGTTGGAGAAGACTCTTGAGAGTCCCTTGGACTGCAAGGAGATCCAACCAGTCTATCCTAAAGGAGATCAGTCCTGAATATTCATTGGAAGGACTGATGCTGAAGCTGAAACTCCAATACTTGGCCACCTGACGGGAAGAGCTGACTCATTTGAAAAGACCCTGATGATGGGAGTGATTGAAGGCGGGAGGAGAAGGGAAGGACAGAGGATGAGATGGTTGGATGGCATCACAGACTCAATGGACATGGGTTTGAATAAAGTTTGAGAGCTGGTGATGGACAGGAAGGCCTGGTGTGTTGCAATCCATGAAGCTGCAAAGAGTTGGACATGACTGAGAGACTAAATTGAACTGATATTTCTTCTTTTACAAATTATTTTCCACTTTAAGCTATTATGTAATATTAAGGAGTGTTCCATTGCTAGACAATAGGTCCTTGTTGGTTATTTTAAATATAGCAGTGTTTACACATCAATCCCATACTCCCAGTATATCCCTGCCTTCAACTCTTTCCCATGGTAATCATAAATTTGTTTTTGAAGTTTGTTTCTGTTTTGTAAATAAATTCATTTGTATCTTTTTTTTTTTTTAGATTTCACTGTGAAAATATGTAATATTTGTCTTTGTCTATCTGACTTACTTAACATTTTAACCTCCAGGACCATTCATGGTGCTACAAATGACCATATTTCATTATTTTTAATAGCTGATTAATATTCCATTGTATTAATATAATAAGTACCAGATTTTTTTTTTAAATTCATCTGTCAATGGGCATTTAGGTTATTTATATTCTTGGCTATTGTAAAGAGTGCTGCAATTAATATTGGGGTGCATGGGTCCTTTCAAATCATGTTTACCCAGGATATATGCCTAGGAGTGGGATTGCTAAATCATATGACCACTCTATTTTTATGTTGTTGTTTTGTTTTTTCATTTTTGGAACCTCCATACTGTTCTCCATAGTAGAGGAAGTGAAAAAGCAAGAAATCCCACATTTATGACAACATGGATGACAGATTTATGATAAGTGGAGAAAGGTATACAGAGAAAGACTTATATTATATATCACCATTATGAAGCATTTGAAAAAGCCAAACACATAAAATAGATTAGTGGTTACCAGGAGATGGGTTTTGCAGTAATTGAAGAGAAGATAGTCAAAAGAGTATAAATTTGAAATTAGATGATGAAATAGCTCCAGAGGTCTCATGTACAGCTTAGAAATTATAGTCAACAATATTGTATTATATATTTCAAATAGTCAAGAGACTAGATATTAAATATTCTCACCACAAAAAAAGTGCAATTATGTGACTTATTAGTGCTGTTAGCTAACACCATGATGGTAATCATATTTTAATATAAAATAGATCAACAGTGTGTACCTTCAATATACACAATATTCCATCAATCATATCTAATTTTTTTAAAGAGACAAAGAACTTGAATAGATGTTTATCCAAGCAAGATATTCTTTGCGACACCAGGGACTACAGCATACCAGTCTCTTCCCTGTCCATCACCCTTTATTCAGATATCTTACTTTTAAACACTATTGGATTGACCAAAAAGTTTGTTCACGTTTTCCTGTATGATGTTATGGAAAAATCCAAACAAATTTTTTTTGCCAACCCAATATAATTTTGTTTTTCTTCTCCAGAATTTGATACCATTATTACTTTTAGTTGTCATATTGTCTTCAGCTTCTCCAAATGGTGACGGTTTCTCTAACTTTTCTTATCTCTGAAGATATTGACTGTTTTGAGGAGAAATAGGCATTTTGGGCTTCCCAGGTGACTCAGTGGTAAAAAGAACCTGCCTGCCAATGCAGGAGACTCAGGAGACATGGGTTTGATCCCTGGGTAGGGAAGATGCCCTGGAGGAGGAAATGGCAACCCACTCCAGTATTCTTGTCTGGGTAATCCCATGGACAGAGGAGCCTGGCATGCTACAAGTCACTTGGTCACAAAAAGTCAGACACTACCAAGCACACACACATACAGTCAGATATATTTTATATACGAAAGTTCTCCATTGAAATTTGTCTGATATTTTAGTAATGATTAATCTGGGGTTATGGGTTTATTAGGAGAGGGACTGATAGAGGTAACATCACCCTTTTTATCACATTATATCAGTGTCTACCTACTCTCAATGTAACTTACCACTGTTGATGTTAATCTTGGTCACCTGGCTGAGGTAACTTTTTATACCACTTTTTCTCTGTAAAGTTACTCTTTCCCCTTGTTCTACCACTGTACCTTTTAGAAGGATTCACTACATAAAGTCTATGAAAAACAGATGGAGATAACTTTTTTTGAAAGTTGAAGTATCTAACATAAGCACTATGAATTATTTTTTGATGTGAGATTTGTCTATTCTCTCCTATTTTTTTTACCTGTTTTATTTAAATCATCTATGTTATTATGAACTCATGGAATTTTTTTAAATATGGTTTAAATTATCTGAGAGTTATGTTTTATTTATTTTATTGCTCATTTTTTCCCCAGCTTTTTCACACTAGTGTGCTTGGCTCCTTTGTCCTTTGGGCATATCCCCCATCACTATGTGAATCTCTGTGTGTGTGTGTGTTGGCATTTATGTGTTTTCCAGCACTACCAAATGCTTCAGGATATCTTATACATTCCCTGACCCAAACTGAGAATCAGCCATTTCTTTTAAGTAACCTGAATTCATTTTGTTTGACAAAGGTGTTAGAAAACCAAGACCTCAGTACTGGAAGGTCATCATTTTTTTTTTAATTTTAGTCCATAGATGCAATTTATAGCCCAAATGAGCATATTTAGTTGCAAGAACAGGCCAAGTTTGTCACCATAATCTAAATGACAAATTTTGAAGGTTAAATTCTTTGTCACATCTGACTCATGTCTCTTAATTGGAAGGGAAGGGCTACTTTAGGGAATAACCTTCCCCAGACTCCTATATTTTGCAAGATTCATGCTTAAGTATCCCTCTAGGGAAGGGGGGAAAAAAAAGCATTTCCCAGTCAAAATCTTGCATGACAATGGATTTCAGAAAGTGTAGGATGAATCTGGGATAAACTCTCTCTTTTCACATGCAGGTCAGAATTTCATCCTCTTGTGAGATCAAAGAGATCTCGGTTCCAGCTGAACATCTGAACTTCTCTATAAGTTCTCAAAACCAGTAAGATTTGTGTTTTGAATTAACTCGGTTATAGTTAATACTTGGAGAAAATAAATCTGATCAATGCCATAGTGAACATGTAATAACTCAAAGGCACTTGTGGAATCAGAGAAGGTTTAGGGAATTTTCTAGAAGCACTTTAGAATCTCCAATAAGAAGATGGAAATGAAAACTTGCATAACAGCATTGATGGAAATGGGCAATACTATTGGTACATGTGGTGTAAGCAATAACCGAATAGAAATAATATCAGTTTGAATGTTTCAGGAAATGTTTCATAAACATGATGCTTTTGCTGTGGATATAGTAGGATACAGGCTTTCTCAGGTGGTGGGAGTGGTAAAGAATACTCCTGCCAATGCAGGAGACATAAGAGACTTTGGTTCTGAAGATCCCCTGGAGCAGGAAACAGCAACGGACTGTTGTTGCCTGGAGAATCCTATGTACAGAGGAGCATGGAGGGCTACAGTCCCATATGGTCACAAAGGGTCGGATACGACTGAAAGGACTTGGCAAACACATAGGTTTCCCGTAATAATGAGTGAGTATGTAATAGTGCCAATAACTATAGATATGTATCTATGAAAAATTTCATTAATCATTTCATTTACTCAACAAATGTGTGCGTGCATGCATGTTAAGTGGCTTCAGCCACGTCCGACTCTGTGCAAACCCATGGACTGTAGCCCACCAGTCTCCTCTGTACATGGGATTCTCCAGGCAAGAATACTGGAGTGGGCTGCCATGCCCTCCTTCAGGGAATCTTCATGACTCAGGGATCGAACCCACATCTCCTGCATTACAGAGAGAGTTTTTACTACTGAGCCACTTTGGAAGTTCATAAGAACTATACAAATGTTTCAGTCTTTTTCTAACCCTATCTGGATACATAGATGGATAGAGATATGGATAATCATTCTACAATACTTCAGTTCAGTTCAGTCGCTCAGTCGAATCTGACCCTTTGTGACCCCATGGACTGCAGCACACCAAGCCTTCCTGTCCATCACCAACTCCCAGAGTTTACTCAAACTCATATCCATTGAGTCCATCATGCCATCCAACCATCTCATCTTCCACTGTCCTCTTCTCCTCCCGCCTTTAATCTTTCCCAGTATCGGGGTCTTTTCCAGTGGGTCAGTTCTTCGCATCAGGTGGCCAAAGTATTGGAGTTTCAGCTTCAACATCAGTCCTTCTAATGAACATTCAGGACTGATTTCCTTTTGGATGGACTGGTTGGATCTCTTTGCTGTCCAAGGGACTCTCAAGAGTCTTCTCCAACACCACAGTTCAAAAGCATCAATTCTTTGGTGCTCAACTTTCTTTATAGTCCAACTCTCACATCCATACATGCTGCTGCTGCTGCTAAGTCGCTTCAGTTGTGTCCGGCTCTGTGCGACCCCATAGATGGCAACCCACCAGGCTCCCCGGTCCCTGGGGATCTCCAGGCAAGAACACTGGAGTGGGTTGCCATTTCCTTCTCCACTGCATGAAAGTTAAAAGTGAAAGTGAAGTCACTCAGTCGTGTCTGACTCTAGCGACCCCATGGACTGCAGCCTACCAGGCTCCTCCATCCATGGGATTTTCCAGGCAAGAGTACTGGAGTGGGGTGCCATTGCTTTCTCCCATCCATACATGACCACTGGAAAAACCATAGCTTTGACTAGACGGACCTTTGTCGGCAAAGTAATGCTTCTGCTTTTTAATAATGCTGTCTAGGTTGATCATAACTTTTCTTCCAAGGAGCAAGCATCTTTTAATTTCATGGCTGCAGTCACCATCTGCAGTCATGAAATTAAAAGATGCTTGAATTTTCGTTTCTGTTTGCTGAAGAGTTGTGACAAAAAGCATATCTGCAAAACCATACTGCAGATTAACCTGTAGTTAATGGCCGTGTGCAGGTGTCTCATGAAGTAAAGAGCACGTGGTTCCAGAATGGTCTCTATAGCTGACTCACTGTCATACTCAAATTCCTATTAACAGTTCTTAATACTGCCTTAAGAATTTTACTGTCCCCATCATGCATATCTAAAGACAGCTGTTATTAATCAGTAACATGACAATATAAATAACAAACTCCACTAAAATAAGGTTTGGAAAAGTTTTATGTTACTTTTTAAAGTTTTACTTGTAATGCAGCACAATTATGGCATATTTTCAAATATTGTTGTTGTTGCTCAATCACTAAATTGTGCCTGACTCTTTAAAACTCCATGAACTGCAGCACGCCAGGGCATCCCTGTCTTTCACTGTCTTCCGGAGTTTGCTCAAACTCATGTCTATTGAGTCAGTGATATTATCAAACCACCTCATCCTTCTGCCACCCATTTTTCCTCTTGCCCTCAACCTTTCCTAGCATCAGGGTCTTTTAAACTATTACCAAAAGAAATATTTTAAAAGGTAGGTCATCTTCCCAGTTCTGATGGAAAGATGCAATTTTCCCACCCAGGGACCGTAAGTTTTATGCTATTTCGGTACTGCCCTAAGTATAATTATGGGCTTCCCTGATGGCTCAGACAGTAAAGAATCTGCCTGCAATGCAAGGGACTCGGGTTCAACTCCTGAGTCAGGAATATCCCTGGAGAAGGAAATGGCAACTCACTTGCCTGGAGAATTCCATGGACAGAGGAGCCTGGTGGGCTACAGTCCATGGAATCGCAAAGAGTCAAACACGACTGCAAGACTATTTATATGAGTGCACCTATATGTGATATATATTATCCTGCTGCTAATATAAATATTACCATTCTTGGTATACAGTTGTGAACTCTTAAACTTCACAAATATTTTAGAAACCACTGCCTGTATATCTAATTCATTTTGATTAATGATTGCATGAAGTCCCACTCCTGTTTTATTCAGCTCCCCTCTGATAGGCACTGAGAATATTTTCTATCTCCTTTAGGATGGACTGGTTTGATCTCCTTGCAGTCCAAGGGACTCTCAAGAATCTTCTCCAACACCACAGTTCAAAAGCATCAATTCTTCGGTGCTCAGCTTTCTTCACCGTCCAACTCTCACATCCATACATGACCACTGGAAAAACCATAGCCTTGACTAGACAGACCTTTGTTGGCAAAGTAATATCTCTGCTTTTTAATATGTTGTCTAGGTTGGTCATAACTTTCCTTCCAAGGAGTAAGCATGTTTTAATTTCATTGTTGCAATGAATAAGTAGTAGTAGGAGTAGTAGGGGATGTTAGTAGTAGTAGTATGTTAGTAGTAGTAGTAAGGAGTAGTAGGGAATGTTAAATTTTATGGCACTTAACACATACATTGCATAAGACAGTTGGATTAGAATTGTGGAGAATAAAATCCCAGGGGCACATAGTATTCCAACATCCTCTTTTTCAGAACGGGAAGTAGAAAAGCACACATTCTTCTTTTGTCAAAATTCTTATATTGTAAGAAAAGCTGTACTGAAAGCCTTTGGAGAGCAAGAGTGATTTCCCTGCTCGTAGGCAATCACTGAAGGTCATCTATGGGGTTTTTTGAACAGTTGAATCATTAGGTTCAAGAAAAAGAGAAGCATCTAAAATGGGTAGAAGAGGGTAAAATGCTACATTTGTTTATTTTTTCAATCCTTACTGTCTATGTCAGTTTTATTGAGGAGATACTATGTTGTTACACTTACTAATCTTCATGTGCTTCCATTGCACCTTGATTCTGATTATACAAAGACTTCAGTACACACTTGCTGATTTGAGAACTATTATTTCCCTAGAATGTGATTACCAAATAGAATAAAAATCTTTTATTGTGCAAGAATCAAAAAGAACCCTATTCTTGAGTGCAGATAAAATGTTTTCTTAAAGACATTATGGTTAAATGAGTCAAGTTTCCTTGGAATATGTAGAAATTGAAATGGACTTTACCATTGTAGATTGGATAAAGACTTTGATATCATACTGAAACTATTAATTATTTAATGAAGACAAATAATTATATGTTAAATTATATGTATTTATGATTCTCAATTCATTAAATGTACATGGACCAATTTAAAAATAAGCAAGATATTTCCAGAGATGAATTGACTAATGAGAATAATGACATACAAACCAAAAGCTGTACTCATTCAAAGGAATGACCAAAATCATGGACTATATGGAACAAAGACTTTCACATCATCTTATATTCACTGCCAAAAATATTGTTAAGTTTCAGTTCAGTTCAGTCGCTCAGTCGTGTCCGACTCTTTGCGACCCCATGAATTGCAGCACACCAAGCCTCTCTGTCCATCACCAACTCCCGGAGTCTACCCAAACCCATGTCCATCGAGTCAGTGATGCCATCCAGCCATCTCATCCTCTGTCGTCACCTTCTCCGCCCGCCCCCAATCCTACCCCAGCATTAGGGTCTTTTTCCAATGAGTCAACCCTTCGCATGAGGTGGCCAAAGTATTGGAGTTTCAGCTTCAAACATCAGTCCTTCCAATGAACACCCAGGACTGATCTCTTTTAGGATGGATTGATTGGATCTCCTTGCAGTCCAAGGGACTCTCAAGAGTCTTCTCCAACACCACAGTTCAAAAGCATCAATTCTGTGGCGCTCAGCTTTCTTCACCGTCCAACTCTCACATACATACATGACCACTGGAAAAACCATAGCCTTGACTAGACGGACTTTTTGTTGGCAAAGTAAGGTCTCAGCTTTTAAATATGCTGTCTAGGTTGGCCATAACCTTCCTTCCAAGGAGTAAGCATCTTTTAATTTCATGGCTGCAGTCACCATCTGCAGTGATTCTGGAGCCCCCCAAAATAAAGTCTGATACAGTTTCCACTGTTTCCCCATCTATCTGCCGTGAAGTGATGGGACCAGATGCCATGATTTTAGTTTTCTGAAACGTTGAGCTTTAAGCCAACTTTTCCACTCTCCTCTTTCACCTTCATCAAGAGGCTGTTTAGTTCTTCTTCACTTTCTGCCATAAGGGTGGTGTCATCCGCATATCTGAGGTTATTGATATTTCTCCCGGCAATCTTGATACCCAGCTTGTGTTTCTCCCAGCCCAGAGTTTCTCATGATGTACTCTGCATAGAAGTTAAATAAGCAGGGTGACAATATACAGCCTTGACGTACTCCTTTTCCTATTTGGAACCAGTCTGTTGTTCCATGTCCAGTTCTAACTGTTGTTTCCTGATCTGCATACAGGTTTCTCAAGAGACAGGCCAGATGGTCTGGTATTCCCATTTCTTTCAGAATTTTCCACAGTTTATTGTGATCCACACAGTCAAAGGCTTTGGCATAGTCAATAAAGCAGAAATAGATGTTTTTCTGGAACTCTCTTGCTTTTTCGATGATCCAGCGGATATTGGCAATTTGATCTCTGGTTCCTCTGCCTTTTCTAAAACCAGCTTGAACATCTGGAATTTCACGGTTCACATATTGCTGAAGCCTGGCTTGGAGTCGTGTCTGACTCTGTGCGACCCCATGGACTGCAGCCTACCAGGCTCTGCCGTCCCTGGATTCTCCAGGCAAGAACACTGGAGTGGGTCGCCATTTCCTTCTCCAATGCATGAAAGTGAAAAGTGAAAGTGAAGTCGCTCAGTCGTGTCTGACTCTTCACGACCCCATGGTCTGCAGCCTACCAGTCTCCTCCATCCATGGGATTTTCCAGGCAACAGTACAGGATTGGGTTTGCCATTGCCTTCCCCCGATGCTGTGATGTATGTAAGTCAAATCATTAGGCTGTGTATCTTATATGGTGATGTAAATCAACTGTATTTCAATAAAACTAAGAAAAAAATTGCCATTTGACCTGCAACCATGATGAATTGCATGGGAGTCTGATACAGCAAAGAGGAGAATGGGAATTTTTGGAGGAACTATTATATACAGTTCAGTTCAATTCAGTTGCTCAGTCGTGTTCGACTCTTTGCGACCCCATGAATCTCAGCATGCCAGGCCTCCCTGTCTATCACCCAACCCCCGAATTTACCCAAAACCCATGTCCAGCGAGTCAGTGATGCCATCCAGCCATCTCATCCTCTGTCGTCCCCTTCTCCTCCTGCCCCCAATCCTTCCCAGCATTAGGGTCTTTTCCAATGAGTCAAACTGTTCGCATGAGGTGGCCAAAGTATTGGAGTTTCAGCTTCAACATCAGTCCTTCCAATGAACACCCAGGACTGATCTCCTTGAGGATGGACTGGTTGGAATTTCTTGCAGTCCAAGGGACTCTCAAGAGTCTTCTCCAACACCAGAGTTCAAAAGCATCAATTCTGCAGCGCTCAGCTTTCTTCATTGTCCAACTCTCACATCCATACATGACCACTGGAAAAACCATAGCCTTGACTAGATGTCTGTAAATGGAAACCGGGAGCTTGAAGCCTAGTGGCTTTCATTGACTGAGTTAAAACAATCCCTCATTGGCTGAGTTGTTGCTAGGCAAGGAAAAAACCTTACTTCCTCCTGCTGGCCATAGTGAAGTAGTGTCACTTCCTGCTATAGATACAGTGCACCTCTTTCCTGTTGGGTTCTGTATTGATGTGCACTGGTACATGCATGAGAGAGCATTATTATTATTATTATTTGTCTTCCAAACTCCATTTTAATGAGGTTTCTCTTTAATTTTCACAGAGGAATGGATAAACAGAACACAGAGGGTTTTTATGGCAGTGAAATTATGTGTATTATACCATGATGGCATATAAATGTCATTATAGTATTGTATAGTGCTAGTCACTCAGTCTTTCCGACTCTTTGTGATTTCATGGACTGTAGCCCATCAGGCTCCTCTGTCCATGAAATTCTAAGACAAGAATACTGGAATGTGTTGCCATGTTCTTCTCCAGGAGACCCTTTAGGTAAAAATCCATAGAATGCACTATGCTAAGAGTGACTCTAATGTTGACTATATACTTTAGGTGATAATGATATTTCAGTAACCAATCAGGTCCCTTGAGTGTAACAAATATAACACCCTAGTTCAGGATGCTGATAAGAGGGAGGGCTTGGGTGTTCAGTTTATGCAACCTTTCTCTATTTTCCACTCAAATTTGCTGTGAATCTAAAAATGACCCACAAAGATAAAGTCTACTAAAAACATGATGTTTACATCAGGAATTGCAAAACATGTTAGATGAATTTCATTACAATTAAAAATTCTATTCTGAAAAAGAGACTTTTGAGACAATGAAAAGACTAACCACAGACTGGTGGAAAGTATTTATAAAAGACATATATGTTAAATAACTCATATCCAAAATGTATAAAGAACATTCGCTGAAACGTTGGAGAAGACCTAAAATAAGAAACAAAAAACCCAACAGAAAAAATGGGCAAATGATCTGTATAGACATTTTTCCAAAGAAGATATACTGATGGAAAACAAGCATGTGAAAAGATTCTGAGCATTGCATTTTACTGTGTGCTTAGTCACTCAGTTGTGTCCGACTCTTGGCAACCCTGTCCATGGAATATTCCAGGCAAAAATACTAGAGCAGGCTACCATTTCCTACTCTGGGGATCTTCCCGACCCTGGGATTGAACTACTGTCTCTTGCACTTCCTGCGTTGGCAGACAGATTTTTTTTTACCACAGCGCCACCTGGGAAGCCATCACATTTCATTAGGGAAATGAAAATAAAATATGGTAAGTTAATGCACATACACATTTATTAGACTGGATACATTGAAAACACTGACATTACCAAATATTGGTGAGGAGACAGGGACATGAGAAAGCTCATTCATTATACTTTGCATACCGAATTCAATATGGCATTATTACTACCAAAAGTCCATAATTTGCATTAGCATTCACTCTTTGTGTTGCATGCTCTATGAATTTCAAACTGATGTGTAATGTATCCACCTTTACAGTATCATGGGATAAATCCACCGTCCTATGTATTCCTCATGCTTCTCTTAATCACACCCATTTCTTCTTCCCTCCGAACCCTTGGCAACCACTGATCTTTTTACTGGATCCTTATTTTTATCTTCCTATATCATACAGTTGGATTTATGCAGTATATATATTTTCAGATTGGCCTCTTTCATTTAGCAATATGAATTTAATGTTTCTCCATGATTTTTGTGGTTAAATAGTTCATTTCTACTTTTTGCTGAATAATAGTCCATTGCATGGGTGCTTCACAGTTTGTTTATCAAATCATCTATTGAAGGACATGAAATGTAATTTTGCATGCACCTAAGTTTTCAACTAATTTGTGGGACAGCTAGAAACAGATTTCTGGATTATATGGCAAGTTTATGTTTAGCTTTGTAAGAAACTGCCAAACTATCTTCAAAGGGAACATGCCATATTGTATACCTTACCTAATATCGTGATTTAAAATATTGCTTATAAGTAATTTCAAGTCTAATTTCACAGCACTGACACATTTCTTAAACTTTAAAATATCCAATTGTCTACTGAATATTTTTGTTCATATAACCTAAGACTACAAGGATTTCAACCTGTGTTCATTGTCTTACTGTTAATTCTAATGTCTTTCATTGGTCATTAATTTCCATCACTCCCTGGTTTTAAACTTAGGCTTGTGCAAGAAAAAGCTATGCACAGAGAACAAACCTGGAAATGAATGAGCCATTAGTACAGTTCTCAGTATTGATCTTCCCAAAATGTAAAACCTTCCCAAATGTAAAACCTCTTCGAGCTTCAGTTTTTTCTCATATGAAATATAACTGTGGGTTCCTATCTCATGGAAACTATTATGTAAAATTAAAAGTTGTGCTTATTAAAGTGATAAACATACAGCCTATTGTATAAAAATTATTTAATTAATATATGGTAAGTAAGCTAAAATTATTTAAATAAAATGTTATGGAATAAGTGTATATTTACTAATGTAAGTTAGAAAAACAATTGGATATAAATTTGAAAATAGTATGAGATACTAATTCAGTTTACAGAAAACCTAGATATCTATGTTAATCTGTGGATCACTTGCTATTAGTCTATATTTCCATGGCTGGTGCTGTGTGTAGTCCACAGCATGGAAACTGGTTCCAGGCACCACATTACGTTTTTTGGATTGCACTTGCAAATAAATTGCAAAACTTATAAAAGTCTGTTGCGTAAGGCACAGAAGGACACCTTAGGGCACTGGATGGGACTGACCTACTTCCTCTTTTAACAATGACATTTTTTTTCTTCTATTCTCCAACATTTTCCACCATCCACTTGCATATTTTCCTCTATTTTTGGTCAACAAGTTACTAAAAAACTCCAAGACCCTTGTGTCTATCTGGTTACTGAGTACAAAAAAGCATTCATTTGCTATCAATATAGATTGAATAGACAAATAAAGAGTTGAGTTGATTATATCTGGATAATTCCATCTAGCAAAAGAAAGAAAACTTTAGGGACTAATTATCTTTAGGTTGTCAATGCCTTACATTATCATGACTTAAAAATATTCCCTCTGGTATGCAAAGAGGAAGATTTTTTGTTTTAATATTCTGTGAGAGGACTTCTGTCAAAAATGGATGGGTATACTTGACACTAGTTCACTTGACACTACTTGACACTTCTAACAAGTAAGTGGCATATAATTTCAGTGTTTGCATTCAGAGAGGCATTGGTTCAAAATAAGCCAATATCAATTTTTAATATATCTCCAATAAGTAGCCCAGAAAAATGATACTGATGAACCTATTTTCAGGGCAGGAATAGAGACGCAGACTTAGGGAACAGACTTGTGGGCACATCAGGGCAAAGAGAAGGTGGGATTGGTTGAGAGAGTAGCACTGAAATATATACACTATTATATTTATATACACTGCCCACTGCCTCCCACAGAAGTCTTCTCTCTGCCTAGTAAGATTCTGAAAGAGGGATAAATAAATGTTGATTTCATGATGCAGAGGACAATCAGATAAGGGAAGCATAAATAATTGATATTGAGTGTTATGATGATATTGTGATTCTCAGGTCAGGCTGTTTTCTAGGGCATCACTGGACCAGATGAACAGGGATTTTAAGCAATTTTTATTTGGGTCTTTGGGGGGATAAATAATATTGGGACAACCTGTAAACTGGAACCAAATGTCCACTAATTGAAGATGCACAGTATTACTGATGCTGCTTTGTCTCCAAACTATTATAACTCATGTTTGTGTCATATTCTTTTGTGAATATGAGACAAGGTGTTAACCTCTTTCTGGAAAAAAGAAATTTGGGCCTGCGATCATATACATACCATAAATAAAAGTGTCTATCAATATCAGAAAGACATGAATAATGTACAGCCTCTAATAACATACTCCAAGGCCAATAATTCATGTAAATAAAGGCTGAATGCTTTAGATGACCATTTTATGGTTATCAGTGTCCCAGTGTCTTAAATGCTCAAGTAATACATCACAAAATATATCCTCGACTACAAGATTTATACCTGATTCATATTCATTTAAACCTGATCTTGGGAATATTGTTGCTTTGATTGTTGTTGGCAGAAGGCTCTGTAAATTTAATATAAGACTCTATAAATTTGTTGTAGCGCACTTTGTAATCAGAACAGTACTAGGGCAATGACAAAAAAGATGATTATATTTTAAGGAGTAGTGTGGAAAACTCGATGAAAAGGCACTTAATTAAGATCCTACATTGTACACTGTTTTGAATTGTTACTTCAGAGAGTATATCCTGAAAACACATGGATTGCAAGATTTGCCTGTTATGCCAGGTGTTTCTTGACTTCCTACTTTTGCATTCTAGTCCCCTATAAGAAAAAGGACCTCTTTTTTGGGTGTTAGTTCTAGAAGGTCTTGTAGGTCTTCATAGAACCGTTCAACTTCAGCTTCTTTGGCGATACTGGTCGGGGTGTAGACTTGGATTACCGTGATATTGAATGGTTTGCCTTGGAAATAAACAGAGATCATTCTGTCATTTTTGAGATTGCATCCAAGTACTGCCTTTCGGACTCTTTTGTTGGCTCATGATGGCTACCCCATTTCTTATAAGGGATTCTTGCCCACAGTGGTAGATATAATGGTCATCTGAGTTAAATTCACCCGTTCCAGTCCATCTTAGTTCGCTGATTCCTAGAATGTCGATGTTCACTCTTGCCATCTCCTGTTTGACCACTTCCAGTTTGCCTTGATTCATGGACCTAACATTCCAGGTTCCTATGCAATATTGCTCTTTACAGCATCGGACTTTGCTTCTATTACCAGTCACATCCACAGCTGGGTATCGTTTTTGCTTTGGCTCCATCCCATCATTCTTTCTGGAGTTATTTCTCCACTGATCTCCAGTAGCATATTGGGCACTTACTGACCTGGGGAGTTCATCTTTCAGTGTCCTATCTTTTTGCCTTTTCATACTGTTCATGGGGTTCTCAAGGCAAGAATACTGAAGTGGTTTGCCATGCCCTTCTCCAGTGGACCACATTCTGTCAGACCTCTCCACCATGACCCAACCGTCTTGGGTGGCCCCACATGGCATGGCTTAGTTTCATTGCGATAGACAAGGCTGTGGTCCGTGTGATCAGATTAGCTCGTTTTCTGTAATTTTAGTTTCAGTGTGTCTGCCCTCTGATGCCCTCTCGCAACACCTACCATCTTACTTGGGTTTCTCTTACCTTGGACGTGGGGTATTTCTTCACAGCTGCTCCAGCGAAATGCAGCTGTTGCTCCTTACCTTGGACAAGGGGTATCTACTCACGACGGACACTCCTGAACTTGAATGTCGAGTAACTCCTCTCGGCCCTCCTGTGCTCTCGCAGCTGCTGCTCCTTGGGCCTGGGGTAACTCCTCTCACCACCGCCCCCGGCCCCCGGCCCGGCCTAGCTCCTCTCGGCCGCTGCCCCTGGCCTGACCTAGCTCCTCTCGCTGCTGCCCCCGGCCCCCGGCCTGGCCTAGCTCCTCTCGCCGCCGCCCCAGGCCCCCAGCCCAGCCTAGCTCCACTCGCTGCCAACCCCAGCCCCCGGCCCAGCCTAACTCCTCTTGGCCACACTTCTGTGCAGAGCCGTTGCAGCCACCTCGCTTCTGCACAGAGCCGTCGCAGCCTTTACTACTCTCTAAGAGCTTCCATTTAATCTTAATTCTTATTAAACATTCACTTTAATAAATACTTCTTGATTTGAGAACTATAACATCCATTTTATAGAATGTAGTCCTTTGTTCAAGAGTCAAAAAGTATCCCTGAAGTGTATTTGAGAGCACAGAAAATATTTTTTCGAAAACATTAAAAAGTAAATGATTAAGACAGTCAAGATTGTTTGGAATATGTATATACAGGAATGGGCTTTACTTCTGCAGAGTGGATAAGGAACGTTAATGTCATACTGAAACTGTGTGTGCTGCTTGTTCAGTCATGCCAAACTCTTTGTGACCCCATGTGACCACATGGAGCCTGTCAGTTTCCTGTGTCCATGAGGTTTATCAGGAAAGAATACTGAAGGGGTTGACATTTACTTCTCCAGGGGATTTTCCGAATCCAGGGTTTGAACCCACATCAAACTGAAACTACGGATTCAATATTTAATGAGGATAATGACTAAAACTTGATCATGCTGCATATATTTAAAAATCTTAATTTATTAAAGACACATGTCCAAATGTAAAAAAGAAGTGTTATGTCTAGAAATAGGTAGATTTATGGGATCGATTACATACAAACTCAAACTATATACACTCAGAGGAATGAAAAATATCATGGACTAGTGTAGTAACAGATTTTCATATCATTTTATATCCAGTGCCTACCATATTCTCATGTGCCAATATTATATAATCAGTTCAGTTCAGTCACTCAGTCATGTCTGACTCTTTGTGACCCCATGGACTGCAGCACACCAGGTCTGCCTGTCCATCACCAGCTCCCAGAGCTTGCTCAAACTCATGTCCATTGGGTCAGTGATGCCATCCAACAATCTCATCCTCTGTTGTCCCCTTCTCCTCCTGCCTTCAATCTTGCCCAGCATCAGGGTCTTTTCCAATGGGTCAGTTCTTCACATCAGGTGGTCAAAGTATTGGAGTTTCAGCTTCAGCATCAATCCTTCCAATGAATATTCAGGACTGATTTCCTTTAGGACAGATTGATTTGATCTCTTTGTTGTCCAAGTGACTCTCAAGAGTCTTCTCCAACACCACAGTCCAAAAGCACCAATTCTTCAGTACTCAGCTTTCTCTATAGTCTAACTCTCATATCCATACAAGACTACTGGAAAAACCATAGTTTTGACTAGCTGGATCTTTGTCAGCAAAGTAATGTCTCTGCTTTTTGATATGCTGTCTAGTTTTGTCATAGCTTTTATTTCATATTTTTATAATATTTTATAATAATTCCCTTTTATTCTTTTAAATGAATAAGGGAAAGAATAATTTTATTGTAATGATTAAAATTTCAAGGCTCACTTTCTTTATGTTTGAAGATCCTTGCCCATGTTCACAGAGTCCAAAGAGATCCGTTCCCCTGTGTGGCATTTGAAAGTGAATAACTTTATCAGACATTTTCTAAAGAGTTGTTTGCAATTTGAAGAAAGGCAATGTGCCTTACAAGTTTGTTGAAGAGAAATGAATTTGTCAAGAGAGAAGAAGATATAAAAAGAAAATTTTTTATCTACTTTTTCTGTTATTGTCTGTTTTATACATTTAAAACAATATGTTAGAGGTATGGGTAGAATTCAGAAAGGAAAGAATGCAATAGGATAAATAATCTTGTAGATTACATTTCAGTTCATATTTTTACTTTTAAAAGGGTCCCTTATAACATCATCTTCAGACACACACAAAAAAAAGATCTGAAGTTTTGATCATGGATTGACCCATGATAATATATCTTTCTACATTTGAAAAAGGAATCTTAGTTGAAAACTGACATTACAAAGTTTAATAATAATCAGCTCTGCCAAGACCAAATAAAATTGAACAAAGATGTCAAACACTGATTAGCTACTATGTCTCTTCTAGAAAATATCATTTCTCCATTTTCTGTTTCTCTGTTCTGTTCTGCAAATGGAGGCTTTTCTGAGATCAGAATAATTTAGTAAACTCAGTGTCAGACTTTATTTTTTTGGGGCTCCAAAATCACTGCTGATGGTGATTGCAGCCATGAAATTAAAAGACGCTTACTCCTTAGAAGGAAGGTTATGACCAACCTAAGTAGCATATTGAAAAGCAGAGATATTACTCTGCCAACAAAGGTCCGTCTAGTCAAGGCTATGGTTTTTCCAGTGGTCATGTATGGATGTGAGAGCCGGACGGTGAAGAAAGCTGAGCACCACAGAATTGATGCTTTTGAACTGTGGTGTTGGAGAAGACTCTTGAGAGTCCCTTGGACTGCAAGGAGATCCAACCAGTCCATCCTAAAGGAGATCAGTCCTGGGTGTGCATTAGAAGGACTGATGTTGAAGCTGAAACTCCAATACTTTGGCCACCTCATGCGAAGAGTTGACTCGTTGGAAAAGACCCTAATGCTGGGAAGGATTGGGGGCAGGAGGAGAAGGGGACGACAGAGGATAAGATGGCTGGATGGCATCACCGACTCGATGGACATGGGTGTGGGTGGACTCCGGGAGTTGGTGATGGACAGGGAGGCCTGGTGTGCTGTGATTCATTGGGTCGCAAAGAGGTGGACATGACTGAGCGATTGAACTGAACTGAACTGGGAACGTAAACATGATCTGATCCTACACCAGTTTTCTGGTGACACAGATTCTTGAAAAAAAAAAATCAACCTAGGTCTAGGATGTTTAAACTAAAAACTCGAACTGTGAAAACATGAACTGCTGCTGCTGCTTCTAAGTCGCTTCAGTCGTGTCCAACACTGTGTGACCATAGATGGCAGCCCACCAGGCTCCCCCGTCCCTGGGATTCTCCAGGCAAGAACACTGGAGTGGGTTGCCATTTCCTTCTCCAATGCATGAAAGTGGAAAGTGAAAGTGAAGTCGCTCAGTCGTGTCTGACTCCTCGTGACCCCATGGACTGCAGCCTACCCGGCTCCTCAGTTCATGGGATTCTCCAGGTAAGAGTACCGGAGTGGGGTGCCATTGCCTTCTCCAAAAACATGAACTACTGAATAACAATTCACTAGTTTTTAACTAGAAATGTAATTTCAGAGGCACTTAGTGTTCTAAGGAATTCTGTTCAGGAATGCAGAATTAAAAATAGAGATGAGGAAGTCCTGAGGATATTTTTATTACCAAATATGAAAAAGACATTCATTTCTGTTCATTAGTATTTGTCAACTACTAAGTATGACAAAAACCTTAAGGCTTACAACACATTATTTAAATGCTGTAAGTGTTTCCTATTTGTCTTTTCAAGGTTTAATCAAGGGAGCAAGTATGCAGTGAAGAGACAAATCATCACACAGGTATAAATAACACAAATTTCTAATATGTGTATAAACCTATGTGGTATATAAATATATGTATAAAATTAAGACATTACTTATGGGGTAAAAAGTGCTGTACAACCTTGTATTTATATCATAAATCCTCAAGGGATATCAAATGTTTCCTAAATGCAGAGTAACATGCTAGCAAAAAAATGGGACATACATTTTATTAAATATAAAAATGTTAACAAATACAGCTTAACAATATCTTGAAAGTACATATTTATAATACTAACAAACTTCATCAGAGTCATATTCCTGCTAACAAGTGGTTTTATTTAAAGATTCTTTTTTCGAAAGAATCATATTCATCATATTCATCACATTCAGAGTTATTGAAACTCATAATGGGTGAATGGGTCATTACTAATAAAGAAACAAAGTGGTTAAAGTAAATTATTAAGAAATGTTAATAATGTTAGAATGTTTCTGGTGAAAAACACTTTTCCTTAAATATTCTATGACATTAGATAACACCATGAATTAATTTGTTTTTTACAGATAATCCATTTTACACTGATCCTTTCTCTTCACTTGTGACATCATGCAACTGAACAATAATGTGACTGAATTTATTATGCTTTGGTTAACCAAAGGAAATAGTGTTTGTCACATTCTTGCTTTTATATTTGGGAACATTGCTGGGTAACCTGCTGATTATTATTACCAACAAGACCAGCCCAGCACTTGGGAGTCCAATGTATTTCTTCCTTTTCCATTTATCTTTTTCTGATACCTGTTTCTCTACATGCATAGCCCCTTGAGATGCCCTTTTGAAGAATGCCACCATCTCTTTCAATGAGTGCATGATCCAAGTTTTTACATCTCATTTCTTTGGCTGCCTGGAGATCTTCATCCTTGTCCTCATGGCTGTTGACCGCTATATGGCCATCTGTAAGCCCCTGCACTACACAACCATCATGAGTCATCGAGTCTGTGGTGTGTTGGTGGCTGTGGCCTGGGTGGGGTCCTGTGTGCATTCTTCAGCTCAGATTTTTCTGGCCCTGAGTTTACCTTTCTGTGGTCACAACGTGACTGATCTCTATTCTTGTGACTTGCAACTTTTGTTGAAACTTGCCTGTGCAGACACTTATGTGACCAACCTACTCTTGGTGTCCAACAGTGGGGCCATCTGTACAGTGAGTTTTGTCATGCTGATGTTCTCTTATATTGTTATCTTGCATTCTCTCAGAAACCAGAGCACTGAAGGGGGGAAAAAAGCCCTCTCCACCTGTGTCTCCCACATCATTGTGGTAATCTTGTTCTTTGGTACTTGCATATTTATGTACACACATCCTGCAACCACCTTCTCCATGGATAAAATGATAGCTGTTTCATACAATTGGAACAGCTTTGTTCACCCTTCTGATTTATACACTGAGGAATGCAGAAGTGAAAAACGCCATGAGGATGTTATGGAGCAAGAAGTTGATTTCAGATGACAAAAGATGAATGGACGTTTCCATTTTTCTTCATAATCCAGATTAACTTAGTAAAAGTCCTTATAGGATATAATGTTCTTAATGTGGTGTTGATACAATCTTGTCCTTGGGCATGAGGTTAGTTGCTTTAAGAAATAGGTAATGTGAACACACACACCGGTTAGTGTTCAATTGCAGTTGGGAAAGACACAGGACCAGGTAAACAATTGTTTGTTAGGTCCACTGCTTTTCTCTACCTTGTCTCTGCCTCGCTTGTGTAACCAGTGTCACTCTGGTTGTGATCTAGTATTTCCCCTGCCCCTTCTTATGATGATTTCTGGTATTCTCTGCAACGAGACATCCATCTATATGTTTATATTACAAACTTGCAAATTTCATTTCTTCTAAACTGTTCCCTTTATTAGACATGTTAGTTTTATTACGTTTGATCATGGGGCATAGTCTAGTAGTTCTGTCTGGTAAGAGCATGTATCAGATTCAAATAAATGTAGAAGATTTTTGTTGTCAGGGAGGATATATAATTTATGTTAACTTCAATGTATTTCTTTACTGTTTACTCCAAGTTCTCATATCTGTTTATATACAGATGTATGTAAACATACATACCCTTCCAGACAGTGACATAAACTTAAATGCATACCTTAAAACTTAAATAAAACCTACATAAACTTACATACATACCCTTCCAGACAGTGACATAACAGTGAGAAAATTCAGGCTCCTGAAGTAAGTCTTTGAACTTAAAATATTTCACTGTGGGGTTGATAGTCAGAGCATTCTTTCTGTAAAACATACTTTATACTCCTAATTAGATTTCTTCTACTTTGGGGTTGGCATTAAGGTTTCTTGAATCGTTCCAGTAATGTGTTCATAATATTAGGTTATTATTGTCAGAGCATGCTGCTGCTGCTGCTAAGTCGCTTCAGTCGTGTCCGACTCTGTGAGACCCCATAGACGGCAGCCCACCAGGCTCCCCCATCCCTGGGATTCTCCAGGCAAGGACACTGGAGTGGGTTGCCATTTCCTTCTCCAATGCATGAAAGTGAAAAGTGAAAGTGAAGTCGCTCAGTCGTGTCCGACTCTCTTAGCGACCCCATGGACTGCAGCTCCTACCAGCTCCTCCATCCATGGGATTTTTTCCAGCATAGATGGTTCAAATTAAGGAAGATATACTTATGTGAATAAGATGTTGAGATGGCAAACTATTGATGTTAGTAATCTTTTAACATTAATAGAATTAAACAAATAATTAAATAATACAAAGGAGGATCTTTAGATTTTGAAACAGCAATATTTATATGACAGATATGAATTATGAGCTGCTCTCTATTAAAGGCTAAACTGTGGGAACAGTAAAAAATAATCAGTGGTTGCAAATAATTTAGGTAAGGGAAATAAAGAACACTTAAGTTGACCACAGGGGCATTTTAAGAAGGGAAAACTATTTTTTTTTTATATTATAATGGTAGATGCATGGCATAACTGGTATATCAACAACCATAAAACAAACATATAACACAAAGTGTAAACTCTAATGTAAACTATGGAATTCAGTAAACATTGATTAATATTGACTCCTCATTTATATGTATCAGAATAACATAAACTCCCATTAAATAGCAAACCTGTAAAAGGGACAAAGGTTTCTATGGGAACTCTCTATACTTTCGTGTAAATTTTTGTAAATTTAAAAACTTAAAAATATTCTGAAACATAGAGTCTATCAAAAAAGTTATATTCACAAGAAAGTGTTCAAATTTACAGCATCGTGTTAAAAAATATGCCATTTGAATTTTTATACAAATTTAAAATGTAAGCACATCTGTTACTAAGCCACATATTTATAACCTCAGATGTTTTACAGTTTACTCTCGTATGCTATACAAATATCATTAAAGGATATGCAATATTATATTAACTATGCAAATATTTTAATAACTTGAGTATTACTATAACATTATAATTTGAAATAAAATTTGTAATTCAAATGGACATTAATTTGAATGTTGTTACATTAAGAAAAAATTTCATTAAAATATTTTAGTTTTATTCCACATGATATTCTTCAATAGTTTAATATTTATATATTCAAAAAGTGCTTTTCTCTTTTTGTTTCCTTTTTTACTTTTGTAAATCTACCATCTGCATGAAACTTTTAGTGTTTATAAGCACAGAAAGGGATATAATTTTGTAGTAATAGTTTAAGTAGTTTTTCATTATTAATCTCTAATAATAACAGAGAAATTTGGATTTCACTACCAATGTATTTTCCATAGATTTAGCTTAGTTTCTGAGAGAAAGCAGTAAAACATACTTTCAAAGCCTCAGGTAGGATTTTCTAGGCTAAAAATGGCTGAATAGGTTAGCATCAAAAATTGATTTTAAATATACCAGAAAAAATGTATACAGAGCAAAGATGAACAGGGTCATATTATCCACCTTCTTTTTGCTATGCCCTATTCTAAGGCTTGACAATATTATAGTAAAGTAAATAAGCAGTATTCATTGTAGCAGAGAGTTTACTCTGCTGTGTAGTGAAGATGCACAATAAAAACTGGGCATATACTGATGATGCCAGGAGTTAAGAATGATGTCATGAACCAACAGAGCAAGATAATTAAGAGTGTGGTGGTGGTAAGTCTGAGGTGTGCACTATTTAGAACAGGATGGTCAGGAAAGACCCATATGACTTTTCAACTAAGATAAAAATTAATGGTTCTCACCATGGAACATTTTGCTTTCCAGGAGACAGTGGTAAGTTCTAGATTAACTGCTGGTTGCCCTAGAAATGGGGATGTTTAGTGGTCACTGCTACAGCATCTGGTAGGTAGACTTTCAGGATGCTGTGGAACAGCTCATGATGTGCCAGGCAGGAGATCACTACAAAGAAATATTGTGTGTGTGTGTGTGTTCAGTCATGTTCAACTCTTTGCAACCCCATGCACTGTAGCCCACCAGGCTCCTCTGTTGATGGAATTTTCTGGGCAAGAATGTTGGAACAAGTTGCCATTTTCTACCCCAGAGTATCTTCCTGACCCAGGGACTGAATCCATGTCTCTTGCTTCTCCTGCACTGGGAGGCAGATTCTCTACCACTGAGCCACCTGGGAGTCCCAGAAAAAACTATCTGACTCAAAATTTCAGTGGTGCTAAGGCTGATAAATTCTGACCAATATGAAAAAATCTTGACTATTTGGGCAGAATAAGAATTCTAGGTAGTTAATAGATGGAACAGCAAGTGCAAACTGAATATATTTCTATTATAAAAAAAACAAATCAAGAAGCTAGGTAGTCAGAGAAGGTACTAAGAATGAATAACTGGAAATGAAACCAGAAATATATGAGAACTTCAGTATAAAGTGTTTATGGGATTTTTCTGGAGAGAAATGGGAAAGCATTAGAGATATCTGACATGATTTGAATCATGATTTAATAGGATTATTTTGACTGCTTTCTTGAGCATCTGGAGTAAATTCTGAGGCTATTATAACAACTAGAAAAGTGGTTATGGTAATTTGGACCAGGTCAGTAGCATGTTTATTGAGAGAAATATTCTGATTCAGTTTTCACTGTTGATTGGAATATAAAGTTACACATCCAAACAGGATAAATTTCTGATTCTTCATTTTAAAAAACAAACATGTATTTAGTGTATTCTCAACTATTCCATTCTTAACACTTAAGGTTAAAAAAAAAATTGTGTTCACAAAGACTCAAGCTGTAATGTTGATAGTAGCTTTGTATGTAATAGTCATGAGTTTAAAGTAAGTCAAGTGCATATAAATAACAAAAAGGAAAATTTGTTTTTTATGACTACAATGAAATATTTCTCAGAAGTAAAAAGGAATAAACTATCAACATACACATGAGCAATGATCATTCCCAAACTATCTATTTGAATGAAAGACGCCTTACATAAAACAGTATGTTCTTTGTGGTTTCATTTATATTAAGTTTTGCAACAGGCAATAGTAACTAGTAGTGGGAAAATGAAATAAAACAGCACTTCTCTTTATAGAGCGGAGAAGGCAATGGCAATCCACTCCAGTACTCTTGCCTGGAAAATCCCATGGACGGAGGAGCCTGGTGGGCTGCAGTCCATGAGGTCGCTAAGAGTCAGACACAACTGAGCGACTTCACTTTCACTTTTCACTTTCGTGCATTGGAGAAGGAAATGGCAGCCCACTCCATTGTTCTTGCCTGGAGAATCCCAGGGACAGGGGAGCCTGGTGGGCTGCCTTCTACGGGGTCACACAGAGTCGGACATGACTGAAGCGACTTAGCAGCAGCAGCAGCAGCAGTGAGGATTACCTAGGGATCAGCATGAGGGAAATGTCTGGGTTCGTGGGAATGCCTGTATCTTGATAGTAAGTGGTTGCACGCATGTACTTATTTGTAAAATTTCTTGTAGTTTTGAAAATTTTCATAATAAAGTGCTATGAAAAATAAATTTTCTTCAGCATCCTGAGACACCTGTCACTAAGTTTCATATAATTTTGTTTTGATCTACCAGAAAAAGTGGCTTTTTTATTGTGCTTCTTACTGGGTTTTTCAGTATGTTTTTACAGAGAACACTTAACCATTATTTTTACTGTTCTATATCATATTTATTATTATAAATTTTCTATGGAACATTATTTTTAATAAACATACAAAATTGCACTTTACTGATGACAGCAGTATTTTGGTCATATTTTTGCTGTTTTAATAAGTGGTGCTCTAATTTTCACTTGAATGAAGATTCTTGTGAAAAAGGATTTTTCCACATTTATGGACATTTAGATGGCAATATCCCACTCAATCACTTTATATTCAACTGAGCTTGAGGCTTGCTTGGTATTAACAATGATATATTTTTCATAGTCAGCATTAGACTTATCTCTTGGATATGTTATTCTGAAAGATGAAGGTATGCTTAGCCCGTTGACCCAGAATGAAATTTGGGATCCAAGAATATACAACACACGAAAAGTATCATATAATATGACCAAATGGGACTAAATCTTGGAATGCAAGATTGGTTCATCATAAGCAGATTAATTAATGTGAAACACCACATTAACAAAATGGGCATTTAAAATCTCATTATCATCTAATCACACGCAGAAAAATCATTTGACAAATTCAACATTGATATTATGATTAAAACTCTCAACAAATTAAGAATAGAAAGAACTCTCACTATAGTAAAAATCATGCATTAAAAATTAAAAAAAAAACACAGCTAACATCACATTCAATGGTGAAAAACTGAAAGCTATTCTTCTAAGATCAGATATAAAGCAAAGATTACCACTTTTATGAATTATATTCAATAAAGTACTAAAAGCCCCACAAGGTAAGAACTGTTAGGTAAGAAATAAAAAGCTTCCAAACCATGAAAGTAGTGACACAATTTCTGTCTGTAGATGACATCACCCCATATGCAGAAAATCAAAAAGACACCGTAAGAAAAAAAAAAAAAAACAACTCAGAACTAATAAATGAATGCAGCCAAGTTTCAAACTACAGTTCAGTCGCTCAGTAGTGTTTGACCCTTTGTGACTCCATGGACTGCAACACACCAGGCCTCCCTGTCCACTGCCAACTACCGGGGTTTACTCAAACTCATGTCCATTGAGTCAGTGATGCCATCCAACCATCTCATCCTCTGTCGTCCCCTTCTCCTCTTGCCTTGAGAACCCTATGAACAGCATGAAAAGGCAAATTACAAAATCGACATAAAAATAAGTTGTCTTGGTTTGCTAAATAACCTTTTTTGAAAATGAAATAAGATAAACTGATTACAAAAACATAGAAAAAATACAAGTGAAATTATCGAATGAAGTGAAAAATGATTACACTGAAAACAACACATAAGGAAAGAAATTAAAGCAGATAAGATACATGAAAAGACCCCTGTGTTCACAGATTGAAAGACTAATATACTTAAAATATCCATACTATTCAAATTGATACATAGACTCAACAAAATCCTTATCAAAATTTCAATGGCATTTTTCATGAAAATAAAAGCAATTCTAAAATTCATGTAAATTCACAAATGCTCCCATTTAGTCGAACAAGTACTGAGAAATAAAAATAAAGCCAGAGACATTATACTTGTTCAATTCAAAATACATTAGCAAGCTACAGTAATTAAAGCAACATGATACTGGCATAAACACAAGTATATAGACCAATGGCACAGAATGGGAACCCCCAAAATCCGAGCATAAACTATAAGCAGCTCTTTGACAATGAAGTTAAGAATCCACAGTGGGAAAAGGAGAGTCTTTGAGAAAAACATTGTGAAACTGGATAACAAACTATATCAGATGAAATAAATTGTACCCTTGTGTTATTCCACATATAAAATCGATTCAGAATGGATTAAATGCTTCAGTATTGAAATTGGAAGAAAAAAAAATCTTTGAAGAAAACAGAGGTAAAAATCTTCATAACACAAAAGCACAAGCAGCAAAATAAAAGTTAGACACGTCAGATAACATCACAAAACACAACAAAACAACCCATAAACATGGTAAAAAAAACCACAACACATAGAATGAATGGGATAAACTATTTGCAAGGCCACACTACAATAAACGTACCAGAAACCTTACAACTAAACAACAAAGCATTAACAATATGATTCATAAATGAACAAAGGACTTGAATAGACATTTCTCCAAAGAAGACATAAAAATTGTCATCTGGTACATGAATATGTGGTCAACATCATTAATTATCAGGGAAATTCAATCAAAACCCACAGTGAGATATCACCTCACACCAATGAAAATGGGCTTATCAAAATAATCAAGCTAACAAATGTTGGGACATGTGTGGGGAAATCAGAACTGCTGATTTGTGATGTGTGAACTGCTGGGAGCAATTTAAAATAATGCAACCCCTAGGAAACACAAAATCGCAGTTCCTCAAAATACCAAAAAACATAATTACCATAAGGCCAACTTTCCACTTCTGAGTCTATGTCTTCAAATGCATTAATATCAGGAATGTAAAGAGATATCTATACACCCATCTTTATTGTAGCATTGTTCACAATAGCCAAGACATGAAAACAACCTGTTTATCGAAAGAAGAAATGATAACAAAAATGTGACATATATACACAATGGAATATTACATAGTCTTTAAAAATAAGGAAATTCATCCATATGCAACAACTTGGATGAAACTGGAGGACATTAAGCCAGCTGAAATCAGCCAGATATAGAAGGACAAATTTCCAATGATTCACTTTGTAAGAGGTTATCACAACAGTCAAACTGCTAGAAACAGACAATAGAATGGTGGTTGCCAAAGACAAGGGCAAAGTTTTAATTATACAAGATGAGTAAGTTCCAGAGCGAGTGCAAATCATCGTGACTATAGTTAACAAACTGTGTGGTGTAACTTCAAGTTTGTTAAGAAGGTGTGTCTCATGTTAAGTGTTCTTATTACAATAAAAATTGTATAAAATAAATAAATATCCTTAAAAGTTACCTTCCTCAAAAAATAAAGTACCAACATAAAAAATGATATACAGATGGCAAGTTGCAAAAAGACAATCAGTGTTAAATGCCATTAAAGAATCAAAACTAAACAATAAGATGCCACTTATACACCAATTAAAAGTCAAATCCAAAATACTGACAACATTAACTGCTCACAAGGATGCAGAGCAACAGGAACTCTCACACAATACCTATTGGGATACACATGAAAGACACTTTTGTGTCATTTTACACAACTAAGCTAGTCTTCCTATAAAACCCAACAATCACACAACATGTTATTTACCCAAAGGAGCTGACAATTTATGTCTACGCAACAACCTGCACACAAATATTTATTGCAGCTTTAACTCATATTTACCAATGATAAACCAAGATATTCTTGAGTATATGAAAAGGTGAATAAACTGTGCAATATCCACAATATTGGAATCAATCAAGATACTCTTCAATATATGAAATGGTGAATAAACAGTGAAATATCCACAATGGAATATTTTTAAGCACAAAATCCCACTATCTAGCCATGAAAAGACACAAAGTAATTTTAAATGCATAATACTGAAATAAAAGAAGATAATCTGAAAAGGCTACTTACTATGTGGTTCCAACTATGTAAAATTCTGTAAAAGATATATAAAAAAAAAGAGAAAATAAAGTGATCAGTGGTTGGCAGGGGTTGGAGAGAGGGAAGAGTTAATCTAAATAATAAAACAGCCACTTATTTTTACCAGTAAAAGATATTTATTCAGGAACAGGGATGAGTAACTGTGATGAATCACATATAAATCTGGTAAAGCAAAGGAGAGGAAATTCTCTTATAGTGAAGAGGAAGTTAGGAGAAGCTGTTATAAACAAAAAGTCCTCTGGAGGAAACTGGGAGCTTGAACTACAGTGACTTTCTTTACCTGAGTTGTCACAGTCTCTTGTGGCCAAGGTATTGTCAGTCAAAGAGAAACTCTTTCTTCCTTCTGATGAAGACAGGAGTTTCACATCCTTGCCTGAGTTGCAAGTGCATCTCTTTCAGCTGGGATCCTTACTGACTGAATGTGCCTGAGACCTCCCCCTTTTGATTTACTGACACCATTTTAATGAGGTTTCCCTTCATTAACTTTCACAAACAAGATGAGTAGGCAGAACACAAAGATTATTTAAGGCACTGAAAGTACAGTACTATTCTGTTAATAATGGGCTCCCCTTATGGCTCAGCTGATAAAGAATCTGCCTGCAATGAGAGAGACCTGGGTTCGGTCCCTGGGTTGGGAAGATCCCCTGGAGAAGGGAACGGCTACCCACTCCAGTATTCCGGCCTGGAAAATTCCATGGACTGTATGGTCCATGGGGTCGCAAAGAGTTGGACATGACTGAGCAACTTTCACTTCACTATAATAATAAATGCCTGTCATTTTACATAGATCAAAACCCATAGAATGTACTACACTAACAGTGAGACCAAACATAACCCATGGACTTTGGATTATTATGATGTGTCAATGATGTGTCAGGTTCAATGATTCCAAGAAATGTACCAGTCTAGTTCAGGGTGTTGATAGAGGGGTATGTGTGAGGAGTGGAAGGTGGATGGTATGGAGAATCTATGCATTTTCTACTCAAACTTGCTATGAACCTAAAATGGTACATTAAAAAAAAAAAAAAGAAAGTATATTTTAAAAAATTATGTTTAATGTTGGGAGCTGTTCTGGAAGTACTGCCGGATGACAAAGTCACAGCACCGCTCAAGAACTGCACAGCGGTTTCTCTCCAGGATCGGAACCTTCACTCCTTTCTGTTTCTATGCTTTTGTTGTGGCTACCTGTGTTTCTTTCTTTATTGGCAGGATTTAAAGGGGCTTCGGTAGTGAGTTCACGAGAGTTCAGGAAAAAGAAAAATGATCCTCTGCCCCAAAGAAATATCCCCCAAGTGATTAAACCTACTGAGGCCCCTGGCTGATGGGTCCTTAACATTCAGCCAGGGAATAAGGCCATGTTCATTTGAAAAACAAGCCCTAAGTCTATTGTGACCTGGCCTCATGAGGAGATTATTATTGATGGCTGGAAAATGTGGGTCGTGTATCAGGGAAAATTACAAAAACTAAATCAATTGCCTTTTCTCAAAAGATTAGGACACTAGAGACATTTGTGCCCCCCGGAATCTGAGCACAGACAAAAGGAAATACGTGAGTCACGTTGTAGGTGGTTTCAGGATAGACTGTAAAAGACTTGTTCCTGCCAGAAATAGTCTTGTGGTATGTGGGTAGATGGTAAACAGACCACCACTGGCAATGGCTGTACTATGAGAAATTTTTCCGCTATAGTGCTTATTCACTGAAGCAAGACACTGTATTCGCTGAAGTAGCAGACTGTACAAAATAAGTAGATAGAACAATATGATTTATGACATCATGGATCATGTTTTTAGCAGATTAAGAATAGGTTTTGGGGTAAAAATGTAACCAAAATGTAACAAAGGACCAGGAAAGAAACTTTAGATATTAGAATCAGGAGATAAATCATCTGAATAGGAAAGTATTGCAAATAATCTTTACAAAGGTTACTGACCCAAAACATGTGCTATATAAGTAGAAACTTAAAGCAATAAAGAGAGATTGTCATTGGATCTTCAAGAGACTCCGTGTGATTCTTTCCTCTCGCCGATGCCGTTCATATCTTGAGTACTCCTGGACCCACTGGAGCAGGACTCCAGCAGTTTACACCAAAAATTAAAAAATAAAATGTTAAGGTGAACCTCATTAAAATTAAATGAGTCTTCTCTGGAAGAGATCTAATTTTGACAATGAAAGTACTAGCTACAGACTGAGAGGTGTTATTTATAAAAACACATACCAGACAAAATGATTCACACCCAACATGTACAAAGAACACTGAAGTCCAACAGTAAGAAAACAAGCAATCTGATTTTCTTTTTAATTGGCAATGATCTGAACAGATATCTCACCAAAGAAGATATACTGGTGGAAAACAAGTATGGAAAAAGACTCTCAACATCGTGTGTTATTAGGGAATTGCAAATAAAATGGTGACATACCACAAACACACTTTATAAATTGATGACATTCAAAACACTAACAGTATCAAATGTTAGTGAAGATGTTGAGAACATGGGAAAAATCATTCACTACAGTGGGAATCCAAAATGGTACAGTCACTGTGAAGATAGGTTGGCCCTTTCTTACAAAGCTAAATATAGATTTACCATGTGATCCAGCAAGCTATCAGCCAAATGACTTAAAAACTTAGGTCTATATGAAAAATATACTAGATGTTGTTCAGTAGATGACTGGATAAAGTAAATGTGAAGCACCCATGCCTTAGAATATTATTCAGTAATAAAGATAAATAAACTATCAAACCACAAAAATCATGAAGAAACCATAAATGCCTATTGCTAAATGGAAGAAACCAATCTGAAATCAAACTGTATTATACAGCACAGAGAAACCCGTGGGTCCAGCAAAAAAGATCGGTGGTTGGCATGGGTTAGAAGAAAATAAGAGGGCATAATTAAGAGGAGTACAGAGAATATTTAGGATAGTGAATTATTCTATATGATATTGTAAAGTTGGTTAAATGTCATTATGTTTCTGTGCAAAACCAAGAGTGAATGGTAATGTAAATTACGGAGTTTAGGTGATAACGATGTATCAATATAAATTCATAGATTATTTTAAAACATATATAAAACTTTAATCAAGATATTAATAATACGAGCTACTGGGGGTGTTACAAAGGAACTCATTGTACTTTTCATTTTTGTTTAAAATTGATCTCTAAAAACATTAGAGTGTTGGTTACCTTTAGAGTAAAGCAGGAACAGGTGGGAAGGTAGTCAGAAATAGATTTAATTACTGTTAGCATTTTAATTCTTAAGATGGTTGGCAAATTTGCAAGTACTTATGATACTATTTAAATAAATATAAAAACAAAAGTATAAAATAGAAAACAGTAAAATAATTTTGACATAGGCAAATTCTACTGGTGAATGTTTTTATACAATTGATTTCTCTCTTAGCTCTGCACTCATGTTGACTTTCTCCAACTGTTGATGGTCAGGAGTTCCAGATCTGTACACTCAAACTCTTTTAGGGGAAAAACTGATTTTGAGGGGAAAAAAACTTAATACTCCAAACAAAAGTTATGACTGTATCTCATTTGCTGATAGATCTCCGACACAAACATTACAGCCTGGGGGAAGTATTTCTAAACAAGCTAGTGAGATTCATATTCCAAACTTTGCAAAACAATATCACTTAAAGCTTGAATAGTGAAAAATTGATAAGTTGTATTGATATTTTCTCAGAAGAAATTCAAGATTCAGTTATTCAAGAAAGAAAATACTCTCGTCAGGTATAAACAATTAGAGTCAAGTAAAGAAGTTTTTACATCATCTTTTAAAAATTAAACACAGTTAATATATTCTTTCTTTAATTAAGCATAGTTAATGTACAATATTATATGTTCAGTTCAGTTCAGTCACTCAGTCGTGTCCGACTCTTTGTGACCACCATGAACCACAGCACGCCAGACCTCCCTGTCCATCACCAATTCCCAGAATTCACCCAAACTCATGTCCATTGAGTCAGCGATGCCATCCAACCATCTCATCCTGTATCGTCCCCTTCTCCTCCTGCTCCCAATCTTTCCCAGCATTAGGGTCTTTTCAAATGAGTCAGCTCTCCGCATCAGGTGGCCAAAGTATTGGAGTTTCAGCTTCAACATCAGTCCTTCCAATGAACACCCAGGACTCATTTCCTTTAGGATGGACTGGTTCAATCTCTTTGCAGTCCAAGGGACTCTCAAGAGTCTTCTCCAACACCACAGTTCAAAAGCATCAATTCTTCGGTGCTCAGCTTTCTTTATAGTCCAACTCTCACATCCATACATGACTACAGACACATAACATAGTGATTCACAGGGTTTAAAGATTATACTCCTTATAGTTATCATAAAATATTGACTATATTCCCTATATAGTACAATGTATTCTTGTAGCTTATGTATTTTATACATAATAGTTGGTATCTCAATCCTCTACTCTCTTCTTTCTTCTCCTACTCCATACCTTCCCCATTGCTAACCAGTAGTTTGTTCTTTATATTTGTGAGTACATTTCTTTTTTGTTGTATTCATTATTAGCTTGTTCTTTAGATTCCATATATAAGTGATATTATATAGCATTTGTCTTTCTCTGTATGACTTATTTCACTTAGCATGGCAAAATGTATTTTTTTTTATGACTATAGTACCTTGATAGGGAATATCTGGATCCCATATCATAGAACTTATGTTTTCAAGCACCATAGTGCTTTCCCTGGACTGTAGTTACCAACAAAACAAAACAAAAAATTATAAGGGCTAGAAAATGTTGTTTCCTAATGCAGGGGTGGGTAACTTAGAGCATTGGTGGGAGCATAGTAGATTCTTGGTGGCCCACTTTCTCTTCTACCAGTAACACAGTTTCTTCCTGTTCTCCACTACTCTGTCTTTTTCCTCTTCTTCCCTGATATCTTTTTTTTTTTAGACCAAGGAAAATATAATAACTATAAATCCTTGTTTGTTCTGGTTCCTGAGTACAAGGTGGATTAACTTGCTGTTCTTAACAGGCTAATTGGGTAAACCAAACACTGAGGTTAGTACATTTGGGATGAATTTGATTGAAAATAAACTTTAGGGAAAAAACTGTCTACAATGCTAAAAACTTACATCATTAATTCTAAAAATATTCTCCCTGGAATGAAGAGAGGAACCATTGTTGCTTTGTGTGCGTATTTTTTTTTCCAGTATTCTTTAAGAAAGTTGGTAACAGAAAAGAACAGGCAGATAATACTAATTCAGAGACTCTTCTAACAGTTAAGTGATAAATTATCTTTATGTTTGTTTTCTTCCTTCTTTTTGGCTATGTGAAATTAAAGCACATTTGTCTACCTACTATACACGATAGATGATTCCTATAAGTTAATAATGCTGATGTGACTTTGTAACCAACATAATGTGAAAACAATGAGGTGAATTTTACCTTTTATGGAATTATAGGAAATGGTCAAATTAAAAGCTCTGCATCTACGCTGTACAAAGTATTGTGTTGGAACTGTGGAGAATGATATTCAAAGAACATGTAGTTTTCTGATATTCTTATTCCAGGAAGAAAGCTAAAGTAAGCATACACATTCTTATTATAAGTGATAAGATTGCTATGATAAGAAAATTATAGATAAAGCCTTTAGAGAGCAAAAGAGTGAATTTCCTTTCTCACAGGAAACCCCTGAAGGCCAGCTAGAGGATATTTCTCAGAAATTTGGTTTGAAGTTCCCAGAAGGTTGAAACAGCTAGAAATGGAAGGACACTCCAGGAAGAAAGAAGAGATCAAGATGAGTTTGGATATTCTACATCTATTTATTTTTTATCTTTGGCTGCTACATTATTTACATTATAGAGATTTCACATGATGTACCTACTAATTTTTACATGCTCACATTGCATCATGAATACACCCTGATCATATAAAGGCTTTGATATAGTTCACTTGAGAACTAGAGTCTCTGTTTTCTAGGTCATGAAGTATTGTAGATTACAAAATAGGTTAAAATCCTCTCTTTCAATATGCAAGGGGAATCACTGAAATGTACTGATGATTGAGGACACAGTATTTTTTCAAATAATTTAGTGACTAAAGTAGTTTGAATTGTTTGGAACTTAAACGCACAAAAATGAACTTTATGGCTGTAGATCTGAGTGGAGACATTTAATGTCTTTCTGAAACTACTGATTAAATACTTGATGAGAACACGTGATTATTAACAAGTTAATAATCATAAACTCTTATGATTCTTAAGTTATCTTAAATACACAAGTCCAAATATGAAAAGAGAGATAAGCTTGTCCTGGAAAATAATAGGAAAATACGTTTGACAACATACAAACCCAAAACTATAATACTCAAAGGAGTCACCAATGTCAGGGAATATTGATGTGAAATAGACTTTCACATCACCTTGTTTCCAATGCTTGGCATATTTCCAAGTGTTAAATATGTTATGGTACATCATTTTTTTAAAATCAGTGAAGGAAAGGAGGAGCTTATTGTAGTGATTAATATATCAAGACTCAATTTACTTATAGTTTAAGATTATGCAAGTTGAAAGAGATTTTTTAATACTTGAAAACTCAAATTGAATAACTTTATTAGACCTATTCTAAACAGTATTTTTTTCCCCAGGAATAAGGGATATTTCATTTCTGTTGAAGAGAAGAAAGTTCACCATGAGAGAGAAAAATATGTTGAAAGGAAATCTTGTCCCTAGTTAGTCTGTCATAATCTGCACTTTGGCTGTTCACAACTTTCAAGACGTGCACTGAAGGTTGGATAGATTGAGAAGAGGTACAATGGAATAAGTAAGTCTTCCAGATTATATTTAAATGCATTACATTTCATTTTATATTTATACGTGCATATAGTGCCACCTGCCAGCATCATCTTCATAAGAAAGAACTAAAGAAAAAAGGTGTTCTTGAAAATGATCCCATGATAATATTTCTTTTAAAATGTGAAAACAGAAATCTTCATCCAAAGAAGGGACATTTTAAGTTGAATAATTATTTGCCAGGACAGAAACAAACTGAATGAAGATGTCAGTTTTTATTTATGATGATTCTTTTGGAAAATTACATTACCCTCCCTCTTCTGCTCTCCTGCTTTTCCAGCAATGTGGTTTTCAGGTACCTGAGAATACAATCTCTACTGGGAATATAACCATGATCAGGTCCTAGACCAACTGCCAGGTGACATCCTCCAATAAAAGAAAACCACCTCACGTTTAACAAGCTTAAGTAAAAGCTTGAATTTTTAAAACATAAGCTATTAATTAATAAATTCTCTTTCATTTAGAAATTTAACTTCAGGAAGTCATTTTGAAATGTAACTTCAGGAAATATGAGTGCTTAAAATGTACTTTTCCCAGGCTGGAGAATGAAAAAATAGTAATGGGCATTTTTGAAATATTATCAAATAACAGAGATCATTCACTCTGTTCATCATATACATCAAGGACTAAATATAAATGTGCTTGGAGGTTGCAGCAGATTATTTAAAGAAATGTGACTTTTCTCTTTTCAAACTAGGGTATCCAGAAGACAGTTTGTGCTACTTTTAAAATAAATATGTATAATAAATGTAAAAAGTATAAGTGTACGTGAAAGGTGCTAAGGATGATGTATGACTTTATGTCATAAACCACCAAAGGCAGTCAAATATACCCTAAATAATGAGTGATGCACAATACTTGGGATTCTGAATATATTGAATATGGCCAAAAAATGACAAAAGGAATAACAAAATGGAGCCATATATTAAATATATTCATAAAATTAATCATAATCATATCAACTCTAACAAGGGATTGTATTTAAAGAGTTTTATTGGAAAGTTTAACATTCACAAGCTTATATGAGACTCATAAAGACCCTATGAAGTGGTCATTACAAATTGAAGAACAAATGTTATTACTAAGAAACAAATATATAAATTATTGGAAACAATATACCTGATAAGCAAATTTGGTTTTACTTAAAATATTCCATAATATAATATATTGCACCGTATATTGATTTATTTTTTGAAGATAATCCATTTCACATTCATCCCTCATCTCATTCATGAAATCATGAAGCTGAACAATAGTGTGACTGAGTTCATTCTACTTGGGTTATCACAGGATCCTGTTAGGAAGAAAACAGTGTCTGTCACTTTCTTGTTTTTATATCTGGGGACATTACTAGGTAACTTCCTGATTATTTCCACCATCAAGACTAGCAGGACACTTGGGAGTCCATTGTACTTCTTCCTTTTCCACTTATCTTTATCCAATACCTTCCTCTGAACTTCCATAGTCCCTAGAGTGATTGCTGATGCCCTTAGAGGAAAGAGCACAATCTCTTTCAATGAGTGCATGATCCAAGTCTTTGCATCACATTTTTTGGTTGCCTAGAGATCTTCATCTTTATTCTCATGGCTATCGACCGCTATGTGGCCATCTGTAAGCCCCTTTGATACATGACCCTCATGAGCCATCGAGTCTGTGGTGTGTTGGTGGCTGCGCCCTCTATGGGGTCTTGTGTTCATTCTTCAGCTCAGATTCTTCTAGCCTTGAGTCTGCTTTCTGCAGTCCCAATGTGACAGATCACTATTTTTGTGACTTGCAGCCTTTGTTGGAACTTGCCCGTACAGACACTTATGCCACCAACGTACTCTTGGTGTCCAACAGCAGGGCCATCTGTACAGTGAGTTTTGTTATGCTGATGTTCTCCTATGCTATCATCTTCCATTCTCTGAGAAACCACAGTGCTGAAGGGAGGAAGAGAGCCCCCTCCACCTGCATCTCCCACATCATCGTGGTCATCTTGTTCTTTGGTCCTTGCATATTTATATACCCTTCCCTGCAACTACCTTCCCCATGGATAAGATGATAGCTGTGTTTTATACAGTTGGAACACCTTTGATCAACCCTCTGATTTATACACTGAGGAATACAGAAGTGAAAAACGCCATGAGAATGTTATGGGGCAAGAAACTGATCACAGGTGACAAAAGATAAATGGAAGTTTCATATTTTTCTTCAAGTTTAGATTGACCTAGAAGTCCCCAGAAAATATTATCTTTTATTGTAGTGTTGATATAATCCAATCATACAGAAGAAGTATCCATTTCCTTCAGGAAAATAAGCACTGTAAATACAAGCCTTGATTAGTGTTCAGTCACTTTTATGTAGAGTATGGCACAGCACCCATATACAGGAATGTAAGTTTCATTGCCTTAGGTGTTTTGCACTTCTGTGTCTCTGCATCTCTTGACTGACTTATATCACAGTGGTTTTAACCTAATGTTTTCCATGCCCTTTGACATTTTGACTTATGGTCTTTTCTGTGTACTGCTGCTGCTGCTGCTGCTAAGTCGCTTCAGTCGTGTCCGACTCTGTGCGACCCCATAGATGGCAGCTCACCAGGCTCCCCCGTCCCTGGGATTCTCCAGGCAAGAACACTGGAGTGGGTTGCCATTTCCTTCTCCAATGCATGAAAATGAAAAGTGAAAGGGAAGTCACTCAGTCGTGTCCGACTCCTAGTGACCCCATGGACTGCAGCCTACCAGGCTCCTCCATCCATGGGATTTTCCAGGCAAGAATACTGGAATGGGTTGCCATTGCCTTCTCCGTTTCTGTGTACCGTTGCACTTAAATACTTATATTCACAGTCTGGCAGGTTTTCCCTCTTTCAAATTTTTCTGTTTATTAGACATTCTGGTCATATCTGTCTTATTATAGACCTTCAGCTGTGTTGTTCTTCCTGACTCAGCAGAAAGTAAAAGATTCAAATAATATAGAATCATAATATTGTAATGAACAGTGTATAATCTAGACAATCTCCCTTCAATGTATTGGTGTTATACTTTGAAGTCATACCATGTGTTTATATTGATCCTTATAACAATGACAGAATATGGAGACAAAATCCCATTTCTGAAGTATTCATTAGAACTTAGGAAGGCCTTGACTATTGGATTTATACTTATAATGATATTCTTTTCATAAAATATATGTTCCTAATTCATTTCCTTCTGAATTTTGGAGTGGTGTAATTTTTCTCATGAATTATATATGTTTTAGTATTTTGTTCTGCACTGACATCTTGTGATGGTAAAAATAATGACCCAAATTAACGGTGATATATTTACACATTCTAGAAAGAGAGAGATGAGCAGGTGATGTAAGTGAATATTAACACATTAGTAGATTAAACAAATAATGAAATAATTGGGAGGATTTTATGCTTTAAAATAGCAGTATGTGAATTATGGACATGAATTATGAACTCCAGTTCAGCAAATCATACCTCTTAACATTTACCCAAAGGACTTGAAAGCTTACATCCACATAAAAATATTCACTGGTGTTTACAGCAGTTCTGGTCTTGATTGTTAAAGCTTAGAAGCAACCAAGATGTCCATAAGTGAGTGAATAGATAAACTGGTCAGTTCAGGTAATTTCAGTTGCTAAGTCGTGTTTGACTCTGTGATCCCCTGGACTGCAATATGCCAGGCCTCCCTGTCCAGTACTAACTCCCGGAGTTTACTCAAACTCATGTCTGTTGAGTTGGTGATGCCATCCAACCATCTCATCCTCTGTTGTCCCCTTCTCCTCCTGCCCCCAATCTTTCCCAGCATCAGGGTCTTTTCAAATGAGTCAGTTCTTCGCATCAGGTGGCCAAAGTATTGGAGTTTCAGCATGAACATCAGTCCTTCCGATGAATATTCAGGACTGATCTCCTTTAAGATGGACTGGTTGGATCTCCTTGCAGTCCAAAGGACTTTCGAAAGTCTTCTCCAACACCACACTTCAAAAGCATCATCTCTTCGGCACTCAGCTTTCTTCACAGTCCAATTCCCACATCCATACATGACTACTGGAAAAACCATAGCCTTGATTAGACGGACCTTTGTTGGCAAAGTAATGTATCTGCTTTTCGCTATGCTGTCTAAGCTGGTCATAACTTTTCTCCCAAGGAGTAAGCATCTTTAATTTCATGGCTGCAGGCACCATCTGCAGTGATTTTTGCGCCCCCCCAAAAATAAAGTCCGCCACTATTTCCACTGTTTATCCACCTATTCACCATGAAGTGATGGGACCAGATGCCATGATCTTAGTTTTCTGAACGTTGAACTTTAACCCAACTTTTCGCTCTCCTCTTTCACTTTCATCAAGAGGCTCTTTGGTTCTACTTCACTTTCTGCCATAAGGGTGGTGTCATCTGCATATCTGAAGTTATTGATATTTCTCCCAGCAATCCTGATTCCAGTTTGTGTTTTATCCAGCCCAGAGTTTCTCATGATGCATATACATTAAATAAGCACAATGACAATATACAGCCTTGACGTAATCCTTTTCCTATTAGGAATCAGTCTGTTATTCCATGTCCAGTTCTAACTGTGGCTTCCTGACTTATATACAGATTTCTCAAGAAGCAGGTCAGGTGGCCTGGTATCCCCATCTCTTTCAGAATTTTCCACAATTTACTGTGATCCACACAGTCAAAGGCTTTGTCAGAGTCAATAAAGAAGAAATAGATGTGTTCTGGAACTCTGTTGCTTTTTTGATGATCCAGCGGATGTTGGCAATTTGATCTTTGGTTCCTCTGACTTTTCTAAACCAGTTTGAACATCTGGAAGTTCATGGTTCATGTATTGCTGAAGCCTGGCTTGGAGAATTTTGAGCATTACTTTACTACCTTGTGAGATGAGTGCAATTGTGTGGTAGTTTGAGCATTCTTTGGCAATGCCTTTCTTTGGGATGGGAATGAAAACTGACCTTTTCCAGTCCTGTGACCATTGCTCAGTTTTTCTTTTCTTTCTTTCTTTTTTTTTTTTTTTTTTTTTTAATAATTTTGTTTATTTATTTTTGGTTGTGCTGAGTCTTTGTTGGTGTTCAAGCTTTTCTCTAGTTGCAACAAGCTGGGGCTACTCCTTAGCTGCAGTGGGCAGGCTTCTCCTTGCTTCTCAGCTTTATTCCCTTGTTGCAGAGCATGGGCTCTACGGTCATTGCTCAGTTTTTCAAATTTGCTGGCATATCGAGTGCAGCACTTTCACAGCCTCATCTCTTAGAATTTGAAATACTCAACTGGAATTCCATCACCTCCTCTAGCTTTGTTCTTAGTGATGCTTCCTAAGGCCCACCTGACTTCACATTCCAGGATGTCTGGCTCTAGGTGAGTGAGCACACCTTCGTGATTATCTGGGTTGTGAAGATTTTTTTTTTTTTTTACAGTTCTTCTGTTTATTCTTGCTATCTCTTCTTAATATCTTCTGCTTCTGTTAGGTCCCTACCATTTCTGTCCTTTATTGAGCCCATCTTTGCATGAAATGTTCCCTTGGTATTTCTAATTTTCTTCAAGAGATCTCTTGTCTTTCCCATTCTATTGTTTTCCTCTATTTCTTTTCATTGATCCCCGAGGAAGACGTTCTTATCTCTCCTTGCTAGTCTTTGGAACTCTGCATTCAAATGGGTATATCTTTCCTTTTCTCTTTTGCTTTTTATTTCTCTTCTTTTCACAGCTATTTGTAAGGCCTCCTCAGACAGCCATTTTGCTATTTTGCATTTCTTTTTTGGGGGGGATGTTCTTGCTCCCTGTCTCCTGTACAATGTCATGAACCTCCATCCATAGTTCATCAGACACTCTATCAGATACAGTCCTTAAATCTACTTCTCACTTCTACTGTATAATTGTTAGGGCTTTGATTTAAGTTATACCTGAATGGTCTAGTCATTTTCCCATTTTCTTTAATTTATGTCTGAATTTGGCAATAAGGAGTTCACGGTCTGAGCCACATTCAGCTCCTGGTCTTGTTTTTGCTGACTGTATAGGGCTTCTCCACCTTTGGCTGCAAAGGATATAATCAATCTGATTTCATTTTGGCCATCTGATAATTTCCATGTGTAGAGTCTTCTCTTGTGTTGTTGAAAGAGGGTGTTTGTTATGACCAGTACATTTTCTTTGCAAAACTCTATTAGCCTGTGTCCTGCTTAATTCTGTACTACAAGGCCAAATTTGCCTGTTACTGCAGATGTTTCTTGACTTCCTACTTTTTCGTTCCAGTCCCCTATAATGAAAAGGAAATCTTTTTTTGAGTGTTAGTTCTAGAAGGTCTTTTAGGTCTTCATAGAACTGTTCAACTTCAGCTTCTTCAGTGTAACTGATCAGGGCATAGACTTGGATTACCATGATATTGAATGGTTTGCCTTGGAAACTAGCAGAGATCATTCTGTCATTTTTGAGATTGCATCCAGGTACTGTATTCTGGACTCTTTTGTTGACTATGATAGCTACTCCATTTCTCCTAATGGATTCGTGCCTACTGTAGTAGATATAATGGTCATCTGAGTTAAATTCACCCATTCCAGTCCATTTTAGCTTGCAGATTTCTAAAATGTCAATGTTCATTCTTGCCATCTCCTGTTTGACCACTTCCAGTTTGCCTTGATTCATGGACCTAACTTTCCAGGTTCCTATGCAATATTACTCTTTACAGCATTGGACCTTGCTTCCATCAGCAGTCACATCCACAAGTGGGTGTTGTTTTTGCTTTGGCTCCCTCTCTTTAGTCTTTCTGGAGTTATTTCTCCATTGATTTCCAATAGCATATTGGGCACCTACTGACCTGCAGAGTTCATCTTTCAGTGTCCTATATTTTTTGCCTTTTCATACTGTTCATAGGGTTCTCAAGGCAAGAATACTGAAGTGGTTTGCCATTCCCTTCTCCTGTGGATCACATTTTTTCAGAACTCTCCACCATGACCCATCTGTCTTGGGTGGCCCTACATGGCATGGATCATAGTTTGATTGAGTTAGACAAAGCTGTGGTCCATGTGATTAGATTGGTTAGTTTTCTGTGATTGTGGTTTTAAGTCTGTCTGCCCTCTGATGGAGTATAATAAGAGGCTTATGGAACCTTCCTGTTGGGAGAGACTGAATGAGTGGGAAACTGGGTCTTGTTTTGATTGGAAGGGTCATGCTCAGTAAATCGTTAATCTGGTATATCCAGACAAATGGATATTATTCAGCCAAATGAATATTATTCAGCACTAAAAAGAAATAAGCTGCCAAGGCATAAAAAAAATAACAAGAAGAAATCTTACATGCATATTCTTAAATAAAAGAAACCAATGTTGAAATGTTGTGTACTGTATAATGTCCATTATAAGACACTCTGGGGAAAAAAAAAAAAAAAAAAACAACTCTGGAGACAGTAAAAAGTTCAGTGGTTGCCAAGGATTCAAGTGTTGGGAGAGATTAATAGGTGGGTGGAGCACAGAGGACATTTATAATAGTGAAACAATCTGGGTGGTACTATAATGATAGATACATGTCATTGTACATTTGTCAACCCATATGATGTACATCACCAAGAGTGAAGTCTAATGTAAACTCTGGACTTTGGTTGATAATGATGTGTCAACTTAAGTTCATCAATTGAACAAATACATCACTTTTGTGGGAGGTTAACAATGTGGAGGGGAGGACTTCCCTTATGGTCCAGTGGTTAAGCCTCAACATTCCCAATGCACGGGCCCTGGGTCAATCCATGGTTAGGGAACTGGATTACACGTTCTGCAACTAAGCATGGATTTTCATGCCACAGCTAAAGGTCCCATATGCCTCAGATAAGACTCAGTTGAGCTGAATAAATACATAAATAAAAATAAATATTAAAAACAATGGAGCAGGCAACGCATGAGTGGGGAAGGGAGGTACATGAACGATCTCTATATCTCTATATCTTTTCCTCAATTCTGCTACAAACCTAAAGCTATTCTAAAAAAATAAAATCTGTTTGAAAATATGTAAATGGAGAAGATAGAATTTAATGGTAGACGAAAACACCTACTAAACTGAAAAAAATACAGGAAAGAAAGTTATAAAGGGAACAAAGAAAAAGTAAACTGCAATAAGATCAAGTAAAACTCAAAAATTTTAACAATTACATTAAAAGTAAACAGCAGCATTTAAAAGCATTTCACCTTCATCTTCCTACGCAATAAAGCTTGGACCATCACTAGTTGGGAGATGGGGAAAGTTGGCCCCTCAATTCCACTCAGTCAGTTCGTCATATCTGACTCTTTGCAGCCCCATGGACTGCAGCACGCCAGGCTTCCCTGTTCATCACCAATTCCCGGAGCTTCATCTGGAAGTTCATGGTTCATGTATTGCTGAAGCCTGGCTTGGAGAATTTTGAGCATTACTTTACTACCTTGTGAGATGAGTGCAATTGTGTGGTAGTTTGAGCATTCTTTGGCAATGCCTTTCTTTGGGATGGGAATGAAAACTGACCTTTTCCAGTCCTGTGACCATTGCTCAGTTTTTCTTTTCTTTCTTTTTTTTTTTTTTTTTTTAATAATTTTGTTTATTTATTTTTGGTTGTGCTGAGTCTTTGTTGGTGTTCAAAGCTTTTTCTCTAGTTGCAACAAGCTGGGGCTACTCCTTAGCTGCAGTGGGCAGGCTTCTCATTGCTTCTCAGCTTTATTCCCTTGTTGCAGAGCATGGGCTCTATGGTCATTGCTCAGTTTTTCAAATTTGCTGGCATATCGAGTGCAGCACTTTCACAGCCTCATCTCTTAGAATTTGAAATACTCAACTGGAATTCCATCACCTCCTCTAGCTTTGTTCTTAGTGATGCTTCCTAAGGCCCACCTGACTTCACATTCCAGGATGTCTGGCTCTAGGTGAGTGAGCACACCTTCGTAATTATCTGGGTTGTGAAGTTTTGTTTTTTTTTTTACAGTTCTTCTGTTTATTCTTGCTATCTCTTCTTAATATCTTCTGCTTCTGTTAGGTCCCTACCATTTCTGTCCTTTATTGAGCCCATCTTTGCATGAAATGTTCCCTTGGTATTTCTAATTTTCTTCAAGAGATCTCTTGTCTTTCCCATTCTATTGTTTTCCTCTATTTCTTTTCATTGATCCCTGAGGAAGACGTTCTTATCTCTCCTTGCTATTCTTTGGAACTCTGCATTCAAATGGGTATATCTTTCCTTTTCTCTTTTGCTTTTTATTTCTCTTCTTTTCACAGCTATTTGTAAGGCCTCCTCAGACAGCCATTTTGCTATTTTGCATTTCTTTTTTGGGGGGGATGTTCTTGCTCCCTGTCTCCTGTACAATGTCATGAACCTCCATCCATAGTTCATCAGACACTCTATCAGATACAGTCCTTAAATCTACTTCTCACTTCTACTGTATAATTGTTAGGGCTTTGATTTAAGTTATACCTGAATGGTCTAGTCATTTTCCCATTTTCTTTAATTTAAGTCTGAATTTGGCAATAAGGAGTTCACGGTCTGAGCCACATTCAGCTCCTGGTCTTGTTTTTGCTGACTGTATAGGGCTTCTCCACCTTTGGCTGCAAAGGATATAATCAATCTGATTTCATTTTGGCCATCTGATAATTTCCATGTGTAGAGTCTTCTCTTGTGTTGTTGAAAGAGGGTGTTTGTTATGACCAGTACATTTTCTTTGCAAAACTCTATTAGCCTGTGTCCTGCTTAATTCTGTACTACAAGGCCAAATTTGCCTGTTACTGCAGATGTTTCTTGACTTCCTACTTTTTCGTTCCAGTCCCCTATAATGAAAAGGAAATCTTTTTTGAGTGTTAGTTCTAGAAGGTCTTTTAGGTCTTCATAGAACTGTTCAACTTCAGCTTCTTCAGTGTAACTGATCAGGGCATAGACTTGGATTACCATGATATTGAATGGTTTGCCTTGGAAACTAGCAGAGATCATTCTGTCATTTTTGAGATTGCATCCAGGTACTGTATTCTGGACTCTTTTGTTGACTATGATAGCTACTCCATTTCTCCTAATGGATTCGTGCCTACTGTAGTAGATATAATGGTCATCTGAGTTAAATTCACCCATTCCAGTCCATTTTAGCTTGCAGATTTCTAAAATGTCAATGTTCATTCTTGCCATCTCCTGTTTGACCACTTCCAGTTTGCCTTGATTCATGGACCTAACTTTCCAGGTTCCTATGCAATATTACTCTTTACAGCATTGGACCTTGCTTCCATCAGCAGTCACATCCACAAGTGGGTGTTGTTTTTGCTTTGGCTCCCTCTCTTTAGTCTTTCTGGAGTTATTTCTCCATTGATTTCCAATAGCATATTGGGCACCTACTGACCTGCAGAGTTCATCTTTCAGTGTCCTATATTTTTTGCCTTTTCATACTGTTCATAGGGTTCTCAAGGCAAGAATACTGAAGTGGTTTGCCATTCCCTTCTCCTGTGGATCACATTTTTTCAGAACTCTCCACCATGACCCATCTGTCTTGGGTGGCCCTACATGGCATGGATCATAGTTTGATTGAGTTAGACAAAGCTGTGGTCCATGTGATTAGATTGGTTAGTTTTCTGTGATTGTGGTTTTAAGTCTGTCTGCCCTCTGATGGAGTATAATAAGAGGCTTATGGAACCTTCCTGTTGGGAGAGACTGAATGAGTGGGAAACTGGGTCTTGTTTTGATTGGAAGGGTCATGCTCAGTAAATCGTTAATCTGGTATATCCAGACAAATGGATATTATTCAGCCAAATGAATATTATTCAGCACTAAAAAGAAATAAGCTGCCAAGGCATAAAAAAAAATAACAAGAAGAAATCTTACATGCATATTCTTAAATAAAAGAAACCAATGTTGAAATGTTGTGTACTGTATAATGTCCATTATAAGACACTCTGGGGGGGAAAAAAAAAAACAACTCTGGAGACAGTAAAAAGTTCAGTGGTTGCCAAGGATTCAAGTGTTGGGAGAGATTAATAGGTGGGTGGAGCACAGAGGACATTTATAATAGTGAAACAATCTGGGTGGTACTATAATGATAGATACATGTCATTGTACATTTGTCAACCCATATGATGTACATCACCAAGAGTGAAGTCTAATGTAAACTCTGGACTTTGGTTGATAATGATGTGTCAACTTAAGTTCATCAATTGAACAAATACATCACTTTTGTGGGAGGTTAACAATGTGGAGGGGAGGACTTCCCTTATGGTCCAGTGGTTAAGCCTCAACATTCCCAATGCACGGGCCCTGGGTCAATCCATGGTTAGGGAACTGGATTACACGTTCTGCAACTAAGCATGGATTTTCATGCCACAGCTAAAGGTCCCATATGCCTCAGATAAGACTCAGTTGAGCTGAATAAATACATAAATAAAAATAAATATTAAAAACAATGGAGCAGGCAACGCATGAGTGGGGAAGGGAGGTACATGAACGATCTCTATATCTCTATATCTTTTCCTCAATTCTGCTACAAACCTAAAGCTATTCTAAAAAAATAAAATCTGTTTGAAAATATGTAAATGGAGAAGATAGAATTTAATGGTAGATGAAAACACCTACTAAACTGAAAAAAATACAGGAAAGAAAGTTATAAAGGGAACAAAGAAAAAGTAAACTGCAATAAGATCAAGTAAAACTCAAAAATTTTAACAATTACATTAAAAGTAAACAGCAGCATTTAAAAGCATTTCACCTTCATCTTCCTACGCAATAAAGCTTGGACCATCACTAGTTGGGAGATGGGGAAAGTTGGCCCCTCAATTCCACTCAGTCAGTTCGTCATATCTGACTCATTGCAGCCCCATGGACTGCAGCACGCCAGGCTTCCCTGTTCATCACCAATTCCCGGAGCTTGCTCAAACTCATACTCATTGAGTCAGTGATGCCATCCAACCATCTCATCCTCTGCCATCCCCTTCTCTTCCTGCCTTCAATCTTTCCCAGAATCAGGATCTCTTCCAAAGAGTCAGTTCTTCACATCAGGTGACCAAAATATTGGAGCTTCAGTTTCAGCATAAGTCCTTCCAATGAATATTCAGGACAGATTTTCTTTAGGACTGACTGGTTTGATCTCCTTGTAGCCCAAAGGACTCTCAAAAGTCTTCTTCAACACCACAGTTGAAAAGCATCAATTCTTCAGTGTTCAGTTTTCTTTGTAGTCCAACTCTCACATTCACACATGACTACTGAAAAAACATAGCTTTGACTACACAGACCTTTGTGGCAAAGTAATGTCTCTGCTTTTAATATGCTGTAATGTCCAGTATTATGACTGGAATAGTTTTCCATTGTGTGATTTTATCACAGTGTATCTACCCATCCTATTCTTTTAATGGTATAGATGAACTAATTTGCAAAGCACAAATAGAGTGACACATGTAGAGAACAAAGTATGGGTACCAATGGGGGATATAGAGTGGGTTGAATTGGGAGATTAGGCTTGGCATATGTATATTGCTAAAAATAAAATTGATAACTAATGATAATCCTCGTGTATAGCACAAGGATCTCTAGTCAGTGCTCTCTGGTGGCCTAAATGGGAAGGGAATCCACAAAAGAGGGGATATGTGTATATGTGTGTCTGATCCACTTTGCTGTAGAGCAGAAATGAACACAACACTGTAAAGCAACTCTACTGCATCAGTTTCTTTCATTGTTTTCTTAAGTTTCTGCCTCTTTTCAGGTTTTTATGGCTATTCCAAGCTGAAAGAATTGTTTTTTTAAACTTCATAGTAGAAATAGCACTTTATTTTATAGATGATAGTGAAATTAAAACATTCTCATTTTGCAAGTGGGATAACAGAAGCCCCATGAAGCTTAACAATTTGTCTAGAGGTACAGCTCCAATATCTCAGAATCAGATTTGCATAATTTTGCTTTCCATTCTACTATACCACATCACTCTTTATTATGAGAGTTTGATATAAAATATGGGAACAAAAACTCATGTATACAAATATCACAGTTTCTTAAGAAGAAGAACCTGCAACATCATCCAGTCTCAACTATTTAAACACTCATAGCAGTATTCAGACAGGAAAATGTGTGTGTGTGTGTGTGTGTGTGTGTGTGTGTGTGTGTGTGTGTGTGTGTCAAAAGTAAGATGAACATTTTCAGGATATAGATGTTATCATATTCCCAAACTCAAAAGTTGTTTCAAATTTCAGTTGAGTGACTTAGACAGATTAGAAAGAAGCAAATTGTTAGAAACAGATGAAAGAATCTTTATGAAACATGAGGGAAGTGAGAGGGTTGGTTAGATATGTGACTTAGAGGATTTACTTTATCTCTTTGGACTTTGTGTCTAAATCTGAATTAATGAAACGACTATCATCTTGACATAAGATGATCAAAATGTGTAGAATATGTTTACTTCCATTTCTTTAGGTATACATGCTAAGCAGTGGTAAGTACCCATTTTTCCATTTTTATTGATTCTGGTTATTTGTTTTGAGTTTGAAATAAATGTTTCTGGTCTTTGTTACTTTTTTTTTTCTTTCAGGTAATGTAGTTGTCTCTTGGGAACTTGGCCTGCTAAACTAATTCCATGGAAAAAATAAGCAATGTAACTGAATTTGTTTTCTGGGGCCTTTCTCAGAACATAGAGGTTGAAGAAGTGTATTTTGTGGTGTTTTCTTTCTTCTACATGGTCATTCTTCTGGGAAACCTCATCATACTGATGGTTTGTGTGGATAACCTTTTCAAGTCTCCTATGTATTTCTTTCTCAACTACCTGTCTTTTGTGGATATTTGTTACTCTTGAGTCACAGCTCCTAAGATGATTGTGGACTTATTAGCCAAGAGGAAAATGATCTCCTACGTGGGGTGCATGTTGCAACTCTTTGGGGCACATTTCTTTGGTTGTACTGAGATCTTCATCCTTACTGTAATGGCCTATGATTGTTATGTGTCTATTAGTAAACCCTACACTATATGAACATCATGGATCAAGACAGATACAATAAAATGCTGCTGGGGACTTGGATAGGTGGGTTCTTACACTCTATCATCCAAGTGGCTCTGATAGTCCAACTACCCTTTTGTGGACCCAATGAGATTGATAACTACTTTTGCAATGTTCACCCCGTGCTAAAACTCACCTGCACAGACACATATGTTTTTGGTGTTGTTGTGACAGCCAACAGCAGTACCGTCACTTTGGGGAGCTTTGTCGTTTTGCTGATCTCCTATACCATCATCCTGGTGTCCCTGAGAAAGCAGTCAGCAGAAGGCGGGTGCAAACTCTCTCTACCTGTGGCTCCCTCATCGCTGTGGTCGTCATCTTTTTGGTTCCTGTAATTTCATGTATATGCGTCCTGATACTACCTTTTCAGAGGATAAGATGGTGGCTGTGTTTTATACCATCATCACCCCCATGTTAAACCCCATGATTTATACACTGAGAAATGCAGAAGTAAAAAATGCAATGAAGAAACTGGGGCAGGAGGGTTTTCTGGGAGGCTAATGGTAAACAGTAAAAAGTGGCAATCCAAGGTGTATGATCTCAAAGTTTCTCATCTGCACAGTGAAGACAATAATAACGATCTTACAGGGTGCCTTGAGGGGAACAAATAAGAGAATAACACATTCTATAGAAGCAAGTTATTATTTATCATTATAATTATATTTGTTCTAATATTTCATAATCACAATTTTCTGAAATATCTAGAACAAAGCAATCCTGTCAAACTCAGAAATTCAACACAGTCAGACTTTCCTCTTCATTGTTTTTCCCTTTGTTCAATTTTCTTTAAAGAATGAGAGCTCACTGTGATTATATTCATACTTAAGGCTATTTTCTAGTGTTTAGATTCATGGTTCTTACATAATGAACACTTGATATGTGTATGTTGTTTGAATGAAAGGATTCAGGAAAAATGACCAAAATCTGAGCTAAGGAATTCTGGTACAAGTCCTCCAAAACAGCAAAACTAAACCTTGTAAGGTTTGGATGGGAGAGGTTGTGGGCAGAATGTCAAAGAGATAAAAACACAGGCTTAGAAAGCAAAAGACCTGTTATCCTCTGATTTGGGGAAAAAGCTTTCTTTCTCTAGGTCTCATTTTCCTTACTCAAACAATAAGTCCATTGGAAAAGAATTACCCTTAATATCCCCATTTTTAACTACAGCATCCTATTTATATGCTTCTGATAACTGACTCTTGTAGTCTGTAGTCAGCCATCACTATTAATGTAAAGTGATTAACAGGAAACACTTAAAGAAACTGAACAATACCAAAGACATCTGTAATGAATACAAGATTGTGTGTAATCAAGAGGGTAAATGTAATTTACTGAAATGCATGGTTGGGAAACCGTATTTCCTCCAATGTTTGAACCAAACAGCTTTACTGAAAACAGTGAGTCATTTATCACTGTTTCCTTGACTTGTACAACCTGATGTCTAGCTGTGGATTCTAGAGAGTCATTCTGGACAAATAAAAGTACCTTTCTTAGGTGAATTGGTACTTGCCCTAGTAATGCATTCCTCTTCTCTTTACCCTACCTAAGCTTTATTTTTCCACAGCAATAAACCCATCACTGATTATCTCTCTGCCATTTATTTTCATTGTTTTTTCACAAGTCTGATTATTTAAATTACTGTCAATACGTGGGTATGTGATTGTGATTTTTTGTGTGTGTGTGTGTGTGTGTGTGTGTGTGTGTGTGGTGTGCACATATTATCGATACATTAAGCACTGTACACTGTCAGTGCCTTACACAATGATCTCAGCTATTGGAGCACTCATAGAATTAAAGATAATAAATATCAAAAGGCAGCAAGACATTCAAAGTTATAATTGCTAAAAGTTGTTAAAAGTTATAAGACCTCTTGCCTCTGACTACAAGAATCCATATTTATTGCCCCAGTTTGGACATAGACTCACTGGACCTCTATGAACCTGAGGGTTTGCTCAGTTTTAAGATGGTAACTAGGTAAGTGCTCTCCAAACTCGTCTGATCATTTTAATCCTTTTGAGATGTTTTTGAAAAGATGACAGTATCTATTCTAAGAATTTGTGATTCAGTAGACCAATGTTCAGTTCAGTTCAGTTCAGTTACTCAGCCTCTTTACGACCCCAAAGACTGCCGCATGCCAGGCTTCCCTGTCCATCACCAACTCCCAGAACTTGTTCAAACTCATGTCCATTGAGTCGATGATGCCAGCCAACCATCTCCACCAATGTTAGAGGGTATTAAAAAAAAATCTGTATTTTCAATAAGCTCCTCTGGTAATTTTTATACAGGTAGTGGCACATCAAAACTTTGGAAACACTGGGACTAGACGATACTTGATCTTAGAGCACAAAAGGGTCTTTGAATCAATCAATTCCAAAGGGTCCTACCTTGGATATATATTCCCATCTGTTCTACTTTTTAAAAGGAAACTAAACTTGAACTGAATTTAGAAAATTGTGAAATAAATTAATGTAGTTCATGTATAAATTTTTCCACAATACTCTTTCCTTTATGTTTCTGCATCAAAGACTTGACTACTGGTGGATTCATGTCAATGTATGGCAAAACAAATACAATATTGTAAAGTTAAAAATAGATAAATAAACTAAATTAAAAAAGACTTGACTACGGAGAGTTATTTATATTGATGATCTGAAGTCCCGAAGAAGGTACAAGCTGACAGATTCAATACTCTCAAAGACCTAGAAACAAAACATATTGATGTAGGAGACAGATGGGCTCCAATTTAGATGTTTACAGCTGGTCTCCTATTTACATTTCATGGGGTACAAAGTGGGCTTCAGGCTGAATACTTAAAACTGTTCGAATTTTCTGAGACAGTGGATAGGTGGGCTCCAGTTAAGGCATTTACACTTTCCTGTTTGCTCTGGAAAATGAAAGTAATGACATAAACAGGGTAAATAGCCAGTGTTTGTCTCTTGTAAGCATCTTAAGATAACAGTCATGGCAATAGTCAAATAAATAGTCAAAGCAAGGACAACGAGGGGCAGAACCTTGTTTGAGTAAAGGATTAAGGGACCTCCCTCCTCCTCATTTTGAGACAAGGGAGACATTACACATGTGCAAGAGGGCTTCATCTGGGTCAAAAGCCAAGTAGTAATGTCAGGCTATAATGAATCTTATTCTTTCCAGAAGCCTGCATTCTGAGATCCTTCTTGGCGGAGGGGTGCTTGCTCATCCAGGGGAGAGTCCCAGGGTAGGTCAAGTTTGGAAAAAGAAGCCAGATAATTGGCTAAAGGTAGATAAAACCTGAAAGAACTGACCTATACAAATGACTTAACCGCCTCCTTACTGCACTCCCCCTCACTTGGAGGCACATGGGCACTCTGTCTCTCTGAATGTGTGTCTCGGCCTTGCTTCTGTCTTAACAAGCAGTTTCTCTGTGTACTCTCCCACTTCTTGCTGTGCTACATCTCTAGTAGTAAACTTTGTATCTTCATTTACAGTTTCTGCCTCCATGATAAATGAATTTTTCACTGGGGACAGAGATACAGGGGAAAACAGCTTCTAGCCTCTAGCCCTAGCTGGTTTGGTGGCTAAGATTCCTGATTTCCATTCAGGCTGTGTGTGTGTGTTTTAGTCACTTAGTCGTGTCCAACTCTTTGTGACCCCAGGGACTGTAGCCCACCTGGCTCCTCTGTCCATGGAATTCTGCAGGCAAGAATACTGTAGTGGGTTACCATGCCCTTCTCCAGGGGATCTGCCCAACCCAGCGATCAAACACCGGTATCCTGCATTGCAAGTGGATTCTTTACTATCTGAGCCACCCCAGCCAGGCTCCCCAGGTTCAAATCTTGGGCAGGGAATTAAGATCACTCATCATCCCACTGCTCACAGCTGCCTTGCTGAGATCAATATGAAAGGGTATTCAGGTTTCCACCACTGATTTTATAAACTTCACAGAAGTTTGTCAGAGTCAGTCTCAATCAGAGGAGCTCAGGGAGACTGCCCATGGAAGTTCCTCATTTTGACAGTGTTCTGATGTGTCCAGTTCTCACCTGGCTTGTTTTGTGTTTTGAAGTACAACGCAACTTCGTCACTTAATTAAAATCTTACAAGCATTCCTTTTTCTACAAGTTTAATGTATATATATGTGTGTGTGTACACATATATATATATATATATATATATATATATATATATATATATATATGTATATATGTAAAGATCCACAAGGTAAGTACACCACAGTATAGAGAGTGATATGCATTGCTGTGCTTTCATAACAGTCAGTGGTACACTCAGATGTCACACACATAGAATGTAAAATTCAGTCTCAGAAGACTAAGATAGAACTTCCATTTTTTTTTCATGAGAAAAAATAAAACAACATAAGGTATATGTGAACCTACCCTAAGGTTTGGAATGAAGCCTGGTCAAGCTTGACCTAGATCAACTGAACCCCAGCTGACCCAAAGACATGAGCAAGAATTCTTAATGCTTATTGTGTAATCCTTGAGTTTGGAATAGCTTTTTTTATCTGACTTATCCAAGAATAGTTTGATCAAACTGTGGGAGTAGGGGTTCTGAGGCATATTACTGAAAATAATTTTAAAAAAGCAATGATTATATTTAGAGTTAGCTAATTGAAAGGAGTAGTATAAAAGGCTAGCTAGAGAGAATGGGAAGGAGATTGGTTATTTAAACACAGGACAAATTCTAAATACCTAAGTCTGCAGCAAGTCTCCCTCCCTCTACTTTTCCATGAATAATATGTGGGAAGAGAAGGATATAGTGATAATCACACTTGGGTAGATTCATTTTCACCCCTCCTTTGTTGATAAATTGCAGAAGAGAGTTAACAACAGGTAAATCCAAGCCATATTCAAACAGATTCTTAACGATTTGTCATCTTCTGGAAAAAAAAATCAATAGTGAATTTGTCACAATAAGAAAGTGTAATTCATTATTGGAAAAAGAGGCCTTACTAAGCATCAGTGGCAAGCTTATATAAAAAATAAACACTTTAATAGCTGCCCATGCAGGCTATAGACATTTCTGTTCTCCTTTAACTTCCTGAATCAGATAATACACCAGAAAGTAGTCACCACCAGACCTACATCAAAAAGAAGCCCTGACTTGCTCTGCTACTGTCTTTTTTTCTCCTTTTCTAGATATTCCATTATTTTTGTGCCTCCCCTTATGTTCTAAGATTCCTAAATTTTCAAGCAGTACACATGTCAGGGACTTCTTGGAAGAGAAACATTGTTGTTGAAATCTTCAACATATACCTAATTTCTGCATACGTATACTTCCCTGGTGGCTCAGACGGTAAAGTGTTTGTTGGCAATGCTGGAGACCTGAGTTCGATCCCTGGGTTGGGAAGATCCCCTGGAGAAGGAAATGCCAACCCACTCCAGTACTCTTGCCTGGAAAATCCCATGAACAGAGGAGCCTGGTAGGCCAGAGTCCATGGGGTCGCAAAGAGTCAGACATGACTGAGAAACTTTACTTACTTACTTATACTTCATTTTAGAATGAAGATTCCTGTTGAACAAAGGACAATGATTCTTGAAGAGTACACAATACAATTTCTTAGTGAGGTCAATTGTGAAGAAGATGGAGCACCAGAAGATGAGAAGTCTGTGTCTCTCATAGTTGAGAACTTAGTGAACACACCCTCCAAGTCTTAGATGACCCTAGATACCTAAGAGATGTCTGAGATCAGAATCCTGACCTCAGAATTCTCTTCAAAATTCATGAAGATTGAAGATTATTGTCTAATTAAGGAAACAACTGAACGTGCCAAAATAGGTTTTAGTTTATGCCCCAGTTGTCAACTGGCTATACCTGTTTCTTTTAGTCTAATCACCTTTATTTCTCCGTAGAATGAAAACCTGTCTGAGGGAAAATGAGACAGATTTATCTAGTTTGACTAATGGAAGACACCATTAAAACACATTATTAGCATGATGAGAGCGAGGATTAACAAAATGCATCCAGGAGCATCCATTTCTTCCACTATATGCCTTCTTAAGCTCATGACGTTTCACAGAATGGGAGATATTCCATGTTGCACATTTACAAAGAACATCAGTTTTATATACTCATGGAGATTGTTTAAATAAAGTGATAAATATGGTCATAGAATTGCATTTATAAAAATGAAAAGAATTGCTCATTTTTCAAGACTTTTAATTACCTACAATAAGGTACTGGTTTTTTTTATTATTATTAGTTTATTTTCTATTTTATAACTTTAAAATATTGTATTTGTTTTGCCATACATTGACATGAATCCACCATGGGTGTACATGTTTTCCCCTTCCAGAACCCTTCTTCCACCTCCCTCCCCATCCCATCCCTCTGGGTCATCCTGGTGCACCAGCCCCAAGCACCCTGTATCATGCATTGAACCTGGACTGGCGATTCGTTTCACATATGATAATTTACATGCTTCCATGCCATTCTCCCATAACATCCCACCCTCGCCCTCTCCCATAGAGTCCATAATACTATTCTATTTATCTGTGTCTCTTTTGATGTCTCGCATACAGGGTTATCTTTACTGATTGACTAAATACCATATATATGTGTTAGTATACTGTATTCGTGTTTTTCTTTCCAGCTTACTTCACTCTGTATAATAGGCTCCAGTTTAATCCACCTCATTAGAACTGATTTGAATGTATTCTTTTTAATGGCTGAGTAATATACTAAGTTTTAATTACAATTTCTGTAATTGTAGTATCAGTAGACTAATTAGATCCCTTACGTTGTTTTAGATGCAGGATTTATTAATTAAAAAAAAATAAAGTATACAACATGTAAAACTTTTGGCATTGCTTTTTTGAAATTATTGCAGTGGAAACCTCACCAAAAAAAAAAAAAAAAGGAAATGTTTTAAGAAAGCTCTGTGAGAGATGTCTCACTCAAGAATATCTGTTTCATGTCAATGTATGGCAAAACAAATACAATATTTTAAAGTTAAAAAATAGATAAATAAACTAATTAAAAAAAAAAAAAAGAATATCTGTTTCCTGAAAGTGGTCAGAAAAGCCAAGCATGCAGTCTTCACAAATTTCCCTGAAAAAAGTGCTGAAATGCACTCGTCATGTCAGGGAATACAAAGGACAGAATATTGCAGAATGTCAGCTCTGGAAAGGACCAAAGGGCATCTGATCCACTCTCCTTGTAGGCAGTCTCAGTCAAGTGACAGAGGAAGAATGGCTGAGGGGGCCTTCGCTCTTCAGGGTTGCAGCTTTGAATGACAGCACACGATCCTTCTGTATCTGTTGTACTTGTCAACATTAACGATTGTGTGGATAAAACTAGATCCAGCAAAGGGCAGGGCAGCCATAGGCTTCATTTTCCTGCAGAGAGTTTATCTCGGCCCCACACTTTCCTCATGGCATTCTTCATGTCTGTGTTTCTCAGGGTGTAGATGAGAGGGTTGAACATGGGGGCAATCATGGTGTAAAACAGGGCAAAGACCTTGTCGTTCCTGACAGAATCAGCTGTGGGGACATAGGTGAAGATGAGGGGCAAGAAGAACATGAAGACCACAGTGATGTGTGAACCACAGGTGGAGAGGGCTTTGCGGTGGCCCTCGGATGAGCGAGTCCTCAGGGTGGATAGGATGACGATGTAAGAAATCACCAAGCCAACAAAGGTCAAAATGGACAACACCCCTGTGGTGGTAATGATTGCAATCACCCACAGTCTAGTGTCCATGCAGGCCAGCTTCAGCAAAGGGAATACGTCACAGAAATAGTGGTCTATTTGATTGGGGCCACAGAAAGGAAGTCCAATAATAATTAATACTTGCATGATTGAATGGCTAAAGGCTCCCATAGCAGAAGCCATTACAAGGACATAGCACACCTGCCTGTTCATGATGACCATGTAGTGAAGAGGTCTGCAGATGGTGGCATAGTGGTCATAGGCCATGGCCACCAAGATGAAGATCTCAGTGGCTCCAAAGAAGTGGGCATAAAACATCTGGGCCATGCAGCTGTTGTGGAAGATGGTCTTCTGCTGGGCCAGCAAGTCAGTAATCAATTTGGGTGCCACCGTGGAGGTGAAGCAGACATCCATCAAGGACAAATAGCTGAGGAAAAAGTACATGGGCTGTTCACTGAGGCGGCTTCCCCTGATGGTGAGAAGAATGAGCAGATTCCCTGAGAGAATCACAATATAGCAAAGTAAAAACAGCATGAAGCAGGCAACTTTCGCATTCTCATCAGTAAAAAGCCCCAGGAGGATAAATTCTGTGACATTTTCATGTCCCATTGCTTCTGTGGGTTTGATCGTTTAGAGGGGCAAGTTAGTATACCTGAAACATGCAACTTTTTCAAATTATTTATGTATTTCAAAAGTCCTTCTTCTAGTCAATATATATATATTGATGTTTCCAAATGATACAAACATTATAATTGCTGCTAAGGTACAGTAGTATACACAATACACACAGTCTCATCGACACATAAAGTTTATTAGCGAAGACATACAGTGACAATAAGAGCAAAAAAAATTGACTTATTGAGGTGGAGCCAAGGAGAATGCAGAGTCTGCATCTCCCCACCTTAGGGCACCTAGCTGACAGCGGTGGGGATGTCAACGCCCAAGCAGATGGGAGAAACCTCTGAGTGACTGGAGAATATTAACCCGAGTGAGGTCTCCCAGAGGTCCACATTTCAACACCAAGACCTGGCTCTACCCAACTCTCTGCAAACCGCAGTGCTGGAAGCCTTGGGCCAAATAATCACAGGAACACAGTCTCATTCTAAAAAAGGAAAAAAAGAGGCAACAAAAAAATATGTTACAGACAAAGGAGCAAGGTAAAAACCTACAAAACCAAATATATGAAGAGAAAATATATTCTTACATTTTTTAAACTACATGAGAAATAATTTAGAGTAATGACAGTAAAGATGATCCAAAATCACAAAAATAGAGTACAAACAAAGATTGAGAAAATACAAAAAATGTTCAATAAAAACATAGAAGGATTAAGGAACACATGTGGAGATGAATGGCACAATAACTGAGATGAAAAATACATTAGAAGGAATCAGTAGCAGAATAACTGAGGCTTAAAAAATGAGTAATTGAGCTGGAAGATAGAATGATGGAAATTACTACTGAGGAGCAGAACAAACACAAAATGAAAAAAAATTGAAGACAATCTCAGAGAACTCTGAGACAACACTAAACACACTAACATTCAAATTTTAGGGGTCTCAGGAAGAAGAAGGAAAAAAGAAAGAGCCTGAGAAGATATTTGAAAATATTATACTTGAAAACATCCTTAATTTGGGAAAGGAAATGGCCACTCAAGTCTAGGAAGCTCTGACAGGTACCCCCACACAGGGTAAACAGTAGGAGAAACACACCAAAACAATATTAATCAAAGTAATAAAAACAAATGCAAAGAAAAAATATTAAAATTGAAAGGGAAAAACAAAAAACAGCATACAAGAAACCCCCATAAGGCTATCAGCTGATTTTTCAGCAGAAACTCTGCAGGCCAGAAGGGAGTGATAGGATCTATCTAAAGTGATAAAAGAGAAAATTCTACAATCAACATTACTTTGCCCAGCAAGGATCTTGGATTTGACAGAGAAATCAAAAGCTTTACTGACAAGCAAAAGCTAAGAGAATTTTGCAACACCAAACTAGCTTTACAACAAATGCTAAAGGAACTTCTCTGGCCAGGTGATACCCCATATTAACAAATTAAAGAATAAAAACTTAGCATATTTGAAAGCAGAGACATTACCTTGTTGACAAAGGTTCATCTAGTCAAAGCTATGGTTTTTTCAGTAGTCATGTATGGATGTGAGTTGGACCATAAAGAAAGCTGAGCACTGAAGAATTGATGCTTTTGAACTATGGTGTTGGAGAAGACTCTTGAGACTCCCTTGGACTGCAAGGAGATCCAACCAGTCCATCCTAAAGGAAATCAGTCCTGAATATTCATAGGAAGAACTGATGTTAAAACTGAAGCTCCAATACTTTGGCCACCTGATGTGAAGAACTGACTCATTAGAAAAAACCCTTATCCTGGGAAAGATTGAGGGCAAGAGGAGAAGGGGATGACAAAGGATGAGATGGTTGGATGGCATCACTGATCCAGTGGACATGAGTTTGAGTAAGCTCCAGGAGTTGGTGATGGACAGGGAAGCCTGGTGTGCTGCAGTCCATGGGGTCACAACTGAGTGACTGAACTGACTGAATCATCTCAAAAGAAGTAGAAAAAGGTTTTGACAAAATTCAACACTTACTTATGATCAAAGCTCTTCAGAAAGTGGACATAGAAGGAACCCACCTCAAGACAATAAAGGCCATCTATGACAAATATAGAGCAAATACCATTCTCAGTGGTGAAAGCATTCCCCTAAAATCATAAAGAAGACAAGGATGTCCACTCTCACCACTATTATTCAACATAGTTTGTGAAGTGCTGGCCATGGCAATCTGGGAAGATAAAGAAAAGAATATAAATTGGATAAGAAGAAGTCAAACTATCTGTTTTCAGATGACATATTACACATAGAAAATCCTAAAGATGTCACCAGAAAACTATTGGAGCTAATCAACAAATTTGGTAAAGTTGAAAGATATAAAACTAATGCACAGAAATCCCCTGCGTTCCTATGCACTAACAATGAAAGAGCAGAAAGAAAAATTAAGGAGACAACCCCATTACCACTGCAACATAAAGAACAAAATGCCTAGGGATAAACCTACCTAATGAAACAAAAGAGCTATACTCAGAAAATTACAAAACACTGAAATGCAAGAAACCGAAGATGATACAAACAGATGGAGAAATATACTATGTTCTTGGATTGGAAGGATAAATATTATGAAAATGAATATACTATTCAAAGCAATCTATAGATTAAATGCAATCCTTATCAAATTACCAATAGCATTCTTCATAGAATTAGAACAAAATTTTTTACAATTTGTATGGAAACACTGTCCATGGGGTCTCAAAGAGTCAGACACAACTGAGCGACTGAACTGAACTGAACTGTCTGACGGAAACAAAAAAGACCCCGAATAACCAAAGTAATCTTGTGAAAGAAATACAGAGCTGAGGTTTCAGACTCTGTGACTTCAAACTATACTGCAAATCTAGAGTAATCAAGACAGAATTTTACTGGCACAAAAATAAAAATATAGACAAATGATACAGGATAGAAGCTCAGAAATAAGCCCACATACCCATGAGCACCTAATGTATGACAAACGAGGCATGAATATACAATGAGAAAAGACAGTCTCTTCAGTAATGGTGTTGGGAAAGCTGGCCTACTGTATCATACACAAAAATAAAATCAAAATGGATTAAACACCTCTATGTAAGACTGGACACTACACAATTGTTAGAAGAACACATAGGAGAAATACTCTTTGACATAAGCAAGATTTTTGACCCAGTTCCTAGCTTAATAAAAAAAAAAAAAAGCAAATAGGTCCTAATTAAGCTCAAAAGCATTTGTACAGCAAAGGAAACCATAAGCAAGATGGGAAGATAATGCTTTCTTCCATTCAGAATGGGAGAAAACATTTGCAAATGGAGCAACAGACAAAGGATTAATCTCCAGAATATACAAACAGCTCATGGAGCTCAATATCAAAATGCAAACAACCCATCAAAATGGGCAGAAAACCTAAAGAGACATCTCTCTAGAGAAAACATACAGATGATCAAGAGGCACATGAAAAGATGTTCAGTATCACTAATTATTAGAGAAATGAAAACCAAAACTACAATGAGGTTTTACCTCACAAAGGTCAGAATGGCCATTATCAAAGAATTTACAAACAATAAATGCTGGAGGGAGTATGGAGAAAAGGATACCTTCTTCCACAGTTAGAAGGAATGTAAGTTGATACAGCCACTGTAGAGAACAGTATGAATATTCCTTAAAGAAACTAACCATAGAACTACAATATGAACCAACAAGCCCACTCCTGGGCATATACCCTGAGAAAACCAGAATTCAAAAAGACACATGCACCCCAGTATTTATTGCAGCATTATTTGCAATAGCCAGGGCATGGAAACAGCCTAAATGCCCAATGACACATGAGTGGATAAAGAAGATGTGCTACATATACACAATGGAATATTACTCAGCCATAAAAATGAACAAAATAGGGTCATTTGTAGAGATGGGGATAGACCTAGGGTCTGTCAAACAGAATAAAATAAGCCAGAAAAGAGAAAAGCAAATATTATATATTAATAATTATATATGAGAAATATAGAAAAAATGGTATAGATGTACTTATTTCCAAGGCAGAAATAGAGACATAGACATAGAGAATGGACATGTGGACACAGTGGAGAAAGGTGAAGGTGAAACAAATTGGGGGAATAGGATTGACATATACGCACCACCATGTGTAAAATAGCTAGCTAGCTAGTGGGAACACACTATAAAAGGCAGGAAACTCAGCTTGATGCTCTGTGATGACCTAAATGAGTGGGATGGGTAGGTGTAAGGGAGACTCAAGAGAGAGGAAATATATGTATACATATAGCTGATTCACTTCATTGTGCAGCAGAAACTAACACAATATTGTAAAGCAATGATATTCCAAGAAAAATTAACTTATGCAATTATGGTAAATTCTTCAGTCTCACCTCTACTATGAAGGACAGAATAAATAAAACATGAAACACTGGGGGGGGGGGGGTCAAGTTTTAAATGAAATTTTAGTATTCTACCTTAAGAATGATTTTTCAGTCTCTGGTACATATATAGCATCGAGGCTATTTATTCTTCAAGGGCAGGAGGATCACTATAATTCTTAGTCCTCCTCAGTAACAAAATGTATGCTAAATTCTGACAGTTTAATAATGTCATTGGATTTCAATGAGGTCATAATTTTAAATATGGAACATCTGGGTGACAATTTAAGAAAACGTCTTAAGAAAATTTCTCATGAACATTTTCAAAATGGAAGGCAAGAAAGAGCAAAGAACACATCTTTGGGGAAAGTTTGCTCCATTGTATGGGCTTCTGGTACATTTGGCTTCCTCAGTGGCACAGTGATAAAGAATCCTGCCAATGCAGGAGATGCAAGAGATGCAGGTTTGATCCCTGGTCAGGAAGGTCCCCTGGAGTAGGAAATGGCAACCTGCTCCAGTTTTCTTTCCTAGAAAATTCCACACACAGAAGAGCTTGGGGGTCTACACTCAATGGGGTCACAAAGAATCAAACACGACTGAGCAGCTGAGCAGTGCATTTTGCCTTCCAGTAATCAATCTATTTCCCTGCTCACTTTCCAGCCTAACATAGGAAATTTCATCATTTTTGTCCTTTAGTTCCACTTTCTAGCACTTCTTTTCTATGACAGCATCATGAAGGGAGGGGGAGACTGCATTCAAAATTATTTCTCACTCAATTTTTCACTTACGGAATTGTCTTCCATTTTTTTTTGCCTCTTTGCATTGAGAAGGCAATTAAAAAAAAAAATCGTATGGACGGAGGAGCCTGGTAACACCAGGCTTATTACTGAATGCTCACAGGACCAAGTCATAGTAATATTTTAATTAAAGTGAAATTTCTCTTTGGTGCAAAATATAACACTACATCTCTTTCCATGTGCAACCTGCTATAAAATGTATCACAGAATTGTTACACTCAAAGCTCCATTTCATAAAAAGATGAAGTTTATCCATTGATGCATGTGTTTCTTAAATGTTATAAGAACAATTGAATACTGCACTTTATTCCATCTGACGTTAAATAATGTTATTTTTTTCTAAATTAATCAATGCATTCAACAATTAAAACAAAAAAAATCTTACAATTTTTCCTGAATTTGAGAATTTGATTTCAAACCTCAGAAACAGGAAATAACAACATAGTTAACCTAACTTTTTAAAAGAAAGTACACAAAAGAAAGACATACCTTTCAGAATTGAAGCATATTATAAATCTATGGCAGTTAAAGAGTAATTGCTAAGACAAATGGCTTCACTTGAACATAGTCAATAAGTAAACATATAAATATGTTGAAATTTAGTCTATGCTTTATTTGAAATTTCAAGTTGATGTAAAATAATGTACTTTTCAGTAACTGGGTGTGAGGACTTTGAATTACTCTCTGGAGGAAAAAAAAGTATCTCATAGGGCACATAAAAAGATTATATTCCAGATAATTGAAAGGTATAAATGTATCAAGCAAAATTAGAAAAAGTGTTTGAAAAATAATTAGAAAAGAATTTCTATCATAGCATAGGAAATTTGTAAAGCAAAGTACTAAAGAAAATTCATAAAGAATCATATAGTACATTTAAATTTTCTGCATGAGAAAATCCCACGTGGACAAAATATTTTAAAAAACGGCAAAATGACCCCTGTCTCTAAGGCTGATTCATGGTGACGTATGGCAAAAACCAATGCAATATTGTAAAGAAAATGTCTTCCAATTAAAACCAAATAAATTAGAAGCAAAAAAAGTGGCAAAATTAGATAAATATAAATCCTATAAGTCAATAATGTCAAGATATATAGCCCAGTTTTCTAATAGAACAATTCATTTCACTAGGCAATGCATAGAAAGGAAGCTACTAGTAGCCAATCAGATGTGTATGAAAATATGCAATTTCCTTAAAATCAGAGTAATGCAGAATAAACAATGAGATACTATCTTCACTCATCAACTTCATAAAAATAAAAAGTTTGTGCATATAAAATTTTGATGTGCAACCCAGAACAACTTCCTCTGAAACTGCACAAAGACATTCATTGTAGACTTGTCTCCATTCAAAACAAAATAAAAATGGCCTAAATATTTGAAAATAGAGTATAAAAAAGAGATGTGTTATGTTGTTTTTATTAGGAAAACTAGGAAGAAAAATTTTAATGTTGGATCCATGTGGCACATCTACCGTGATATAAATCACTAAGATATATTTTGAATAAAAAAACATAATAAAGTACACAGGGATAATCAAAGTATAATACCTGTATGTTAAAAAAAAAATCATGTCCACTGAATATTGTGCAGTTGTTATCAGAACCTCTGTACTTATAAATTAACATGGAAAAGTGTGGAGGAAAGATTTACTTGTCAGACACAAAGAGAGAGATGGCCAGAGAGGATTTCGGTGGTAAACAGCATTTTTATTTCTTTACTAAAGAAGGTGTAATGTCAGTATTGCTTCCATAATTAAAATTCATTTAAAATCTCTTATTTTGTAATATGGTATAAGAAGTATACAATACATAATGAATGAGATTAAAACAAAATATAAACCCAATCCTTTACTAGAATTCAGTAAACACATATAACTTATTTTTCATTGGTTACATCATTTTCTTAACAAATTCAACAAATGTAGACATTGATTCCATCAGCTGTAATTAAATATGTAAACATAACAAACTGATGCATTTCACCACCACCCCCCCACTCTTCTCCACAAAGAGGTATCTGAGATACGGAAATGGAAACACATCTATATATACATCTACATTTATACTAATATCTACTTCTTTTACATGGCACAGGTTTTGTAGCAACATTAAAAAGTCTAGTTATACGTTTGTAGTTCTGATAGGATTTAATTAAATTCCAAGATCATTTGTTAAATCTAATAGCTGTTACTATTGAAGGATCAAATTTTTAATTTGCTCTTTTTTTACTCCTCCTTTTTTTTGCTGAACCAACACTGACTCTTATTACAGCTTTACTATCAGGAAATAGTGAATTTGCAACAGAGGATGCTAAATAATTAGGGTGTGCTATATGAAAGGTATTTGACATGCAAGGGACTCACTAGAAAGGTCATCATATAAATTCCTTCTAATTAACTGAAAACATCAGCTCTGTTACATATTGGTTTAAAAAATCTACATGGAGAACATCATGACAGAGATAGTTAAGAAACCAAGGCTCATTTTGTCTTACCACAATCTTCAAAAAAGGAATAAAAATGAAAAAAAAAGAAAAAAAACTAAACCCCTGATATTCAGGGTCATCTTGGTTTCTTCAGCCTCAAAGAAAATGTTTCTTAGAAAGGAGAACTGAGTAATCTTCAATTCCTAAAATAAAACTGGCGATAATATCCCCCCAAAGACAGCTTATCAATGGTTAAGGAGAGTGCTTGAGTTAAACTAAATGGGTTCCAGTATGTGGCCTGCTACTTAACTGTTAAATAATCTTAGGCGAGTTACATATTCTCTGAGCCTTGTATTTTTTTCTTCTGAAAACAGTGATGATAATAGTACCTATTATCTTGTGAGATATCCAGAGGATTCTTGTGAGAATCCAGTTAAAAGATCCATATAAAGCATTTAGGTACAGATATGGGCATCTAACACACTGCAATAATTAGCAAAATAGGAACTCTTTCATTATTAACTTAAAAAGGACTAATATTGTATAAATGCTTCACCATTTATAAAACAAGGGGAGCTCAAGGAATACTTTTTATTCAATGAGTTTAACATGCCACTGAGTGTAGATTTCTATAAAAGTCATAAAGTATTTTGACAACTAATCACTACATAAAATTTCAAATTAACTACCAGGATATAAAATAGGCAATCGTATTACCCCACTTTACAAGTGGAATAACAGAAATAAATGTTAAAACTTTATTTATGGAGACCTCCAGTACCTTATAAAAGATAATCTCTTTTACAATTAGAAATAATTGAAATGAACCCTTCAAGAGAATTACTATTTTCATCCACATATTTTACTTGTTGTTTTCTAGTTTTCAGCAGTTGTTTTTTCAATTTGAAAATATATGCAAAAATTAAAAATATATATATATATATAGATGCCTAATCTACATTTTTTAAAGAAATAGCTATTGATTACATAATATGAATTTCTCTGGCTGTGGTCACATTGAAAAGTATTACAGACGTGTGACACAGGAAGGCAGAAAATGTAGGTTCTGCTCCTGATCCGTCACTCCCTGACTACATGATTTAGGAAAAAAAAAAAATCTCACATTTGATGTGTATCTCTTTCCTCTTAAGAAAATGAAGAACTGTAGGTTTCACACTGTTTTTTTCCAGCTGCAAAAATTATTCCTTTCAAACTGGAGGAATCAACTTGCTTGACTTCAGGCTCTACTACAAAGTCACAGTCATCAAGACAGTATGGGACAGGCACGAGGACAGAAATAAATATCAATGGAACAAAATAGAAAGCCCAGAGATAAATTCATGCACCTATGGACACCTTATCTCTGACAAAGGAGGCAAGAATGTACAATGGAGAAAAGACAATCTCTTTAAAAAATGGTGCTGGAAAAACGGGTTAACCACTTGTAAAAGAATGAAACTAGAACACTTTCTAACACCAGACACAAAAATGAACTTAAAATGGATTAAAGATTTAAATGTAAGACCAGAAACTCTAAAACTCCTAGAGGAAAACATAGGCAAAACCCTCTCCGACATAAATCACAGCAGGATCCTCTATGACCCATCTCCCAGAATATTGGAAATAAAAGCAAAAATAAACAAATGGGACCTAATTAAACTTAAAAACTTTTGCACAACAAAGGAAACTATAAGCAAGGCTAAAAGACAGCCTTCAGAATGGGAGAAAATAATAGCAAACGAAGCAATGGAGAAATAATTAATCTCAAAAATATACAAGCAACACCTGCAGCTCAATTCCAGAAAAATAAACGACCCAAATCAAAAAGTGGGCCAAAGAACTAAACAGATACTTCTCCAAAGAAGACATACAGATGGCTAACAAACACATGAAAAGATGCTCAGCATCACTCATTATTAGAGAAATGCAAATCAAAACCACAATGAGGTACCACTTCACACCCGTCAGAATGGCTGCTATCCAAAAGACTACAAGCAATAAATGCTGGAGAGGGTGTGGAGAAAAGGGAACCCTCTTACACTGTTGGTGGGAATGCAAACTAGTACAGCCACTATGGAGAACAGTGTGGAGATTCCTTAAAAAACTGAAATAGAACTGCCATATGACCCAGCAATCCCACTGCTGGGCATACACACTGAGGAAACCAGAACTGAAAGAGACACGTGTACCCCAATGTTCATCGCAGCACTGTTTACAATAGCCAGGACATGGAAGCAACCTAGATGTACATCAGCAGACGAATGGATAAGGAAGCTGTGGTACATATACACAATGGAATATTCCTCAGCCGTTGAAAAGAATACATTCGAATCAGTTCAAATGAGGTGGATGAAACTGGAGCCCATTATACAGAGTGAAGTAAGCCAGAAAGAAAAACACCAATACAGTATACTAACACACATATATGGTATTTAGTCAATCGGTAAAGATAAACCCTGTATGCGAGACATCAAAAGAGACACAGATAAATAGAACAGTGTTATGGAATCTATGGGAGAGGGCGAGGGTGGGATGATATGGGAGAATGGCATGGAAGCATGTAAATTATCATATGTTAAACGAATCGCCAGTCCAGGTTCGATGCATGATACAGGGCACTTGGGGCTGGTGCACCGGGATGACCCAGAGGGATGGGATGGGGAGGGAGGTGGGAGGGGGGGGTTCTAGAAGGGGAAACATGTACACCCATGGTGGATTCATGGCAATGTATGGCAAAACAAATACAATATAGTAAAGTTAAAAAATAGGTAAATAAACTAATTAAAAAAAATAATGTCAGACACACACAAACACAAAAATTATTCCTTTCAAAAATCAAGTGAATTACTAAATCATTTATAAATTAATTTTTATCATTTTTATCATCTTTATTTTGCTTACTTCTTGTTTAATGATTTAACACTTTCAACTTTTTTTCTCATTGCTTTTCTATCAAAAGTATATTGTAAAACAATCCAGAATTCTCTTAGCCTCCCGTCCTAGCATTTAACTGTCCCAAGTTTGACATCAGAATTTCAAGATAGCATTTCTATTGTCCATTTCTGTTAAAACAGACTTCAAGTTATTTTTTGAACTCTTAAAATCACAGAGTGTCACATGACACAACTTATAAGCTTAAAAGGCTGTTAAAGCTATAAAAGACATAGTTAACAAGCAGATATATCTTAAAAAATTCACATTTCTGGAAAAATAATTTCCTTGGACTAAAAAGTAGATAAGGATAGGTGATGCTATAGCAATTTAAAGAGATGACTACATAAAGTTATGCATGCAAATATAAAGAAACAAGGAAGAAAGAAAAGATACAAAAAGGAAACAAAAGAGAACTCACATATTTAGTATCAGCCAATTTCAATCAATATCAGGGAATATCCTTGACTTCTTGAATTCATGACAACCTATAAATACAAACACACACACACATACACACACACACACACACACACACACACACACGCATAGCTCCTAAATCTAAATAATAATAAATCTCTTAAGGGAGAAAAGCAATGTAAAATCTCATGCTCAGAATAGTAATGAGAATTATGTCACAAAATTGCATAAAAATGTCAGGCATATATAGATCTTTCTCTCTTGTTTTTTTCCTTTCAATCAGCAAGTCCAGCTCCCTACATGCATGGGCTTTGGGCGCTCCTGGTAGATCTGCAGGGAACAAGTCCGGAGGGCTATCTAAAGGCACTGGAGCAACTCAGGTGCAGTCCCAATGGCAGTCCCTGTAGTAATTCTTCCACAAGGTAGATAAAAAAACCCCGGTAATTTTAATCTGCCTCTGCTCTGGCTTTTCAAGTGTGCTTTATAAAATATGTTCTTTTAGATTGCTTCAAATATATCATGTTAAATATCAAATGTAGGTTTTATGATTAGTGACCAAAAAGTTTTAAAATTAGTTTTTGACTTTCTACACAGGGAATAAAACCTAAGGCATTCATTATAATTTTGTGTTGGTCAAAAAGTTTGTTTGGGTTTTTCAATAAGATGTTAAAGAACTATATTCAAAAATTTTTAAATGTAATTAGACCAAACTTAAACATCTACATTTCCACAAAGTTTATCCTGATTATATTATTTTTTCAGCAGTAAATCCATACCACAAACCAACACATTCCAATCCCGGTATGTAATTTCACCAGATCATTTGATTTATCTTTCATAGACTGAGGTTTTTGCTTGTTTGTTTTCATTTGGGCTTTGTGTGTGTGTGTGTTAAATATTGGTATTCTCTTATCTTTGCAATAGATTATGAACTCAGTGACATCAGGGTCAACTCTTTCTTATTTTGTATTTAATAATTCAAAGTTTAATGATGGCAAGCATGATAGCAGTAATTGAAAACCATCATAACAAGGAGCTAACTGTGGTAAGAGTCCTAGTACTATTTCCACAGAGGCACGAAAGGGAAATTTGACAATAGGCAACTAGTAACTATCATATTAGAATATGACTCTGGCTAAAATGCTTCTCTAATGTTACAGTAATTGTAAAAAGTACTACCACACTTGACACATAGTAAGTATTTAATCAACATTTCTGGATATTTAATTTAGAGTAGCATAATAAAATAATGGGCTGAATATCTCAAAATCATGTTTAAATTTTAACTGTATAGTTAGGACTACAGCTATGCACTGGTATCCAAGTTATGCAGTTGGTTCTAATAGAAATTCAATAGCAGGGATAAAGTAAATGAATAAGATAATCTTTATAAATCTGATTGGGCTTCACTGGTGGCTCAGTCAGTAAAGAATCTACCCACATGGAAGGAGATGCGTGTTCATTCACTCTGTTGGGAAGGTCCCCTGGAGAAGGAAATGGCCACCCACTCCAGTATTCTTGCCTGGGAAATTCCATGGACAGAGGAGCTAGCAAGCTACAGTCCATGGCGTTGCAAGAGTCAGACACGACTTGACAACTAAACCACCACCATCGTAGTTTTGATTATTTAATGATATAAAAATAACATACAATTTAAATAATTTATTTTTGCATTTTACTTGAGCTAAACTTCGACCAGTAATGCCGAAGAAGCTGAAGTTGAACGGTTCTATGAAGACCTACAAGACCTTCTAGAACTAACACCCAAAAAAAGATGTCCTTTTCATTATAGGGGACTGGAATGCAAAAGTAGGAAGTCAAGAAACACCTGGCATAACACACAAGTTTGGCCTTAGAGTACAGGATGAAGCAGGGAAAAGGCTAATAGAGTTTTGCCAAGAGAACGCACTGATCATAGCAAACACCCTATTCCAACAACACAAGAGAAGACTCTACACATGGACATCACCAGATGGTCAACACCGAAATCAGATTGTTTATATTCTTTGCAGCCAAAGATGGAGAAGCTCTATACAGTCAGCAAAAACAAGACTGGGAGCAGACTGTGGCTCAGATCATGAACTCCTTATTGCCAAATTCAGACTTAAATTGAAGAAAGTAGGGAAAACCACTAGTCCATTCAGGTATGACCTAGATCAAATCCCTTATGAGTATGCAGTGGAAGTGACAAATAGATTTAAGGGACTAGACCTGATAGACAGAGTGCCTGATGAACTATGGACAGAGGTTCGTGACATTGTACAGGAGACAGGGATTAAGAAAATCCCATGGAAAAGAAATGCAAAAAAGCAAAATGGCCGTCTGAGGAGGCCTTACAGATAGCTGGGAAGAGAAGAGAAGTGAAAAGCAAAGGAGAAAAGGAAAGATATTCCCATCTGAATGTAGATTTCCAAAGAATAGCAAGGAGAGATAAGAAAGCATTCCTCAGTGATCAGTGCAAAGAAATAGAGGAAAACAACAGATTGGAAAATACTAGAGATCTCTTCAAGAAAATTAGAGCTACTAAGGGAACATTTCATGCAAAGATGGGCTCGATAAAGGACAGAAATGGTATGGACCTAACAGAAGCAGAAGATATTAAGAAGAGGTGGTGAGAATACACAGAAGAACTGTACAAAAAAGATCTTCACGACCCAGATAAATCACGATGGTGTGATCACTCACCTAGAGCCAGACATCCTGGAATGTGAAGTCAAGTGGGCCTTAGAAAGCATCACTAACGAACAAAGCTAGTGGAGGAGATGGTATTCCAGTTGAGCTATTTCAAATCCTCAAAGGTGATGCTGTGAAAGTGCTGCATTCGATATGCCAGCAAATTTGGAAAACTCAGCAGTGGCCTCAGGACTGGAAAAGGTCAGTTTTTCGTTCCAATCCCAAAGAAAGGCAATGCCAAAGAATGCTCAAACTACCGCACAATTGCACTCATCTCACATGCTAGTAAAGTAATGCTCAAAATTCTCCAAGCCAGGCTTCAGCAATACGTGAACCGTGAACTTCTAGATGTTCAAGCTGGTTTTAGAAAAGGCAGAGGAACCAGAGATCAAATTGCCAAAATCTGCTGGATCATCGTAAAAGCAAGAGAGTTCCAGAGAAACATCTATTTCTGCTTTACTGACTATGCCAAAGCCTTTGACTGTGTGGATCACAATAAACTGTGGAAAATTCTGAAAGAGATGGGAATACCAGACCACCTGACCTGTCTCTTGAGAAACCTGTATGCAGGTCAGGAAGCAACAGTTAGAACTGTATATGGAAAAACAGCCTGGTTCCAAATAGGAAAAGGAGTCCGTCAAGGCTGTATATTGTCACCCTGCTTGTTTTACTTATATGCAGAGTACATCATGAGAAACGCTGGGCTGGAAGAAGCACAAACTGGAATCAAGATTGCTGGGAGAAATATCAATAACCTCAGATATGCAGATGACACCACCCTTACGGCAGAAAGTGAAGAGGAACTAAAAAGCCTCTTGATGAAAAGTGAAAGAGGAGAGTGAAAAGGTTGGTTTAAAGCTCAACATTCAGAAAACTAAGATCATGGCATCTGGTCCCATCACTTCATGGGCAAATAGATGGGGAAACAGTGGAAACAGTGGCAGGCTTTATTTTTTCGGGTGCTCCAAAATCACTGTAGATGACGATTGCAGCCATGAAATAAAAAGACGCTTACTCCTTGCAAGGAAAGTTATGATCAACCTAGATATCATATTAAAAACCAGAGATATTACTTTAGCAACAATGGTCCGTCTAGTCAAGGCTTCGGTTTTTCCAGTAGTCATGTATGGATGTGAGAGTTGGACTATAAAGAAAGCTTAGTGCCGAAGAATTGCTGCTTTTGAACTGTGGTGTTGGAGAAGATTCTTGAGAGTCCTTTGGACTGCAAGAAGATCCAACCAGTCCATCCTAGAGGAGATCAGTCCTGGGTGTTCATTGGAAGGACTGATGTTGAAGCTGAAACTCCAATACTTTGGCCACCTGATGTGAAGAGGTGGCTCATTGGAAAAGACCCTGATGCTGGGAAGGATTGAAGGCAGGAGTGGAAGGGGATGACAGAAGATGAGATGGCTGGATTGCATCACCGACTCAATGGACATAAGTTTAGGTAAACTCTGGGAGTTGGTGATGGACAGTGAGTCCTGGCGTGCTGCGATTCATGGGGTCGTAAAGAGTTGGACACGACCAAGCAACTGAACTGAACTGAACTGAATTGGCAGACAAGTTGTTTACCACTGAAGTTTACGAGTGAAAGTGAAGTGAAAGTGTCAGTCGCTCAGTCATATCCAACTCTTTGCAACCCCATGGGCTGTATCCCACCAGACTCCTTTGTCCACAGAATTCTCCCGGCAGGATTCTTAGAGTGAGTAACCATTGCTTTCTCCAGGGGATCATCCTGACCCAGGGAGTGAACCCAAGTCTCCTGCACTGAAGGCAAATTCTTTACCGTCTAAGCCACCAAGGGAAGCACCACCTAAATGTTCATTTAAAATGATATTAAAATGTCATATGTACCTTCCAAGGACCTTTCCCATGTCAAAGGGAATGATATCTTTTCTCATGGATAAAATTTTTATAGAGAATAGAAAGATGACATACTTAATAGAAATAATAGTGCTACCCTCTTGAAATATGGAATGATACATTCTCTGATAATCTTGCTAAAGCTATGATTTTTAAAAAGACTCCTTTATCTTGTGGTAAGCATAATGCCAAAAATACCCCTCAATATTTCCTGTCCGAAACCTTGGGACTTTAAGTATGGTAATATATCACATCTATGTCAAATTACATGTCATAAGGGATTTCAAAAATTTAATTATGGTTTCTAATCAGTTAACTTTAAGTCATATTTGAGGTTTATTTAATCCCATAATTTCTTTAAAAACAGAGAATTTTCCCTGGCTGATAACAGAAGAGGAATTACAGAAATTCAGAGTGTAATCAGGAAGAATTACATGCATGATTGCTGTATTTGAAGACAAAGGGTTACATTCAGGGACTTCAACCTGCTGAGAATGACCCCTAGCTGAAAGCCAGTGAGGAAATCAGGGCCTCAGTCCTATCATTACAGGAACTGAATTTTGATGAAAATCTGAATGAACCTGAAAGCAATTCTTCCCTAGAACCTGCAGATTAAAGCCCAGCCCAGTAGATCTTTGATTCTGACCTCACTGATGACAGAAACTTACTCAAACTCCTGACAAGAAACACTGTGAGACAGTAAATGGGTGCTATTTTAGGATATCACTTTGTGGTAATCTGTTACACGGTAATAGACACATAAAATAATCAAAATAATTACTCTATTACTAGATTTATTATCTAGAAGTTGAGCTTAATTTATTAGCTAAATTTAGATTAGTTTAGAAATTTAGCATCCAGATTTGTTATCAATATATCTGAACTGTAGCAAAGAATACTAAGTTAAAGGTGATAGAATTCTCATTGTAGTTTTCTCTAAAACAGTTGAAGTCTTTTAGAAAAAAAAAATCCTATATAATCTACACACACACACACATAACCCAATTGTATCAGTGTAATGTGCTGATTGGACTGCAAGGAGATCAAACCAGTCAATCCTAAAAGAAATCAACCCTGAATATTCACTGGAAGGACTGATGCTGAAGCTTAAATACTCTGGCCACCTGATGCGAAGTCTTTTCATTGGAAAAGACTCTGATTCTGGGGAAGATTGAGGGCAGGAGGAGAAGGGGGTGACAGAGGACAAGATGGTTGGATGGCATCACTGACTCAATGAACATGAGTTTGAGCAAACTCCAGGAGATAGTGAAAGACAGGGGAGCCTGGCGTGCTGCAGTCCGTGGAGTCAAAAAAAGTTGGACACCACTTAGTGACTGAACAACAACAAAAATATGATAAGTTCAGCATGGACATTGAGTAAGCAACGTATACTTGTAAAAGACACAGTTAGATGGTAATAAAATATAAATACAAAACAGTGAGTAAATGATTTAACGATATTAAAAAAATCAGTCATATTTGTCAATAAGTTAAAACATTATTTGATAAGACATTGCCAGAATGGCAAGTTAATGATAGATTTGATGGTATAGAAAGAGTGAATCAGAGACTATTAGAATTCTTGAATGCCAGAATGGTTCTGTTTATAAACTGCGGTGAGAAGGTTACATAGCAAAATTTTTTTTTTATGTGTATTTCCTTTCCTCTCTTATTTATCACTGTTGACTTGAATGTTTTCACACCCTCTTCCAGCTCATGCAAAATAAAAAATGAATGAAGAAACTAAACTACACACCAGGGTATTCCCTGACATTGGTGATTACCTGATGCCACATTTCCCTTCCTCCAGCCTAAACGAGACTAGATCTATAGGAAAGGGAGAGAGAGGGCTTTATGGAAGAAGAATAAGGAACATGATTTCAACAATGGGATAGAGAAGATCACTTGATGTGTGAGCTTGTAAGGAGATTCTGAGACCCTAGGACTAAAGAATGGTGCAGAAGAAACCTGAAGTGCTGGGGCTCCCTTTTTGTGCAGACTAGTCAGTCTCTATTAACCCATCACACTTACTCAAATTTAAAAGTCCTAAGCTTGACAAGTCTTCTTAGAGGAAGGGTTATAAGAAACAAGGATTTGTTTGAGGATGTGGAGAAAAGGGAACACTTGTGCACTGTTGGTGAGAATGTAAATCAATGTAGCCACTATGGAAAACAGTATGAAGTTTCCTCAAAGAACTGAAAAGAGAACTACCATATGATTTAGCAATTCTACATCTGGATATATATCCAAGGGAAGAAAAAGTCTTAAAAATATATTTTACCTCCATTACACCTTTAATGTGGTGTTATCCACAATAGCCAAATATGGATACAACCTAAGTGTACATCTAAAGATTCATGGAAAAATAAAATATGGTGTGCGTATGCAATGGAATACTCATAAGCAATATAAAAGAAGGAAACCCTACCCTCTGCAACAATATGGCTGGAACCTGAGGGCATTATGCTAAGTTGTTGGAAGCCGTTCTGAATCTACTGTCGGATGACAAAGTCACGGCACCACTCAAGAAGAAACTGCAAAGCGGTTTCTCTCCAGGACCGGAACCTTCACTCCTTTCTGTTTCTATGCTTTTGTTGTGGCTAACTCTGTTTCATTCTTTGATGGCTGAAGTTGTAGGGGCTTCCATGATGAGGTCACAAGAGTCCAGGGAAAAGAAAATGATCCCTTGCCCCAGAGAAACATTCCAAAAATGATTAAACCTGCTGGGGCCCCTGGCGGATGGGTCCTTAACACTCAGCCAGGGAATAAGGCCATGTTCATTTGGAAAACAAGCCCTAAGCCTATTGTGACCTGGCCTTATGAGATTATTATTGATGACTGGAAAACTTGGGTCATGTATCAGGGAAAACTACAGAAACTAAGCCAATTACCTTTTCTCATAAAGATTGGGATGCTAGAGATATTTGTGCCCCTTAGAATCTAAGAGTAAACAGAAAGAAATATATGAATTTGTATTGTAAATAGTTTCTAGGTAAACTGCAAAAGACTTGTCCCTGCCAGAAATAGTCTTGTGGTATGTGGGTAGATGGTAAACCACCACTGACAATGGCTGTACTATGAGGAACTCTTGACCTTAGATGCCGCTATAGTCCTTACTCACTGAAGCAAGATGCTGTATTCGCTGTAGTAGCAGGCTGTACAGAATAAGTAGATGGAACAATATGATTCATAGACTATGTTTTTGTAGAATAAAAATAAGTTTCGGGGTAAACATGTAACTAAAAATGTGACAAAGGACTAGAAAAAAAGCTTTTAAAACACATCTTAGAATCAGGGATGTTGATCTGAACGGAAAAAATATTGTAAGAGTCATTACGTAGAAGAACATGTGCTCTATAAGTAGAGACCAAAAGCAATAAAGATTATGGTCCCTTGGGGCCATCAAAAAAAACTCTGTTTCTTTCCCTCTCGCCGATGCTGTTCATCATCCCCTTCGGTACTCCTGGACCAGCTGGAGCGAGACTCCGGCACTAAGTAAAATAAGTCAGACAGAAAAAGACAAACTGTGTGTTCTCACATGCAGAATCTGTAACAGCTAAACTTATAGAAATACTAGAATGGTGTTTTTCCAGGGGCCAGGAAGTAGGAGAAATAGGGAGATATTAATCAAAGAAAAGAATTATCACCTAAAAATAAGTGTTTGGGTGATCTAATGTGTAGAATGGTGACTGTAATTAACAATAATGTATTATATGTTGGATGGCATCACTGACTCGATGGACATGAATTTGAGCAAGCTCTGGGGGTTGGTGATGGACAGAGAAGCCTGGTGTGCTGCAGTCCATGTGGTTGCAACGACTTGGACATGATTGCCGGAGTCCAGCTCCAGCAGCCAGGGAAATCGGCCTGAAAGGATGAGAGGTGTCGGCGGAGAATGATGCAGCCTCTGACTCAAAGTGTGGGACTGCATGTTTATTTTAAGCATCAGGTTTTCTTTTATACTTTTACAAAAGCATTAGGTCAGAGGTTTGACATCTTCAGTCTCCCCTCACCCAGATTTACAGTCTCCATAAATCATTGTTGTCCTTCAGAGTTCCCTCTTAAGTGTCCTTGTGACTACATTGTAACTCATGTTTGTCTCTGGGTTGCATACCACATTCCTCAGTTTATTTCTTATCTTTCTAAATCCTGCTAGCCCCTAGTATCTTAAGCTCATTTATCTCCTAAAAAGGCTTCTAGCTATTAGTATCTCTAAAATTTCCTAGTCTCTATAAGCTATAGTAAAATATGCCAACACTAAAACATACCTTAAACTTTTAGCTTCTAACTATTCTTAATTATTCCTAAACCCTAAACTCAGCAAACTTCTTTTGCCATAAACATTTCCCTCACAAGCATGTCTCATATAACAATGTTTCCCATGGCCTCAAGCTGCAGCCTATGTGCTCATCCTGGAACACTCTTTGTAAAGATCCTTGAACAAATGTCAATAGTTAACTTTATGGATTATTTCCTGGGCATAACTGCAGAAGGCTTTGTGCTTTCTCATGCTCCTCCCAAGAACAATAAGCACCTTAACATTCTTTCCAGCCAATTCAACCGAAGGAAGGAAGGGACAAGTCAGAATCACAAGACCTAACTCCTTCATCCCAGGACCATGCCTGCGAGATGAGGAGAGGGGGTTGGGGCCGTTCCTCCATTTTGTCAGTAATGCCTTACACGGCTCCCAACATCTCCCCCTTTCTTATTTTTTAGAGCATAAGTGTGAAACTCAGTAGATAAAGCAGAAACACTTTGGTTGAGTATTCTGAAAAGGCACGGGGCTAATAGATAAATCAGAACCAACAGGCATAAGCACATGGCAGCATTAATCATTATTGTAAAAAAGGATCCATGGGAAAGATATTCCTCCAGATTTTTAAAAAGGGAATTAGAAAGCTATTGAGAGGAAAAGTCAGACTCCGCCTGCTTTATATTCTGAATATCCTGATGTAACTTAGAAATATGAATACTAAAATCTGAGTGATTTCAAACGCCTAAAATATGAGTCCTAATGCATTCCCAAGAATGCACGGAATCATTCACTTGTGGAGGGGTAACGCACATCCATTTAAATTCAGCCTGGCACCTTACAGACAACAATTTTTAAATTTGTAATTTCTTGCCCTATAAGCAGGACTGCTTCTTCTAAAGCATTGACCTTATTTTCTATCTTCCTATCTATAATTTCCTGTGTAGTAAGAGCTACAGAGACATTTTTGGACAGGTGATCAGCAAACGAGGCAGTATGCACTCTTTTGACAGGGCAACAGCAGAAACTGTAACCAAAGCAATTATGGCAATCAAGGCAGTTATTCCCACAATCAGAGCTGCAATGAATCTCTTAGGTTGAGAAATTAAGCCATTGAATTCATACAAAACTTTCAATGCATAATCATCAAACCATTGTCCCTCTAATTTTACAGGAACCATCAAATATGGTGGTTGCTCTACAATCATCACAGCCTTATAATTACTATAATCATTCCCATCAACACAATTTGATATAAAACAATTCACACATTCAACATTATAAACAGTTTCTCCTTCAAAAACTCCCAAATCATTCTGATTTTTGGCCAACAGAAAGGTATAGGGAGAATGTATGCAGGTCTGTATGATATATCTTGGTTCATTTAAAGGTCTGTGTAAAATCACAGGTGCCATAGCAGCCAATGCTCTCCATAATTCAGGTTGCATGGGACCTGTTCCATCGAAACTCACTAAAGGAGGAACCCATCCATTAACATGCCACCTAGTAATTGCTAAAGGATAAGGGATAAATGAATCATCCCATATGGATCTATAAGGTTCTTCAAAAATTAAATTCAATGGTTGATCCGAAAGATAGGGGCACCCTGAGTCAATCAGAAAATGTCTGGTGGGAACAATGGGAATAGATAACTTTAGGGCATACATGCATTCTTTCCAACGAGGAAAGCCAGAAATTCTGCTTATGCTTTCCCAGGCCTGTAGTCCTTGTTCATCAGAATCCGGGGCGGGGAGTGCACAGCTGGGAAAGTCCTTTGAATGAGGGGCTGCCTGTTTTATGGCATCATATTGTCTTTCTTGTGCCCCCGGCATCAGCAGCTGTAAGGATCAAAAGTCTCTCTTGCCATTGCTTCTCGGAGAATCAATAAGCATGTCTTTCAAGGAAGTGCTAACACATCCATTCAAAACCGGAGCTGATCCTGGTAAGGAGGAAGGTATAACAAAGCAAATAGGTGGATAAACGGACACGCCTGAAAAATTGAAGGGAGCGCGCTGATCACCATTTTAACATTATTTAGGATAGATGGAAGCCCCGCTCAAAAGATGAGTATCATTAACAAAAACACGAATGGGCTCATTCATCCAATCTACAGGCTGGAAAGAAGGTGGATTAGGCAAATAGGCCCAATGAGCTTTTTTCTGCGCTGGAGGGCCTCGGCTGACAAGCCAACACAGCAAGCATAGCCACAAACATTACCATAGGAGTGGCCTCATATCTCCCCCTTTTCTATTAATTCTTCAGCCTGCTGAGCGAGGTGTATCAGCTGGCCTCTTAAATTTAGCTATCTGATTTTTTAAAGTCTGGTGTGCCCTTTCCGCTCTGGCTTGGCCTTGGGGATTATAAGGTATTCCTGTTGAATGCAGCATAGAAAACTGTTGACAAAATCTCTTAAAGGCAGCAGAAGTATAAGCTGGGGCATTATCTGTTTTTATCTGTTCAGGGAGTCCTATTTGGGAAAAGCATTGAAACAAGTACTGAATTACATCTTTTGCTGCTTCACCTGATCTAGCAGAAGCTATAATAACATGAGAAAAGGTATCCACGGTAACATGCACAAAGGGCAGTTTTCCAAAGACCGGGGTATGAGTTGCCTCCATTTGCCAGAGAGCATTAGGCCTGAGGCCTTGGGGATTTACTCCTAATGGTAGAGATGGATTAGATGTCGGGCAGTTTGGACATAACTTGACTATTTGTCTAGCCGCCTCCCTAGGGATTTGAAACTCATACCTTAAACAAGCTGCATTTTGATGGTGAATTTTGTGAGAATTTTTAGCCTTGTCAATCTTTTCATGTAAGTTTAAAGCAATTACTTTAGTTAATGCATCTGCCAAAGCATTTCCCTCATGTAAAGGGCCGGGCAAGCCGGAATGGGCTCTAATATGTCCCACAAAATATTTCTTATCTCTATGCTTAATCTCCTTCTGTAAATCAAATAACAAGGAGAAGATGGTAGTCTTATTTTCCAGAATATTAGCATTCTCAATATGAGGAAACAACCCTACAATATATCGGGAGTCAGTCAAAAGATTGAAGGCATGGTCTCTCAAATGTTGAAAAGCCCAAATAACTGCTCTTAACTCAGCTCTTTGGGCAGATGTCTCTACAGTTACCTGAACATGGGATTTTCCATTAATAATTGTGACTGCTTTACCACTAGAGGAACCATCTGTGAAAACTAAAATTGCCCCTTCCAAAGGTTGAATAGAAGATTTCCTCGGAGAAATCACAGAATGTGTTTTCAAAAAATGCAAAAGGGGTCTTGAGGGTAAATGAAACAAAATTTTTCCCCTGAAATCTATCAGGGCAACTTGCCAATCATCACTATTTTGTAAAAGAAATTGCAGTTGGTCATTATTGAATGGAATCACTATATTTGCTACCTCCTTTCCAAAAAGTTCCACACTGCTTTTTCTACCTTTTATAGTTACTTCTGCCACCAAGCCGGGATAAGATAAAACTATTTTTCTTGGGGTCACTGGTAGATGGAGCCACTCCAGTGGGCCTTCTTGCCACAAGCATCCTGTAGGTATATGTTCTGTGGTGAGAATAATTAAATCCCATCCTCTGGTAATATTAACTCTAATTAACTGATCATTCAAAGCCTCATCCATGACTAAGTGATTGAACTGAACTGAGTATATGTTGGAATGTTATCAAGAGAGTAGATCTTATATGTTATCACCACATAAAAGCACACACATGTACACAACCATAATAGTATTCGGAGTGAACACATTAAGTAAATTTATTGTGATACTCATTTTCCAATATATACTTGTATCATATCATCACAAAATTTACATATGTTATATGTCAATAGTATCTCAATAAAACTAGAAAAAAAAGTCACATTTACTTAAAATATCCAGGTAAATTTTTGATTAGTTACTATAATGTTTTCCTCATTTTTCCCAGCATGATGGGTAATGGTCCGTGCTAAATAAACTTGATAAATTGCCTTAGGTATATATATTTTTTACCCCATTATCCTCCCTGCCAACTCTTCTATATCATAGCAGATTGTACCAGAGATAACATCTTCTTGGGGAGTTACTACATGGTTTGACCAATGGCTTGAGTTTAGTCTATTCAAATGCAAGTTTACTCAGATTTCCTGTCTGGAATTTGGAATAAGGAATTGCATACACCTGAGAAAAGGGGGAGAATATTGTAAGATACATGGACAAAGAATCACTACCTTGACAACCCAGAGCCATGTGAAAGCAGACATTTTGAGTAAACAGACAACATGAAGGCAATAGAGAATTAAAAAAAAAAAAGTAAATTAATACATTAAAAAAAAAGAATCACAGACAAGCTCAGAGAATGGCAGTTATGGCAGGAGTCTGGACTCCCAGAACACTGAACTGTTAATGACTTTCTAGTTTATCCTAAGGCACAAGGATCCTTATTATTAACTTGATTTTACAAAAACAACAAAAAGATGCATTCTTTATTTTCTATAAATAAGTGAGACTGATTGAACCCCACTGCCTGATTCCTTTTCTCTAAAGTGATAAATGCAATTTTAATATGCAAGAAATAAAGCAACAAAACTCTGCTTAGCATTCTTTCATGTTAAAGAGTAGATGGGAAATGAACATTCACTATAAAATCTGTTTTGAATAGCATAAATGATAGGCAAAAATACAATGTTTGCTTCCTTGGCAGGAAAAATAAGATAAGGACCTTTATATAGTTTTAGGTCAATAAATAGATATTAATAGATGACCATTAACCTTAGAAAGTTGTAAGAAAATGGTCTAGTCAACTACAGTGCATAAATGTTATAGGTGTAGGATCAGAGCTGAATTACTGAGGAAAATAGAGAAATTGCTAGGAAAAATGTGTGACCAGCAACCCAATGTCTCTTCCTTTCATCTGAAGGCAGGTCTCTATTGCTATATCTTCCCATTTACCAGTCTTGCCATCTTCAGTTCAGTTCAGTTCAGTCGCTCCGTCGTGTCCGACTCTTTGCGACCCCATGAATTGCAGCACGCCAGGCCTCCCTGTCCATCACCAACTTCCGGACCCTACCCAAACCCATGTCCATCGAGTCAGTGATGCCATCCAACCATCTCATCCTCTGTCGTCCCCTTTTCCTCCTGCCCCCAATCCTACCCAGCATTAGGGTCTTTTCCAATGAGTCAACTCTTCACATGAGGTGGCCAAAGTATTGGAGTTTCAGCTTCAACATCAGTCCTTCCAATGAACACCCAGGATTGATCTTCTTTAGGATGGATTGACTGGATCTCCTTGCAGTCCAAGGGACTCTCAGGAGTCTTCTCCAACACCACAGTTCAAAAGCATCAATTCTGCGGTGCTCAGCTTTCTTCATCGTCCAACTCTCACATACATACATGACCACTGGGAAAACCATAGCCTTGACTAGATGGACTTTTTTTTGGCAAAGTAATGTCTCTGCTTTTAAATATGCTATCTAGGTTGGTCATAACCTTCCTTCCAAGGAGTAAGCGTATTTTTAATTTCATGGCTGCAAACACCATCAGCAGTGATTTTGGAGCCCCCCAAAATAAAGTCTGACACTGTTTCCATTGTTTCCCCATCTATTTGCCATGAAGTGATGGGACCAGATGCCATGATCTTAGTTTTCTGAGCGTTAAGCTTTAAGCCAACTTTTTCACTCTCCTCTTTCACTTTCATCAAGAGGCTCTTTAGTTCTTCTTCACTTTCTGCCATAAGGGTGGTGTAATCTGCATATCTGAGGTTATTGATATTTCTCCCGGCAATCTTGATTCCAGCTTGTGTTTCTTCCAGCCCAGAGTTTCTCATGATGTACTTTGCATATAAGTAAGATAAGCAGGGTGACAGTATACAGCCTTGACGTACTCCTTTTCCTATTTGGAACCAGCCTGTTGTTCCATGTCCAGTTCTAACTGTTGCTTCCTGACCTGCATACAGGTTTCTCAAGAGACAGGTCGACATCCTGGGAGCCCTGAGAAAGAAAGGGTCTCACGTTTCACTATGTAGATTTTCACTTAATCTCTGTGTATATGTTGTTGTGCATTTTATCACTGCCCTCCACAGTGACATCAGGAACACTTTTGTTCATTTTTAAAAAATAATAGACCTCCAACCTTTGGTGGGATGGAATAGAGGAAGTGTCACCTGACTAGCAGAAAGTAACCTGGGGAAATAATCTTTATGTAATTCAATCTATGTTTCATGCCTACTTTTTGTGAAACTTGATGGTCTTACTTATCTCTTTTCTCAGATGGTTGTAACTTCTCCTCTGCTAAGTTACTTAGTTACCTACCACTCATATCTATGTTTCAAAAAACATGTGAAAATATTTTTCCAGGTGCTAGTTCCTGTCTGGTTTTTTCTGTCATGTGCTTTGACACATAATTTTATGATTTTTTCCCTTATTTTAATGGGAATTTATAAGGAAAGGGAATATATTTTTAAGGGTAGCTCAGCAAGTTTAACAGAAATTTCTATTTTTTAAATATATATTTATTAGTTTTGTTTCATATAATGACATATCAAGAAATCCAAAGGGAATAGAATGTCATAGCACAGATGATTTATTTACTATAGCAGATGTGATTAATAAAAACTGTGAAGGATTAGCCTTGAAATTCTCAGAATCTAAAAAAAAAAAAAAAAAAAAAGATGTGTACAGAAAGGTGCTAGAGTTCACTGCAGAATTCACGAGTTTCCATTCCCACACTGACCTTTTCCTCAGGATAAAGAAAGAACATAAACTTATGGGTACAATGAAATTAAAACAAATTCAGTACTCATAATAAAATTATTAACTTGTAAATAGAAATAGAAGTTCCAAATAAACAAAAATACTTTTGTTGAATTTTCTATATGGATAAAAATACAAATAAGAAATCAGACAAATCAGAAAATTTCTTAATGACCATGTAATTAAAGACTTCAGTGTTAATGAATGGTGAAAGATGATATCCCTCTCCACTGGATACATTAATTTTCATCCAAATATCTCAGTCTTTCTTAAGTTACTCTACTTTCTATATTGTCTTAAAACTCACTAAAACAATTCATATATGTGGTATAACTATGTTTCAAAGCCTAAATACCCTCCTCTGGGTTATAATGTTCTTTATTCAATTAACTCTTATTTATAAATTCCCTACCATTGACTACATGTACACATTTCTTTAAAGCTCACATAAATATATCTTCCTTAATTTGCAGCTTCTATGCTATAATCATAATAAAGTAATATTTAACATACTATTATAATTGGTATGAGTCAAGAGAAAACTTAATAGATCCCTCAAATTAGAAGGAATCATTTTAATAGCAATAAGTTTTTGTGTTTTTTTTTTTTTACAGAAAGAATGTTAATATGAGGTCAACCCCAACAGTCAGAACCTCCCTAAGGGGGGGAAAAAAAAAATACTACAAAAGGGTGAATTTTCTCATAATGTTCTGTCACTTTCCTATAACAATTAGGCAACTACACAAAACATTTTGAACTATAACCCAAGAAAAAGAAGAGAGGTTTCCTAGATTAAATATTTTGTCTTTATAATATGTATATACTATTAGTATTTGAACTTGGTGATTTTTGCTGAAGTCAGTAAGAACAACCAAGTTGAAGGTCCATGATCTGACATTTGATCACAGTATCTAAGCAATAAACTCTTTGAGACAAAAATATGTCAGGCTGTAGATAAAAGCATCGGAGAAGGCAATGGCACCCCACTCCAGTACTCTTGCCTGGAAAATCCCATGGACAGAGGAGCCTGGTAGGCTAGAGTCCATAAGGTCGCTAAAGTCGGACACGACTGAGTGACTTCACTTCCACTTTTCCCTTTCTTGCACTGGAGAAGGAAATGGCAACCCACTCCAGTATTCTTGCCTGGAGAATGCCAGGGACAGTGGAGCCTGGTAGGCTGCCGTCTATGGGGTCGCACAGAGTCAGACACGACTGAAGCGACTTAGCAGCAGTAGCAGCAGCAGATAAAAGCATATAGTGTAATGTTAAACAGAGAAATCCAGAAGTCAACAAAGGGAAGAAAACAGTAGATCAAAACCATAGTGATATTAGACAGACAAGAGAGGCAGAGACAGCAGTGAATAACTAAGACCATGATCTTACATGACTGTGTGTACCTGATGTTGTTGGTTCTACAAATATTTGACCCAAAATTTGACTAGCCTGTGTGGTCACATTGCCCATTTTACTAAAGAAAGTAATCTTCATGCTCTGAGTTAAGATTATATTAACTCCACAATAAGAGAATATTATTGTCTATGAGCTTCTTTTAGATCAATCCAAACTATGAAGAAAACTTTGAAACTTCCATTCATCTTTTGTCATCTGAGACCAACTTCTTGCTCCATCACTTCCAAATGGCATTTTTCACTTATGCATTCCTCAGTGTATAAATCAGAGGGTTGATCAAAGGTGTTCCAAGTGTATAAAACACAGCTATCATCTTATCCGTGGAGAAGGTGGTTGCAGGGTGAGTGTATATAAATATTCAAGGACCAAAGAACAAGATGGCCACAATGATGTGGGAGATGTAGGTTGAGAGGGCTTTTTTCCTCCCCTCAGCTCTGTGGTTTCTCAGAGAATGCAAGATGATAGCATAGGAGAACATCAGCAAGAACAAAACTCACCACACAGATGGCCCCACTGTTGGACACCAAGAGTAGGTTGGTCACATAGGTGTCTGTACAGGCAAGTTGTAACAAAAAGGCTGCAAGTCACATAAATAATGGTCAGTCACATTGGGACCACAGAAAGGTAAACTCAGGGCCAGAAAAATCTGAGCTAAAGAATGCACAATGGACCCCACCCAGGCCACAGCCACCAACACACCACAAACTTGATGACTCATGATGGTTGTGTAGTGTAGAGGCTTACAGATGGCCACATAGTGGTCAACAGCCATGAGAACAAGGATGAAGATCTCCAGGCAGCCAAAGAAATGGAATGAAACAACGTGGACTATGCACTCATTGCAAGAGATAGTGGCATTCTTCAAAAGGGCGTCAGCAATCATCCTAGGGGCTATGCATGTAGAGAAGCAGATATCAGATAGAGATAAATGGAAAAGGAAGAAATACATTGGACTCCAAGTGCCCTGCTTGTCTTGATAGTAGTAATAATCAGAAAGTTCCCCAACAAGGTCCCCAAATAGAAAATCAAGAAAGTGGCAAACACTATTTTCTTCCTAACAGGATCTTGTGTTAACCCAAGCAGAATAAACTCAGTCACATTATTATTCAGCTGCATGATTTTATCAACGCAGAGAAGGGGTGAGTGTTAAATGCTTTATTTGCAAAAAATAGCAAATAATTAATTCATAGTGTGATGTGTGATTTTTAGGAATATTTTAAGTGAGATAAATATTCTTCATCATGGACATTTTAGTTGTGGTTTCTTAACAAGGCACCTCAACACTTAATTTGTAGTGAAAACTTCATGGGGTCATTATGAGTCCCTTGTAAGATTGTGAAAAGTAAACTTTTCTATAGCACTCTTCAAATACAACCATTTATGTATTTTACATGATTCTCATTAATTTTGCCTAATGAATATTAAGATATACCACTCCATTATATTAACATAATTACTTTTCATGTTCATTTAATCAGGGGGGAAGAAGTGTGTTTGGATAGTGTATCAGTTGGCATTGTGGATATATTTTACTGCCTTTGGAAGTTCATAATATAAATGTAAAAATCACAGCCCGGTCTCATCCCCTAAAAATCTATATATATATATATATATATATATATATATATATATATATATATATATATATACATATCACTGTTTGTTATATTTGCTTATAGAAATGTTTATTTTTATTAGTCTATAATATGATCCACTCCATTGTGCATTCCATTCCATATGTGACAGCTTAAAAAGAAGAAGATAAGGCACTTATAATCTTTAAATATAATGTCCTTACTTTGAAACAACTTTATGATATTTACTACTTGACATACACTAATGGAGAGAAGTGAACATTCTTCAATGGAGAGAAGTGAACATTCTTCAGTGGTTGATAATATCACAAATGTTTCCATTTCCAGTTTTATTTTTTTGCCATTTCTGAAAACACCCTTCAAAAAATGCAAAGTTCCAGAGTTTACATGTAAATTACTAGGGGTATTCACTCAATAGTTTATATGTTTAAACTTCAGATGCTTTGCTTAAGCATTTTAGAACTGAGGTCCTTTGAAGAGATGTCAGCAGATAGTTCTTTTCGGGCCTAATCATGGTTGTAATCCCCAGTAGAATTTGTTTTATCTGGGTCCCCGGAATCTCCACATTACTGTAATAGAACAAATATTCAGAAGAGAGAGGAACACATAATTTTAATCAAGAGGAACAGGGGATAGTCAGTAACTGCCTATATTCAAACTGTTTTCTGTCTTTGCAAAATCAATCATTATTCAACTTTGAAACGTCATTTCCTTCAGTGAAGAGTTAGTATTTTTTCATGTGTGGAAAGAAATATTATCACTGACTTCATAGAACAAGATCTTTCCTCTAGGTTTTTATTGTCAATATGATGTTGAAAAGAACACCATTTGCAAGTAAAAATATAAACTGAAGGTGACAAATTTAAATATAATTTGGAAAATTTACCCACTGTATCCATCCTCAGTCCCACCCATATCTTCAGTGCATCATCTTGAAAGCTGTGAGCCACCAAATGAGGTTTGACAGAAAACAACACAATTCTGTAAAGCAATTATCCTTCAATTAAAAAAAAAACTAATTAATTAAAAAAAAAGTAATCTCTTATGAAAGCCATCAGCTATTGCTGTGGGGTGAAGGAAATTCTCCAGTTCTTCAAGAGCTTCTTTTATAGCTTTTCTTATGCTATCACAGACTATGCTTAAAATCAAAACTGTGCGAGCTTCCTTTAGCTTCTTTCATAGAAGGAGAATATTTGAAGTCTTCAGGATTTTGCTCTCCCCAGACTCAAACCCAATGCCTTGTACAATGTACATGCTTAATAAGTATTTTTAAGCTGAACCTTCTTAGTTACTTCTTGTAATAATCATCTGATTATTTTAGTACTATTCTGATTAAAAACACATTCACATTATTCATTTACTGTGGCCATCTGTATGGTATGTATGGTACGGTGAACAGGTAAATGTGCTTCCAATTTATATGTTTGAAAAAGCAAAATGAGATAAATCTTAAATAATTTAATCAGCTCCACAACCTGGAGTAGAACTTGTTGTACTCAGAACAACACCACTTGGCCATGTAAGATTTTAGGACTTTGGCATGCCTAAGATGATCATTGTGATTTTTCTACACTTTTTACATGAATCCTCGGCCCTTCAAGAATGCAAGGACAGCCTTGATATTCTTCCTATCCTTCTAACATCGATGGGTATTTTTCTATATGTCTCTCTGTATGACAATATGTCGACTTTTCCCAGAAGTCAGATTCTCAAAGGTATCTGACACAAAAACGAGGTGTAGTAATCTAGAGACAAAACTGCACTGATGAAACAGCATTACTTTCTACTAACTGCTGCACTTACTTTAAATTTTCAAACAAGTTTAGCCAATCTTAGAAGGGTTAAATTTCTCAAAACAGTAATAAAGAGAGAGTATGTTGAGCTGGGATCTAAAAGAGATGAGCTGAAAGAAAATCGCACAGAAAAGGCGATGACCAAGAGAGAGTGAAACACAAGGTGTCGTGTTGATCCTGACAGGGTTGTGTGTGCATGCTTAATCATTCAGTCATGTCTGACTCTTTGTAACCCCGTGGACTGTAGCCTGCCAGCCTCCTTTGTCCACAAGGATTCTCCAGACAAGAATATTAGAGTAAGTTACCATGCCCTCCTCCAGGGGATCTTCCCAAACCAGGGATTGAACCCAGGTCTCCCACATTGCAGGCAGATTCTTTATGGTCTGAGCCACCAGGGAAGCCCTTCTACTTGACAAATGTGTTTTATTACAGAAGCCACAGTGAAAACTTTGGTTTCCTTAGGACTCTCTTAAACTATACCACCCTCCCCGATTTGTTTATCTTTCACTTTTATCTTTAGGAAAATGTCGACATTCATTTAATTTCTATGAAAAATGTACCTTTCTCTGTGGGAAGGTGAACAGATCTACCCCTAGGTTCTTTTTCCCTCAAAAGCCTAAATTAGAGAAAGATGGAAATTTCCCTCCCACATATATGGCACATTACCCATCACCTTCATTATGCAATTCTTAACCTCCACTTTGTTATGTTTCCTCTGAATCTTCCATCAGATGTAGCTATCCACTGTTTCAAAATAAATCCTGATGCATGTCAACTACAAGTTATATTCTTAAAATATAATTTTAGAAACATGCAAAGAGTAATAATTTTTCTCTGTGATATACAGCGTTCTATTTAAAGCTGTCTCTTGGATGTGGAGAGGTTGGCATTCTGCAAGAAGCTTATGTCACAGTCTCTACCTGTATTAGTTTCTACTTCCTTCTTAATGGGAAAAAGACATATGGAAATATATTTTTAAATTTGCTAAATTATTCTGCATCATGCCTCTCTCATTACAATCATGTGAGTAGTCTGTCACTTACCTGTTAGAACCCTCTAAACTAGCATCAAGGCTTTCCATCCCTTTTTGAAAACAGCCTTCTCATGGAATGCTGAAAAAAATAATACATTCTAAAGGAAATATTTTAAGACATAATGATGTTAGATATTAGCATCACACAGAGTAGTATTCCCTAAAGTTTCCCTTTCTTTGCTCATCAGAAACATTCCCGATGTTGTAACAAGTTTAAGTTTTGGTTTGTTCTCGTAGTCAGGAGAAGAGTAAATTGCCCCTCTTTATACTCAGGAAATGGAGAAGGCAACGGCACCCCACTCCAGTACTCTTGCCTGGAGAATCCCATGGACAGAGGAGCCTGGTAGGCTGCAGTCCATGGGGTCGCTAAGAGTCAGACACGACTGAGCGACTTCACTTTCACTTTTCACTTTCATGCATTGGAGAAGAAAATGGCAACCCACTCCAGTGTTCTTGCTTGGAGAATCCTAGTGAAGGCGGAGCCTGGTGGGCTGCCGTCTATGGGGTCGCACAAAGTCAGACACGACTGAAGTGGCTTAGCAGCAGCAGCAGCATACACAGGAACCAAGTATGGAAAAGGGTTTGAAGGAATTAGGTGCCTCAGGCTGACCAAAGATACCAGGGAAAAAGAGGAAAATTCAAATGGAGGTCAGGGAGGGTGACAAAGGAGAGGAAGAAGAAGAAGAAAAAAAAAAAATACATTGACTTTGGTTTAAAAAAAAAAAAAAAAAAGTGGATCACCAAGAAGCTACTCTGCTCCACCCAGTGCTCTAGGGTGCCCCTTTGTTCTTATTCTCCATCTCTTGTAAGCTATGTTTAATTACAGTCTAGGGGGGCACCATGGTGCTTGAAACCAGATTGTATTTTGTGTGCTAGAGTCTTTCTTCACCTAGAAACCACAGATTTGTAGCAAGTAGTCTGAGGATTGAAATGTATATGAGCACTGAGTAGAAATTTTTTTTTTTTTCCTAATTCATTTCCATTTGCTTTGCTAACTAATAAAGAGACACTTATTAAGGAAAACATCTTATTAAAATAATTTTTCTTCACTATTGAGAAAAGTCACTATCTTTTTTTCCTAATAGAATTGCCGAAAATGTAGACTGGGAACTCCTGCCTAATTTTATCATAATGGAGACAGCCTGACTGAAAATAAGGTCAACAAAAAAAGAAGCAGAACCAACCAATAGAAGAAACCCATTCTTATAAGTTTTCAACTGTAGAATTCATTCATTTCCAAACAATTTCACCATATTTCATTTATTCCGTTTGTGTTATTGCTTTTCTGTGCATGTACGCCTGCTCAGGTGTGTCCACTTAGACGTGTCTGATTCTTTGCAACTCCCATAGAATCTAGCCTGCCAGACTCTTCCATCCATGGAATTTTCCAAGCAAGAATTCTGGAGTGGGTTGCCATTTCCTACTCCATACTGCTTTTTTGCATTTATGTAAATAATGAAATGAATCCTAGTAAACTTACTACCATCTCAAGAGCTAAAATATTACCCATAACTAAGCATTTTAAACACGTTGTTAACTGCTGCCCACCTCTTCTTAAAAGTAAGAAGTATTTTAATTTTGTCATAATAATAAAATACTTTTATCAATATATATTTTCCCTGGCTTTGAATTTTACAGAACTTTGCATCCTTTATGCAGATTTCTTGGAATTGCTTTTATTTTTTTCATCCAACAATACTATGTTTTATTTTGGTTGTTGAATTTAGTTGTAAATTCATTTCCACTGGTATATCACACTCCATTGTGGGATTATTTCAAAATGTGTTTACTCAATATCAAGTCAATAGATATTTGACTGACTACTATGAACAGTAATTATGAACATAAAAATATGTTTCCTAGGAGTGTAATTAATAGATTTCAGGATATGCCAGTATTCAGATTTACAAACTAATATAAATTTCAGTAAGGAGGAAGGAGATGCAATCTAGTTATCTGCCAACAAAGAAGACAAATAGAATATTTGTGAACAGAGCTAAAAACTTTCACACGATTAGCAAAGAATTAAATAGAAGTATGTTCTCATTTGTTGTTGTTGTTTTAATTAAGAACATGGATAAAATTAAAATCCTCAAAACAACCTCAGTTCATAGTTTTCAATGTCAGTTTAAAAATGTCAATTATTAACCTCTTTTTCCTTGCCATTTATAAGATAATTTTTTCAACACCAACGTGATCCAGAGTCCTGTGAAGGAAAGATAATTTCTTTGAGGCAGAAAGAATTATTCTTGTTTATTAAACATTATTAAAATATGTGATCTATACAATTATATTAGAGGTTTATGATTATGTTTCTATCAATAAAGAACATATTTATAAAAGCATTTCCATATTCCTGCATGCCTTATATCAGTTAAAGACACCTTTTATAATTTAGGAAAAGAAGCATTATAATGAAGGATCTTAATTAGAGTATTGCATAATATCATAGTTCTTTGTTCAACTGGATATGGCCTGGATTCAAAACCCTAGCCAGTAGAATAATATATTCTGTTGTTTAAATGATGAAGAGATGTATCATATTTACTTTCCCATTGATTTGTTAAAGAGTTCTATGAATAGATTAACTTCCAGAACCTTGAATCCTAAGTAAATCTAGTACCTAATACCATATAATGGCAAGCGCTGTCTGCAAGTACTTTAAACTATGACAGAGTCCTTACTTTGAGTGAAGGACTCAAAAAAAATATTACTTTTATTCTATCTCATAATTTACAAATTCAATATGAATTTGTGGGAATAGATGAAATGAATAGGTGAATAGATGAAATGCAGAGGATTTTCAGAGCAGTGAAAACACTCTGTATGATACTATTGATATAATGATGGACACATATTATTATACTTTTCTCCAAATTCATGAAATATGCAACAACAAGAGAGAACCCTAAGGTAAACCATGGACTTTGGGTTATTATGTGTCAATGTAAGTTCATCATTTAGAACAAATTTGGAACAAATCAACTCTAGGAGAAGCTGATAATGGGAGATACTACATACGTGTAGGGGTAGGGGTATATGAGAAATCTGTGCATTCCTTTCAATTAAATTGTGAACCTAAAGCTTTTCTTAAAAAAAAAAAAAACTCTTTATTAAAATTCAATCCAATGTATTTACTCCCTGAAGTAGAGACTTCTACATGAAAATGCCAGGTGTTTCTCTAGAGTGTAATTTCTTGGAGCCATGAGCTACACTGAGGCAAGGACTATGACATATTCTTTAGATCAGCCTTACTTAGAGTTGCCTTGGGACTCCAGTTCCAGCCTTTGGCTCATGAAGCAGGGCAGGAAAAAGTGTATTCTCTGAGGTATATGGCAAACTGTGGTCACTACCTCCTTCCAATGCAGTCACTTGGTGTCCATGGATGATGCAATGCTTTAATTATTCAGAACACTTGGTGCCAAAACTTTATCTACACTAATAGGCACTTTGGTCTATCAACTCCCCAGTGACAACTTCTTTTAGCAACCACTGGCTTCTTGACAAGAAGCTTTGGACTTAACCCTACTATCGAGCTATTGAAAATGGCTCCTGTTAGCAGGCCACAATTCCCCCAACATAATAAAAAGTTCTCTGAGGACATTACATCAGCCACCTTGAATGGTGCCTCTGTCTCTAGTGCCCTGTGCAGTCAGGGATGGAGACCGCGGCCCCTTTTCTTTCTCCCCATCTGTAAGTTCATGCCAACTCTCTGCTTTTCCCAGAGCATCTTCCTGTCACTCAGAGCATGGGCACAGAGCCATCTTCACATTCAAGACTGTGTGTCCCTTTGTAAAGTTTTCCTTGTTTATATACATGGCACCTAAGGATACCTTTTCAATGTGTAGCCAATTATTTCTCAAACTTGAGTATTTTTCAAAAGGTTGTTAAATAGGTAAGTTCTGAAGTTCAGTTTCATGCCTGGTCTTCAGCCAAAAATTTTTACCAACTTAGAATTCAGCATTTGAAAGGTGGAAAGCTAAAAGCCTACATTAGTGTCATTTGTGACCTCTAAGCCCCTGTGGGATATGACTGTATTAACTCTTTCTGGCTCAATGGACTCTAGTCCACCAGACTCCTGGAGAGACAGGGAGCAAGATCATCTCAAGGAAAAAGAAATGCAAAAAAGCCAAATGGCTGTCAGGAGGCCTTACAAATAGCTGTGAAAAGACGAAAAGCAAAAAGCAAAGGAGAAAACGAAAGATGTACCCATTTGAATGCAGAATCAAAAGAACAGCAAGGAGAGATAAGAGAGCCCTCCTCAGCGATCAATGCAAAGAAATAGGGGAAAACAAAAGAGTGGGAAAGACTAGAGATCTCTTCAAGAAAATTAGAGATACCAAGGGAAACTTTCATGTAAAGATGGGCTCGATAAAGGACAGAAATGGTATGGACCTAACAGAAGCATAAGATATTCAGAAGAGGTGGCAAGAATACACAGAAGAATTGTACAAAAAAGATCTTCATGACCCAGATAATCTCGAAGGTGTGATCACTCACCTAGAGCCAGATATCCTAGAATGTGAAGTCAAGTGGGCCTTAGGAAGCATGGCTATGTAGAAAGATAATGGAGGTGATGGAAATTCCAGTTGAGCTATTTCAATTCCTGAAAGATGATGCTGTGAAAGTGCTGCAGTCAATATGCCAGCAAATTTGGAAAACTCAGCAGTGGCCACAGGACTGGAAAAGATCAGTTTTCTTTCCAATCCCAAAGAAAGGCAATGCCAAAGAATGCTCAAACTACCACACAATTGCACTCATCTCACATACTAGTAAAGTGATGCTCAAAATTCTCCAAGCCAGGCTTCAGCAATATGTGAACCATGAACTTCCAGATGTTCAAGATGGTTGTAGAAAAGGCAGAGGAACCAGAGATCAAATTGCCAATATCTGCTGGGTCATCGAAAAAGCAAGAGAGTTCCAGAAAAACATCTATTTCTGCTTTATTGACTATGCCCAAAGCCTTTGACTGTGTGGATCACAATAAACTATGGGAAAATTCTGAAAGTGATGGAAATATCAGACCACCTGACCTGCCTCTTGAGAAACCTGTATGCAGGTCAGGAAGCAACAGTTAGAACTGGACATGGAACAACAGACTGCTTCTATATAGGAAAAGGAGTACGTCAAGGCTTATATTGTCACCCTGCTTATTTAACTTATATGCAGAGTACCTCGTGAAAAACACTGGGCTGGAGGAAACACAAGCTGGAATCAAGATTGCTGGGATAAATATCAGTAACCTCAGATATGCAGATGACACCACCTTTATGGCAGAAAGTGAAGAACTAAAGAACCTCTTCATGCAAGTGAAAGAGGAGAGTGAAAAGTTGTCTTAAAGCTCAACATTCAGAAAACTAAGATCATGGCATCTGGTCCCATCACTTCATGGGAAATAGATGGAGAAACAGAGGAAACAGTGTCAGACTTTAATTTGGTATTTTTTCAACATGAATAAACTTGTTTGACTAAAAAATGTATTATGAATGATTTTACTGGAGAACAACTATTTAATGTGTAAGTATCACTGTGTCAGACTTTATTTTTTGGGGCTCCAAAATCATGGAAGCCATGAAATTAAAAGTCATTATCATTACATCATTATCAGAACAAACTTCATTATCAGTAATGAGAAAATATAGCCATCTCTCAGCAGAACTACTTCCAGATAGGAATGTTTTCTGATGAATTATTTTTTGTGAAAAAGTGAACTTTTTATAATCAAAGTTTAGTATCTAATTTAGATGTTTTTCTAGGACTCATTCTTAGTGACCCTCTGACTTTTGAAAGTGCAATGTACATAGTTTTAAATCTTAATGAACCATTTTATTTATTGTTTATCAATTATTTAGAATTTCCTTGCCTTGTACCAGAATTTCCTGGTTAATCTTTCTACTTCCTCTAAATCTCCAATCACATCTTGAGTGCCTCACCCAACTCCTTGGTGTGCCTCAGACATCCTAAGATTTGTCATTTATCCTCAGGACTTCCCTAGCGGCTCAGACGGTAAAGCGTCTGCCTACAATGCGGGAGACCTGGGTTGGATCCCTGAGTCAGGAAGATCCTCTGGAGAAGAAAATGGCAGCCCACTCCAGTACTCTTGCCTGGAAAATCCCATGGACAGAGGAGCATGGTAGGCTACAGTCCATGGGGTCGCAGAGAGTCTGACACAACTGACTGACTTCACTTCACTTCACTTCTTAGATTTATGAAAGATTTTGCTTCTCTTTCTATCAAAACAAGCCTTCATCCTACTTAGGACTACTTCTCTCCAACTTCTGGTACTAGATGAAGTGTGATTACTTTAGAGAGCCTTTCTCTGTGACTCTATTCAATGGCATGATGTACTCTGCATATAAGTTAAATAAGCAGGGTTTCTCTGTGACTCTATTCAATGGTTCTTATATTCTCACCATTATTCTCTATGTCAATGTTTTCATTTTCTTAGTAACAATGACCAAAAGCAAGTTTATTTTGTATAATTATCCTACAACCAGCTTGAACATCTGACTTTTACTAGCGTGTGAGATGAGTGCAATTGTGTGGCAGTTAGAGCACTGGAAAGAAAACTGACCTTTCCCAGTCCTGTGGCCACTCTTCCAGATTTGCTGGATCAAGTCACTTTCACAGCATCAGAGGATTTTTTTTTTTAATTTTTTATTTATTTTTGACTGTGCTGGGTCTTCATTGCCTCATGTGGCCACCTCTTTGAATATTTTCTCTAGTAGCTATCAGCCCAGCATGGGGCTCTAATTTTCTCTCTAGTCTTTCCCCTGTCTATTTCTTTGCACTGTGAGCTCTCCTTGCTATTCTTTGAACTCTGGTGAATATCTTTCCTTTTCTCCCTTTTTTTCGGTGTGACCTTCGCAGATCAGGAACCCATGTCTCCTGCATTGGTAGGTGGATTCTTTACTGCTGAGATACTAAGGAAGCCCAGAAGGGATTTTTATGTATCCTTCCCAAGAATTCATTTTTCAATAAATATCTGTTGGATGAATATAAAACACAAGAGCTTATATTTTTCAAACAGCCCAATTCAGATGGTTGAGGCATAAAAAGAAACAAACACTAAAATTAAAAGTAACTGAAACAAAAAGGCAGAAAATGAACATTATAATAGAGTTAATGGAGATGGAAGGCTGTGATCATTTCATGGAAGGTACTTCATATTGGGCAGTCAAAAAAGGGTTCTATTAGCATGTATCTTTTAAACTGATTAGAATTCTGTTGATATTACCTTAGAAAAAAATTTATGAGCCATATTAATATTTTAATACCAATGAACTGAGTAGTTACAAAAATGGTCAGAAGAAAGCAGTCATGTGAGGATTAGTGAGATGAAGATTCTAGAGAGAGAAAACTCTGATTCAAGAAATATCATGGTGTTTTTGAGGAAATGTAAAATAACAGAGTGAATGGAACATAGTGATCCAGGCAGAGAGAGGCCAGAAGCAAGATCAAAAATGTATGAGGGACTCAGATCATGTACAGAATGCTGATACCTCTGAGGTTTTATTCAAGCATGGGTTGTTTACCCAGTATATTCAATTTGAATAAACAACAAGAAAAAAGAATGAGAGTTATATTTGGATTATATCTTGTTTACTTAAGATGACACCACCTTAATGGGAGAAGTAAAGAGGAACTAAAGAGCCTCTTGTTGAAAGTGAAAGAGGAGAGTGAAAAAGCTCTCTTAAAACTCAACATTGAAAAAAAGAAGATCATGACATCTGATTCCACCACTTCATGGAAAATAGGTGGAGAAAAAATGGAAACAGTGATAGACTTTATTTTCTTGGGCTCCAAAATCACTGCAGATGGTGACTGTAGCCATGAAATTAAAAGATGCTTGTTCCTTGGAAGGAAAGCTATGACAAACCTAAAGAGTGTATTAAAAATCAGAGATGTCACTTTGACGACAAAGGTCTGTGTAGTCAAAGCTATGGTTTATCCTGCAGTCATGTTTGGATGTGAGAGTAGGACCATAAAGGTTGAGTGTCAAAAATTTGATGCTTTTGAACTGTGGTGTTGGAGAAAACCCTTGAGAGTTCCTGGGAAGGCAAAGAGATCAAAGCAGTCAATCCTAAAGGAAGTCAGCCCTGAATATTAATTGGAAGGACTGATGCTGAAGCTGAAGCTCCAATACTTTGGGCACCTGATGTGAGAAGCTGACTCATTGGAAAAGACCCTGATGCTGGGAAAAATTCAGGGCGGGAGGAGAAGGGGGTGACAGAGGATGAGATGGTTGCATGACACCATCAACTCAATGGACATGAGTTAGAGCAAACTCTGGGAGATAGTAAAGGACAAGGAACCCTCCCTGACATGGGGTTACAGAGAGTTGGACAGGACTGAGAAACTGAAGAACAACAATTTAAGAACCAGTAACACTTAATGTAATCCTTATAAGACCAGAGGCTTCCCTGGTACCTCAGTTGGTAAGGATCTGCCTGCAAAGCAGGAGACCCCAGTTCAATTTCTGAGTTGGGAAGATCCCCTGGAGAAGGGGTAAGCTACCCACTCCAATATTCTTGGGCCTCCCTGGTGGCTCAGTTGGTAAAGAATCAGCCTGCAATGCAGGAGACCTGGCTTCAATCCTTAGGTTGGGGAGACCCCCTGGAGGAGGGCATGGTAACCCACTCCAGTATTCTTCTTAGAAAATACCCATGGACAGAGGAGCCTGGAGTCCATGGGGTTACAAAGAGTCAGACATGACTGAACAACTAAGCACAGCACAGCATAGGGTCAAATGGAAATGCTTTAAAAACAGAACTTTAGGCATGAAATTATAAAAATGGGGAGTGCTTATTTGGAGGGAGTGTATAACAAGTTTACAACTTGTGAATATGATATTTAAAGCTCTGACAGATGTCACTTTTGGTCTTAAATATTTTTTTCCTGTCATTAATTTTTATATTAGAGCTATTGGGGATCTTAGGGGCAACATACTAACATTTTGTCTTCACTTGACAGAAATGCTTCCCTTAAAGCAACACTTAAGTACTTGAGTATTAAATGATACCTAAATATCACAAAATAATACTCTTGGTGCCAATTTGAACTGGAATTATAAGCTCAGGTTCTAAAATAGCATGACAATACTTTATCATGAGATTATAGAGTGGTCGTGGCAGTGGGAGTGGTGAGTGAACATTATCTATATATTAAGCTATCTTCAAATACACATTTTTTAATAGCTTCATATAAAATAAAAGATCCAATTTTGAGAAGTGCTAAGATGACACCACCCTTATGGCAGAAAGTGAGGAAGAACTAAAGAGCCTCTTGATGAAAGTGAAAGAGGAGAGTGAAAAAGTTGGCTTAAAGCTCAACGTTCAGAAAACTAAGATCATGGCATCTGGTCCCATCACTTCGTGGGAAATAGGTGGGGAAACAGTGGAAACAGTGTCAGACTTTATCTTTTTGGGCTCCAAAATCACTGCTGATGGTGATTGCAGCCATGAAATTAAAAGACGCTTACTCCTTGGAAGGAAGGTTATGGTCAACCTAGATAGCGTATTTAAAAGCAGAGACATTACTTTGCCAACAAAAGTCTGTCTAGTCAAGGTCATGGTTTTTCCAGTGGTCATGTATGGATGTGAGAGCTGGACGGTGAAGAAAGCTGAGCACCGAAGAATTGATGCTTTTGAACTGTGATGTTGGAGAAGACTCTTGAGAGTCCCTTGGACTGCAAGGAGATCCAATCAATCCATCCTAAAGGAAATCAGTCCTGAATATTCATTGGAAGGACTGATGTTGAAGCTGAAACTCCAATACTTTGGCCACCTCATGCAAAGAGTTGACTCATTGGAAAAGACCCTAATGCTGGGTAGGATTGGGGGCAGGAGGAGAAGGGGATGACAGAGGATGAGTTGGTTGGATGGCATCACCGACTCGACGGACACGGGTTTGGGTAGACTCCGGGTGTTGGTGATGGACAGAGAGGCCTGGCGTGCTGCAATTCATGGGGTCGCAAAGAGTCGGACACGACTGAGCGACTGAACTGAACTGAACTGAAGCGTTCAATTTCAGGTTCTTCCAAGAATCCTGAAACTTGAGTTTTCAGATGTTTTGGGGAAGCAAAAAAAAAAAAAATGCTTCTTTCCTGTACACAAATGAACATAACAGAGAAAACGTAATGATATGGGAATAGCCTAAAACTTCATTATTTCCTGCAAATGTTCATATTCGCAAAAGTGATCCTCAAAGTATAAGGAAGATGAAGCTCCTTCTCTCCTACTTGGATAAAATGACCACTTCCTTTCACTAGTCCTCTCTTTATAAAGCACTGTTTTCTGTCCTCTCTCCTTCCCTTTACTCTCCCGTCTGCACATTCTTGCTGCCAAACTCTTATTTCCTCTTCCCTCTCGTTTGTGAAAAGCGATGTGAAAGACTCTGAAGGGCAACTGACTGACTGGCTGTTATTTCCTATTAAGCCAAATATAAGACTTTTCATCTTCTTAACTATTCACGATATTTTAAGAAGTTTTTCAGTGATAGTCTAGGTTTTCACTGATAGTTCCAGATTTTATAGGAGTTTGAGGGACATTAGTGTAGACACACTGGTGAGGTGGGCTCAGGCACTGATTTCCAGAGTAGCCTTTTCTCAGAGAATCTTCTCTAACTGTTAGGTTGTCAAGAGAGCAACCTTGATTCTGTAAAGTTCCAGTCCCTATGGATAAGCTTTTATGACCACATTCATAGGAACTAGGATAAAATCTAGAAAAAGAATCAATGTGCACACACACACACACACACACACACACACACACATATTCTGCCATTAATCATTTCTCTCTGAAGAAATGTTTGTACAGGAAACTAAATTATCATATGATTATGGTCTGATGTTGATAGAATTAAAGTAAGAGTAATCAGAGGTTGTTTAAAATTGTTATGGATTTTATTTTCTAATGCAACCCTCTCAGAATAAAGATACTGTGTATCTCTGTCTTTATAGTCGTGTGTTTCTTTACTCTTGCTTCTGGACAAAAATACGCTATCTCTTCTGTCCATAAAGCAAAACCAAATAATTAAGGAAATATACACAAGGATTTCTGTATATACACTTATCAACTGAAGTCATGCTTTGCTACACCATAACATTTTCATGGCACTTTTCACTTCTTCATTCCGTAGTGGGTTTAGCAAGGGTGTCCCAGTTGTATAAAATACAGCCACCATCTTGTCCATTGGAAATGTGATTGGTGGGCATATGTATATGAATATACATGGGCCAAAAAATATGACAACCACAATGAAGTGGAAGGTGAATGTAGAAAGGGCTTTTTGCCTTCCTTTTGCACTGTGGTTTCTCAGTGAGTACAAGATGACAACACAGGATATAAATAGGATTATGAAACTCACCATGGATATGGCCCCACTATTGGAAACAACAAGCAAATTTATCACAGAAGTGTCCATGCAGGCACGTTTCAACAAGGGCTGCTAGTCACAGAAATAGTGGTCAATCACATTGGGGCCACAGAGGGCCCAAAACCTCAAAGCCAGGAAAATCTGTGCTGAAGACTGAATACAAGACCCTACCCAGGCTAGAATCACCATCACACCACAGAGGTTCTGGTTCATGATGGTTGTATAACACAAGGGTTTACAGACGGCTATGTAGCGATCAAAGGCCATGAGGATGAGCACAAAGATCTCCATGCATACAAAGAAATGGGCTGCAAAGACCTGGGTCATGCACTCATTGTAGGAAATGGTTTTCTCCTGAGAAAGGGCATCCACAGCTAACCTGGGGGCTGTGGTTGTAGAGAAGCAGACATCAGTAAAGGACAGATAGAACAGGAAGAAATACATGGGACTCCCAAGTGTGCTGCTTGTCTTAATATTCACTACAATAAGAAAGTTCCCCAACAGTGTTGCAAGGTATAGGATCAAGAAGACTCCAAATACCACTTTCTGCTTTCCCACATCCTGTGTCAAGCTGAAGAGAATGAATTCAGTCACACTGAATTGACTGACATGGTAGTGACTGTAGATAAGATGTAGTTGACAAAGGTTTAAAGGTTTAATCTGCAGAAGAAGAAAAGAATAAACTTCTCGGGAAGATAAGTGGACTGAATTCTGAAGTCCTAGTTCTGTTTCATGCTCTGTTAGTTCCAAATGCCTTTAATCTGATATGAATCTCTGGAAATCTGCACATGTCCAAATCTCACCCAGATCTATCTATGATTCAAAGTTAGCAGCCTTGGCTCAAATTTGGATTAAACTTTTGCATTTTGAGAATGCAGAATGAATGGCCTTTAAAAATTTTGATTCCAACCAAGATTGCAAACTCCAGAACTAGTACTTTCCTTGGGCAAATGACTTTAACATTTTGAAATTTAGCCTTCAGATGAGAAATGGAGGGCAAAAACTTGCCATATCTTATTCTGAGTTTTCCTCAGAGTTTAAAGACAATTTTGTATCCACATAGACATCAATATACACATGTATATTCCAGGGATTATGTATCTTTTCTGTGTTCTCTAAAATCTAAATAGTACTATTTCAATATTAAGTGCTAATATTATTAGAGTTCCTGCTGAAGAAACTTTTCTTAGTTTGGTTCATTTTTGTGTCTATTATACCTGACTCCATTGGAATCTTGGTTAAAATATGCTTTGACAATTTTTACCTATGCCTCTTGTGTTCAAGATGTCAGCTTCACTGATGGTCATAATATAAAAAATGTGTGGATAATACACTAAGGTTTATATAATTTGGGAAAATACTATTTACTCTCTTGATTATACTCCTGAACTTACCCCATTAAAGTACTGAGCCTTTCTGCCTATGAATTTGACTTGTAAAATTTCCAATATGTGTATAATCTAATATATAATCTTATTTACATAAGTCTCTTTTTACTCTACATTTTCCAGAATATTTTTCCTAAAAATATTTTTTGAAAAAAACCCTGCAATTCTAATATACAGTAATACAATTTTTCTGTTTCAGATATTTGTTAATATCATATATTTTGATTGAAATCATCATTGTAGTTTCTGACTTTCACTTAGAATTATTATAACAATTTTCACATATTACAATAATTTCCATAGTTTAAGTGTTGACTTAATGATATAACGACTTATAAAATTTTAGAATTTTGCAGAAAATTGATGCACATTATAAGCAAAGCATAAAAAGCTTATTGTTCTATCTCCCTTGGTTAGCAAAAAAGTATTTTTATTATATGCATATTAAATTATATTACAAGCCAAATTTTATATTTTTACCACATGCTTATGAAAACATGTTGTCCTGAGTATCTTTTATCTTTTGTTTTCTTATATTTTCTAATCTTGGTATTTTATTTACAATTGATATTAATCTAGCAAAATGATATTTCTTGGTAAAGAATACAGTTGCTGGAGTCAGTTTGTCTGAGTTCAAATCCCAGATTCACTATTTACTAGTTGCAAGATCTTGGGAAAATCACTTTAGACAATCATGGTTACTATGCAGATAGAATGAAGAAGTATGTGGCTCATAGTAAGAACTGTGTAAGTCTTAGTCTCTACTACTTGCACTATTATAACTTAACTTCTTTTCTTCTTCGGTGACTTTGTTCCTTTTCATAAATACAAGCTGTCAATTTTCCCATTTTAATGTAGTCTATATTTTGAAAAATCTTTGAAATAATAATACAGTATCCACTCACTTACCTTCCATAATTCCATAATTATCTCTCATTTTAAATACTGAATTGAAATTATCTGGAGTTATCATAAGGAATGTGGAAAACATCCCCCCTGTTCCTAAAAGTTTAATATGAGTTTTAAGGTACTTGGAGATAAGATCATTAATTATGTAAGTCATCATACGATCAGTGTTATAAGAGAAGAAACCATCTGCAGAGAAAAAAGTACAAATTCCTAAAGAGTACATTGGTCAGTGAAAAATTCAGAATTTTTTAAAGAGATGAACTTTAACTGAAGAGAGTCGGGTTTTATATCAGGTCTGAGAGGTGAGTTGCATAGAATCTGAGGCCGCACTGTTTAGATTCACACTCCACCTGCTGCCTATGAGGGTGTACTATTTAACAAATTCCTTGATTCTATGCATTTCATTTTCTCCAGCTGTGAAAATATATGATAATGCAATCTGCCTTTCAGGGTTGTTATGAAGGTTGGATAATTCAGCATGTGCAAAACATATGAAAGATGCAGGTATGCAGTACCTTCAATTGCAGTGGTTACTTCCATTATGATTATGAGTGTTAGCTTTCCAAGAGGGCTTTTTCATTTTCCAAAAATATCAATTCAAATCTTTATTTACCTATAAAACAACTGCACAACTATTTTAAACATTAAGTTCCTTTCCTAAGTAGCTGAAATCATATTAGCACTGTATATCACACCAGGTTTCTCATGGTGACCAGAAGTTAGGAATGATGCTTTCAGAAATTTTAATATGTATTTTAATATAAATAAATAAAAGTACATAACACCTGCAGTAATATGGGCCCATGGTAAGAGGAAAGCAGAAGGAACATAGGCCCTTGGATGTGAAAAAGTCTAGAATCCATAGATGAAACTCAGAGGAGTGAGAGCTTTGGAAGGAGAGAGGAAAGCAAAATTTTAACAGACATGGTAAGGCAAGTGGTTTATCAAGCAAAAAAAAAAAAAATCAAACTGAAACCTCTAGTTTAGTTGGATTGTTCTGATGCTGGGAAATATTGAAGGCAAAAACAGAAGGGGGTGGCAGAGGGCAAGATGGTTAGATAGCATCACCGACTTAACGGACATGAATTTGAACAAACTCCAGGAGATAGTGGAGGGCAGAGAAGCCTGATATATTGCAGTCCATGGAGTGGCAAAGAGTCAGATACGACATGGCAACTGAACAACAACAAAGTCATAGTAGAAAAGCTTCAAAAACTAGGTTTTCTACCTAGCCAAAGGTCATGAAAACAAGAGTATATTGTTTGAATATGTTTTTGTAGGGATATATAAAATGTAGAAGCCTAAAAAGATATGAACAACTTTTATTATGATTTATTCATTACCTAAGAACAGAAATAACTAAGTTGTTTAACAAAAGTGTCATAAAAAAAAAATCCAATTGGGCTTTAGTCCCATCTGCAATGAAATGTCTACCTTCTTGAAGATATGCAGCTCTCAGGGGAGATATGTCTTTCTATCCCCTATGCTAAGAAACTAAGTGGGAAGCATACAAGTTGATCCACTGTGGTCCTAATGAAATAAAGTCTGGACCCTCAGTGACCCCAGATATGATTCATTGATGACTTTGGATTTCTTACTTCCTTCCCTGGAGAAGGGAATAGCTACCCACTCCAGTATTCTGGCCTGGAGAATTCCATGCACTGTATAGTCCATGGGTTGCAAAGAGTCAGACATGACAGAGAGACTTTCACTTCTTAGAGAAGGATTTTAAATGCTCATTTTTGATTAGTCTCATGCAAAATAGCAAAATTAAATATATATTTTTATATTTAATAGGATAATGTGCTGTCACTGTTATCATTTTTAAGGCTTTATTTTTTACGGTGGTTTTAGGTTCATAATAAAATTAAGAGAAAGGTTCAGAGATTTCCCATACAGTCCCTGCCCTAACACATATATAACCTCCACCCCATTATCAACTATCCCACCAGAGTGGTGCATTTGTTATACTGATGAAGCTACACTGACACATTGCAATCACCTGAAGTCCATGGTTTACCAGAGGGCTCACTCTTGGTGGTGTACATTCTATGGATTTGAATAAATGTGCAATGATATGTATCTATTACTATAATATTATAGAGAATATGTTAACTGCCCTAAAACATGATCACTTTTATATTTCTAAAACATAGAACACAGTAAGTCTTTTCACAGAGTACTTCATTTTCATTCAATTCTAAACAAAATATCTCACATAAAAATTTAGGGGATGGAAAGTAACACTTTGAGTGAGATCTCTCTGTGTGTTTTGATTGTAAGAATTATTAGCTCCTACATACCATAAAGTCAGGCTGATATTTCATAAACATCAGTATTACAAATGGTGGTCTAGTGGTTAAGACTCCATGCTCCCAGTGCAGGAGCACAGGTTCAATCCCTGATCAGGGAACTAAGATCCTGCATGTCATTAGACAAGGCCAAAGGAAAAAAAGAAAGAAAGGGAAAAGTGAACATTTTGAAGATATGACACATTATAAATGCAATAAAATGATTAGTATAGTTTTCAAGAACAATGACTGAAATACTCATTGTGGCTCTCAAAGTCCTCTAACTCAGTGTCAGTGCTTCTGCATGCAGCAGCCAAGCCTGGCACTGTCAAATAATGTGCTTGCTAATGGCTATCCATTTTAAAGGGCATGTTTGCGTGTGTGTGTGTATGTGTGTGTGTTTATGAATTATGCAATCCTTTTAGGTTTGCTTTTTTGTTCATTTGATTTTACCCTCTCATAAGGCAAGTTCATGAGTGTTTTTTTTTTTTTTTTTTTTTTTAAATTTTATTGAAGCAGAGTTGTTTTACAAAGTTGTGTTATTGTCTGCTGTATGAGAAAACCACAATTCCAAAAGATGCATGCACCCCAATGTGTATTGCGGCACTTTTTACTGCAGTCAGGACATGGAAGCAGCCTCCATCAACAGAGGAATGGATAAAGAAGATGTGGCACATATACACAATGGGATATTCAGTTCAGTACAATAAGTATCACAACATCACCAGTATCAGTGCATACCCACTGCATATCATTAATCTGTGCCCTTGTCCTTTTCCTATCCCTATGCTTTGTAAATAAGAAATGTGTATGTATAGAATACTGTGCCTCTGCTCCCTTCAATATGTCCCCTTTTTGGATAAGAATTGGGCCTGAGCCAGTGTTGCATTAAGCAGAGACCAATGAAAGAAGAGGATCCCCCAAATATTAGAATCCTCTCATTTCCAAGGGAAATGTGTTTCTTGAATGTGAGGTTTCTCAGGAGACAGACAGAACTGGGTAGAGGCAACTGACCTAAAACCCAGTCTTGAATGGGAGGCAAGAAAAAGGAAATTGTTCAATTGGGCTTGAAAACTTACCTTTTTTCTTTGTGGAAAAAAAAAAAAAAAAAAAAGAGCTATGAGCTCTTGCTCCTTCAATTCTGATTTACTTTGAAGACAAATCATACTCAGTATTTGCAACATATAAATTGTGCTCCAAATAGATCCACTCTGCTTTCTGTCGCAGGGCCTATGGGGAGAGAAGATACTCCATAGATACCAACCCTTCCTAGAAGGCCTGAGTTAGACTCTTCAAAAGGGTCTGTAATACTGGCAGAAAGTTTCTTACTCTACTCTTAGAAATTTCTAGAATAAATAAGAAATATTCTCACTATTCTGTGATAAAACTATCTCTAAATAGCCATACCCATTACCCCAAATCATCCCCTGGCAGAGCATGCAGGTTAAACATTTTCTCTTCCTCCAACAGATATTTATAGGGACTTCATAAAAAGTTCTCTGCCGAGGTTTTGAAGGAAAAATATCCTCACCCTTCCCACCCAACCCTGAAGGATTTGCTAAATGAGCTATTTAGTTCAGTTAATCCAGAATCACAGCAAACCATGAGGCTAATTAATCCCAGACAAGATTGTCAAATGGAATATTCTGTCCACAGAGCCCTCCTCTCCTCCTACTCTGTCCTAATGGGACAGCTAACATTTCAGTTACCAAGAGCTACACTCATGTACCCTCCTCCAAGGAAAAAACACACGTTCAAAGTCACATGGAGGTATAGACTATGAAAAGTTACCAAAGACTCTGTCCTTTAAGTCAAATCTTTCCTAATGACAGAAGAAGCTCTGAGTGTAGGTAAAGGTTCAAATAGATGTGATCTAATAGAATTCTAGCTTCATGACTTGTGTTTCTGTGGCTTTAAGCAAGTTTCTTAACTTCTCCTAGTTTCATGTTCTAGAAACTATTACTGTTAGATATATTAATTATTATATAAATCCTGATGATACTAGTGAAATATAACTAATGACAATGAAAGCTAATAATTAAAATTTCTATAATTCCTATAGCATTTTGAAATTAGTCACTAGATAAAGGAAGGGAGAAGAGAAAAATGGAAAGAAGAATGTTTTTATATATTTTTGTATTTAAATGAACTTCTTACAGTATGGTTTACATACAATAGACGGCACCATTTTAAACATACAGTAAATAACTTATGACAAATATACACACTCATGTAAATACCACCACGTGATAGGAGATTATTAATTTTGTTCTTCTAGTCAAAGGACCAGATTATGGCTTTCTGTGTGTCTTCTCTTCATAATCATATTCTTTATTTTTCCTTCTGTTCTTTATTAGTTGGTATTATAATATGGTTCCTTATGAAGTAAGACAGACAATCCATTCCATGCCGCTCTCTCTCTGGTGGTTTATATATGTTTATACAATTATTTATTTATTAGCTCAACAGGTACTTGACCATTTACACTCTGCTAGGTGCTATTCTAGGCACTGGAGATGTAATGGTATTTTTAAGACACAAATTCCTACCATCATAAAAGTATATGGTATTATACATACCAGAAAATAAAATGAATAAACTGTATGACAGGTTAGAGAATGATAAGTGCTAAGGAGAAAAATTAAGCAGAGATGGAGGATCAGGAGATACGGAAGGTTACTGGGTGGGTGTTGTAATTTTATGAAGTAGTCTGAAAAGTCATTATTGAGAAGATACATTTTAATAATAAATCAAAAGTATTGAGAGGATAAGCTATGAATATATCCAGATGAAGAATAATTGAGAGACAGAAAACAGGCTTGCAAAGATTCTTAGAAATGATCACAGCAATAAGACCAGTTACCATCTTTAACCATAAAAAGGTGTTACAGAAGAGAATATAATCAGATCTTCCACACTTTGACTGTCAGAGACTGAAGGTCCATGAGTGCTGAGATTCCCAAAGAGACATGCTCATGCAAAACATCTCAAAGTGGCATCATATGAGTTCATCTGCCACAGTTTACAGTCCAGTTTTCAGATCTATAGGGAAATCAGTCAGTGCAGTCACTCAGTCCTGTCCGACTCTTTGTGACCCCATGGACTTCAGCACGCCAGGCTTCCCTGTCCATCAACAACTCCAAGAACTTGCTCAAACTCATGCCCATCGAGTCGGTGATGCCATCCAACCATCTCATCCTTTGTCGTCCCCTTTTTCTCCTGCCTTCAATCTTTCCCAGCATCAGGGTCTTTTCTAATGAGTCAGTTCTTCACATCAGGTGGCCAAAGTATTGGAGTTTCAATGATAGCAAAATAGTCTTGATTATATTTATTCTCAGAGGTAGACTCAATGTCTGTTCCCTTGTGGACTGGCTCCTACTGTTGATACTCATTAGTTAACAGTACTCAAACAAGAATGCAAATTTAGTGAGATGCATGAAAAATATGAGCTTCCCAGGTGACACAGAATCTACCTGCCATTACAAGAGATGCAAGAAATGCAAGTTTCATCACTGGGTCAGGAACACCTCCTGGATAAGGAAATGGCAAGTCACTCCAGTATTCTTCCCTGGAGAATCACATGGACAGAAGAGCCTGGCCAGTCAGACACGACTGAGCAACTGAGCACACACACACACATCATGGCATTAGTTATATTTTATTTGTCAACTATTGCCTTTTTCATATGTATGACCTCATCCTTGAGATGTTAATTTTTATAATTTAACTCTAACAGCTTTATAAAATGGTCATCCATTCAGAAGTAACCAAAGATTAGGGAAGTGTCCATGAACTAAAATAAAAAAAAAAGATATGTATAAAAAAACTAAGAAATATGAAAATAATAATCAACATGATGAACAAAACAAATTAATGTATATATATAGAGAAAATTATATATCAATGCAGTGAATATCTTTGTTATAACTAGAATTATCTGATTTGAATAGGAAGTAAAGCATTATTTCCCTGTACATAGGCAAAGGAAAAGCTAATTTTTAAGAGTATTATAGAGGGGAGACAAGCACCAAATAGAGGCTTAACTAGTTGATATTTATGCTCCTTGGGGATCATAGGTTTCTGGGTGTGACATTATGCTGTTGACTCTTGAGCCACAAAGTATATGATACAGATCCAGTAGTTCCAGAGCTGGTTTACCAACAAAATGGATGATAGAAATCAGGGACAAACTATTAAACATGGATAAGAAAAAAGAAAAAATAATGTACAAAACCAGAAGATAAACCTATAGAAAGAACAGGATGTGGCTCACAACCAGAAACTTCAAAGCAGACAGCAGACATGAGGAATGGGCTTGTGTCCCCACAAAGATGATAGAACTTCAGGTTCTCTTTCTGAGACGTTGGTTAAAACAATACAGATTTTGCTGGGTGCTCATTCTGCCTGTCCCCCTAAATGCCCCACTGGAACACATCTATACTGTCCATAATAGAATGAGAACATTCTCTCTTTTCCATCAATCCAATTATACTTAAACTCTGACAGAATTAGCATTTGGCATCTTCCACTCTTTGCCATCTCAAGTCAGACTTTGTTGCACCATAAATTTCTCATGGCCTGTTTGACTTCTGCATTCCTCAGAGAGTAAATCAGAGGGTTGAGCAAGGTTGTCACAATACTGTAAAACAGAGCCACCATCTTGTCCACTGGAAATACAGTTAGAGGGTGAGCATATATGTATATACACGGTACAAAGAATAAGACAATAATGATAATGTGGGAGGTGCATGTGGAAAGGGCCTTCCTTCTTCCTTCTGTGCTACAGTTACCCAGACAACGTAAGATGAAAACATATGAGATCAGCAGCAACAGGAAACTCACCATGCATATGGTCCCACTGTTAAACACTATGAGTAGGTTGATGACATAAGTATCCACACAGGCAAGTTTCAACAACGGTTGCATATCACAGAAATAGTGATCAATAACATTGGGGCCACAGAAGGGTAATTTCAAAGTCAAGAGAATCTGTGCTGAAGAATGGATACAGGCCCCTAACCAGGCAAGTTTTACCAGTGTGCCACAGACACGTTGGCTCATGATGGGTGTGTACCACAGGGGCTTGCAAATGGCCACATAGTGATCAAAAGACATGAGGACAAGTACCAAGATCTCCATGCACCCAAAGAAGTGAAATGCAAAGATCTGGGTCATGCACTAGTTGAAGGAGATGGCTTTCTTCTCAGATACAGAATCTATAATCAACCTAGGGGCAGTGGTTGTTGAAAAACAGGCATCAGCAAAGGATAAGTAGAAAAGGAAGAAGTACATGGGGCTCTGAAACGTCTGTCTATATCATATGGTCATCACAATTAGGAAGTTTGCCAACAAAGTTCCAAAGTATAGAAATAGGAAGATAAATGATACTACTTTCTCCTTTAGTAGATTCTGTGTTGAATGAACACATTCATTCTGAGTAGAATGAACTCGTTCACACTGCTGTTCACCTCCATGGTTATGATAAATATAGAACAGACACAGCTGAGAAGTGGTTCATCTGCTAAAAAACAGTTGGAGAAATGGTGGCTTGGCAATTGTGGTGCATTTGGATGCAGAATTGCAAGTTTTAGAGTTCTAATTTCGTCAAACATATAACTTAGTATTTCTCAAAGTTTTCATACACTATACTCACCCAGGAATTTTTTTTTTTAATGTTGACATGCTTTAAACATTGGCATTGATTCAAGGTCTTCTTGCTGCTGCTGCTGCTGCTAAGTCGCTTCAGTCGTGTCCGCCTCTGTGCGATCCCATAGATGGCAGCTAGGTTGCCAAATTTTTTGTTTTGTGTGTGTGGGGGGGGAAGCTCTCAAGTGATTGTGCACTCTGCCATGGTCTGAAAACTAGTGAATTTGCTTTATGATCTTGGTCAGATCATTTTAATACCTTGACACACTTTCTTTATATGACAAAGAATCTAACAGATACATTATTAAGCATATGCATATGCATATGATACATATATGTGCATATAATGTGTATGCACATCAATTACTGACAATGATATCCTTATATAATTTAAATATAATATATTTGGAGATTCTCTCCTGAGTGAATACACTTCTTGATTTGAACAACAGTTTGTAGCCATTATTCCTGGTCTCTTCAGTATCTTTGTTGGGTTATACTTAAGAAAAAAGCTTATTTTTCCATCTTTAGATTCATGGCAGCTATAACTTTACCTTCATTGCCAGTTAGGGCACATGAGATATTTGAGCCAATCAATGAGGCTAGCAATACTTTGGAAAATTGCTATATATTTGATATACACCATTACATATGTCAGATGCATGCTAGTAAATTTCACATTCTGTGGACTCAGCCTATTATTTCACTTTCTATATTTCTGTAACCTGTGTACTATCGTCCTTCATATCTGATTCTCCTACCACTATCATCTAGAAGATTGCATTCTTTCAATTTGTATCTCTTTAAAATGTAAGTTTAAAAATGTATTTCAGAAACTCAACATAAAATGCATCTCCTTGTTCTCCTTTACTTTTTCCTTATATACATATATCTATATAATTTCAATCATCGTATTATATTTTCTGAATTTCCTTTTTTAATTTAAAAGCCTTTCCTATGTTAGCTAAACTGTATTTGTAATGTAATTATCTACTTAGCAATTATAAATAAACATGATGTTAGTCACTCAGTCATGTTTGACTCTTTGTGACACCATGGACTCCACCAGGCTCCTCTGTCCATAGTATTCTCCAGGCAAGAATACTGGAGTGTGTTGCCATTCCTTCCTCCAGGGGATCTTCCCAACCCAGGGATCAAATCCAGGCCTCCTTCATTGCAGACAGACTCTTTACCAGCTGAGCCACCAGGGGAGCCCAAAATTAACATATCAAAATCTAAAAATATAAATTCTACCATTTATCTTTTGTTTTTCCAAATTTTCATATTAATTAAAATATTTTTAATAAACTCTTCTCATATAGCTTGTGCTTATTTTAATAGTTTAATCAAATATATGCCCAGGGAATTGTTAATATAAATATCACTATTTTAAGTCACATGGACTGTAGCCCACCAGGCACCTCTGTCCATGGGATCTTCCAGGCAAGAATACTGGAATGATTGGCCATTTCCTTCTCCGGGGGATCTTTCTGACCCAGGAATCGAGCCCACATCTCCTGCATTACAAGCATATTCTACCACTGAGCCACCAGGGAAGCCCATAATTATTGACACTATTCTCAAATAATCTTTCAGTTTGGTTGCTTCAATATTTATTAGAAAATTAATTATTGTATGGGTATATCTGCATAATAAAATTTCCAAAGCTTGCAATGTATTACAGGGTGAGAAAAGCGCCCTTCAGAAATTCATACTTAACCAATCCAAGGGTGGTGTTAGTCACTCAGTCCTGCCAGACTCTTTGTGACCCCATGAACCCAACCAGGCTCCTCTGTCCATGGGATTCTCCAGGCAAATGGGCTGTCATTCCCTTTGCCAGGGTATCTTTAAGACCCAGGGATCAAACCCATGTCTCCTGCACTGCAGGCAGATTCTTTACAATCTTAGACACCAGGGGAGCCCATAAACCAGAAGTAAAAGTTAGTTCCTTACACATTCTGCTGGGTTTTCAGATATATATCTATCTACCTACATCTACCTATATATAGATATATATGTATGTATATACACACACATATATGCGAAATATTTTTATGTACAAATTAGGTCATTTCCCACTGTTTCTAAAACTATATCAGTAAGGCACAAATTGCAAATAAAAAGTTAACTTAAGGCAGTATTATACTTGTTTAGTTAACAGAATTAAAATTATGAATATATATTTTGATTAGTAATAGAGTATAACATTTTTGTATATTTTAATTTATTATATTTCATTTGTTTTGAATTTTGTGTATTTGTTTAATTTTTGATATCTTTAAATTTTGAGCTTTTTTTTTCTCAACATTATACAATAAACTCTATCAATGTCACACTCCTGTTTCCGTTTTAGTCAATCATGTTTTTAAAATTTAAAGTCAAATGAAACACATTTTAACATGAATTTTGACCTACACTTCCTCTTTCTGATTAATCATCAATTCTTTAGTGATTCAATAACACCATCAACTCAGTCATCAAATGTGTACTGAGAACCTACTCATATCTGGAGTCAACTTATAGAGCATGAAAAGATGTCCTCAACCTCCTCACAACCACGTTGGAGGGATAACATTTCTCTATGTAAGATTCTTAATCATTGAAAAACTACACACAACTCTGCGATAATGCTAAGTAAATTTTAACTCCATATCAGAAAGATCCTAGAAAATAAGTTGATTGGTCGTTAAAGGTTTAAACCTGGGAAATAAGTGAAATTATGGCTTTAATTGAGTTAAACTGCAATTTCCAACAAAGTTCTCTGAAAATTAAATATTCAAAAAGTTTGTAAAGGGTTTCCCTAAGTAAGATAAATATATCAATATCAGTAAATCAAACTATTTAACTCTAGTAAAGTTATGCATCTAAATACAATTAGGTTTTCCTTGCAGTTGAGCTAAAATAATATTAGTTCACTATGAGAAATTAGAAATATCACAATAATTACAAACTCTGATTGGAAGTTGCAATTTTCTCTGCTGATTATAAAAAAAAAAGAAATCAATTCTTATTTAATTTTAATACATTAGGTTTCCAGTAGGGGATAAAAACAAAAGAAGGGAGCCTTTGCTGTGAGAAGAGAAGGAGTTAGGATTGAAGAGTGATTAAATATTTTTAAAAAGGGAACATGCATTGCTTCAGGAAAAAAATAGATGCTCCCATCATTAGAAACTACACTCTCATTAAATCCAAACGTTTTAAGAGACAAAGTTTGGGTAGGTAACAGACAACCATGACATCCAGTTCAACTAATTCTATTTTATTTTAAGTAAGCAAAGAGAAGGTTTAGGGACATAAAAACAGGAAAGCATCATTGACAGGATGTATGCATTAGTTTAAATCAATACTACCTAAGAATTTTATTATTGAATTCAGCCATTATCTCCAAACTTTTCTGGACCACCCTGCCTCTTTGATTTGGGAGGGCATCATGGTGGTAGAAGGTCTTTTTCCTTCCTTGATCCTTACATTTTACTTTTACCTACTGAATTGTTAACTGATTCAAATATATTTGGTGCCAAAATTTTTCCATTCTTCCTAAGTTAAATAACCATCTGCCTCTATCTCCTATGTTCCATATATATATATGTATGTATGTATGTATGTATGTATGATTGAATAAGGCAATTCAATATTAAATATTATTATTTTTCCATAATCTTATCATTCAAACAATTTTTGCTTGTGCTATTTCATGTGACATACACGTTTTTTTGCAAGGTAACTGGACTGGCCATGTGATTCATCCATTTCTAGTTACAAAGCATGACCTGTGATACAGAGTGTTTTAATTAAGACACTGAGGCTAGAACTAGAAAGGGATGTTACTATGTAGCCTCTCTCTCAGCATTCACCCTACATCTCATATAAAATATCAAATTCTAATCATCACATGGATTGCATCTTAGAAAAGAGAAATCATGAGTCATGAGAGAAGGATAGCAATTGATCTCTTAAATTTCTGTCCTGACTCCAAAATCAAGTGCATTAAACTGCATGCTGAGACTAATATTAAAGTAAAAATAAATAAATAAATAAAGATCTAACTGGATAATAGTGAAGAGGAGGAAAGAAGCAGACTAGTGTAGTCAGAACAGGAGAGAGGAGTGATCAGGTACCAGGGGAAGAATAGTCAGGAATGGGATATAGAAAGACATAGAGTGGGAAGGAGAGCAAACATCTTAGAGAAAGTAGTTTTATCGAAGATTTCATCCCACAGTTCAGCTTCTTTCTTCCTGAACAACCACGCCATCACTTACCCCCATTAAAGAGAGATTGTTGTTGTGTGTTAAAACAAGGATTGTCAAGGATCTTGAAAACCCAGGTGTGTAGAAAGTGGAGCCCGATTTCATACTCTGTCCCAGAAGCATCAGCGCTGACCATAGACTTTGGACCAGGAGCTCCCCAAGACAGAAACTTAGATCAGTGTTTAGGGCTCAGATGGTAAAGAATCCGCCTGCAATACAGGAGACCTGGGTGCAATCCCTGGGTTGGGAAGATATCTTGGAAGAGTGCAACCCTCTCCAGTATTGTTGCCTGGAGAATCTCATGGACAGAGGAGCCTGGCAGGCTACAGTCCATGGGGTCACAAAGAGTCAGACATGACTGAGAGACTAAGCACAGCACAGAAGAAAATATTTCAGACAGATTGAGAAAATTACCTCTTTTCTTACAACCAAACAGATGACTTCCAACAGAGTGTATTTTTCATGTCTTCAACTTTCATTTACTTAGAAGGTGAATTATGTGAAGCTTGAATAAAACACACAAACGATACTTCAATGAGATTTATCATTACCTTCTATCACAAGTGATGATGGGACATAAAGAGTTTATGGAGAAGGGAACTCTTCATGTAGCTATAATTCAGATAGCTCCTTCCTGGAAACATTGGGTCAGACAGAACAGCAACGTCTGTATTGGAGCAGAGAGAATGCTCTGAAAATGGAGTGAATTTCTTAATTCGGTTCTTGGAAACTTAATTGGAGTAAATTATTCCTACAGTCTGAGAAATAAATGCCTCTGCAGCCAGCTTCCTTCCCACTGTATCTCTCTCTCTTTTTTTTTTTTGAAAAATCATGAGGCTGTTTTATTTTTACTGTACTTGATATTTATAGAAATTCACTCAAAAGTTTGCAAATGCTTAAGGTAGGCTTTAAGCCTCAGGAGCTCCAAGGAACTATTTCTTCCAAACCAGTCCCAAGTGATATGCAACAAGCTACCTAGCTCAAACAGTCCAAGGGCAAAATCAAGCCTTGGGAACAATTGGTTAAACTTCTACTCATATGACTTGATATGAGGCAATTCTACTCTCTTCCCCATAAACTTTCCTTAAGTTCATTTCTTCTAGAGGCCTGGAAGTCTTTGAAGGCAGTTGAAAGCCCATAGATGAAATATGTGTGGTTAACTACTCTTATTTGTGTTATATCAAAGTGTGAACTGGTTTCCCTGGTGGCTCAGATGGTAAAGCACCTGCCTGAAATGTGGGAGAGCAGGGTTCGATCCCTGGGTCTGGAAGATCCTCTGGAGAAGGAAATGGCAAGCCACTGCAGTACCCTTGCCTGGAAAATCCCATGGACAGAAGAGCCAGGTACAGTCCATGAGGTCACACAAGAGTGGACATGACTGAGAGACATCACTTTCACTTTCAAACTGTGAATTATAGTTATCATCAATATCAAAGAGCTAAGGTCAGCAATATTATCAGAGACAGCAGGATGATCCCATAGCAGACAAGCAACAAGGAGAAGATTAGGATGCAGATAAACCCACTTTTGGTGACTACCAATAGCTTGAAGATGTGAGTGTCAGTGCAGACAAGCTCCAGCAGTGGGTACAAGTCACACATGAAGTGATCGATGACATTGGGGCCACAGAAGAGCAGCTGGAAAGTGAAGAGAATCTGTATCATGGAATGCAGGAAGCCCCCTGTCCAGGCTACTGCCATCAGAAGGGCACAGAGTCTGCAGTTCATGATAGAAGAATAGTGCAGGGGCTTGCAGATGGCTACATAGTGGTCATAGGCCAAGGCGCTGAGGACAATCACCTCCACCCCAGCAAAGAAGTGCTCAGCAAAGAGCTGGGTCATGCAGCCTTCGAAGGAAATGGTTTTCCTCCAAAGGAGAGAGTCACAGTCATCTTTAGGGCAATGACGGAGGAGAAGCACACATCCAGGAAGGACAGAAAAGCCAGGAAGAAGTACATGGGGGAGCCCCGGAGTGCTGGACTGCTACTGATGGTCACCATCATTAGCAAGTTGCCCCTGACAGTTGCAATGTAAATGAACAAAAAAACAACAAGTATTATTTTCTGCATGGTTGGCTTCTGTGAGAGCCCCAGGAGGGCAAACGCAGTTACAAAGCTTTGGTTTTGCATAATTTCCAATGAAAAGGTGAAAGCTACCACAGTGAGTATGTAGAATCTACAGTTAGAAGAAAGACAAATGTGTCTCAGACCAGTTTTGGGAGTCATCATAGTCATCAACAAATTGGTGTATCCATGTGAAAAATTAACTTATGTTCTTGTGCTTGTTTCTTCATTGGGAACACAAAGCTAGAAATTTGTTGAAGGTGCTAGGGGGAACCAGGAAGAATTGAAGTACAGATAAATTATTAAATATTTTAAGATAGAGCTTCAATGTAGGAGAAGGGTAGGGATCCAGCTGTGGGGAAAAAAATAGTTTTTATCTCAACTTTCAACTCTAATCATATGTTCATAGCAGTGGTTTTCTGGAGTGAATTGTGAGAAGAGTTCTGAAGCCACATCCATGATCTGAGGAAAGGAAAAGTGCAGTTTATTGATCATGCCTGCCATGTGCATGGATGCGAGAAGCGGGGGCCAGGAGGGTGTTGCAAGCCGTCCATGATTAGGTGACTTCCTTATCCACAGATAGAAGGAGAAATAAGACAAAACTGAAGAGGTGCTTGGATCATGGCTATTCCCTTAGCTATTTCTTTAAAATTCTATAAAGAATTGAGAGTTTAAAACCAACTAACTCATTCTTTAAAAAAGAGAATGACATTGGGAACACACCTTGCTGTAGACTAAGACATAATAAATATCCGTGTGTTAAGTTGGTTTTCTCTTCACTCATTATTGAAGACCAAGAATAGAAGCTGACAAAAATAAGTAATACCTACTAATGTGTACTGTTACAATGACTAAGCTAAATAATGCAAGGAAGCAGTTGTTCAGAGATTAAGTTATGAACTTTCAGTCTATAGCAACATCCACAGCAGAAGAATAAATTATGTAAGATCTGATATGCTCAAATGCTTGGTATTATTTGATAAATAGTACCATGTTTGAGAAGCCTTTGAGATAATATAAGAAAAGCCCCATGTAATAGGAATTAAAATCAAGATAGGAGTTTTCTCATACAGTGTGATTTACTAGCCAAAAGCACCCACCACCCCGCAACCTGAACTGCTCATGAATCCAGACTGAATAAGGCAGGCAGAATAATATTTTATTTTAAGCCTCATTCAGAGACAGAGAGGTTTCTATGAATGATAATGGCTCTGTGAAATAAAGCAGTATGTTCTGGCCTCTTTATTTCCTAGTACTTATATTCATTAACAAGGGAGATAAGAATGGCATATATTGTCAGCATCTTTCTTAAAGATTCCATCACCCAAAATATCTGGTATTAAACTCTAGTTCATGGCTGAAGCTCATGGATTATGGTTTATGCTTAATTTACACATGAAATGCAGAGCCGAGGTCTGTATGAAAGGCTGTGAAACACTATAAGAAAACACAGAGATGGGAATATTGAAAAACATCAGAGTTATTACCAGATATTCTCAACTATCTGGGAAGATTAATGGATGATCTTTATGAAAATGTAACTCCAAACAAATCTGATCCACTTGAGGAGATAATTCAATTGGGAAAATAAGTAAGATTTGGTTAATTTACATCATTTACAACATATTCATTCAGTTACTTTGAGAACTTTTGCCTCTTTAGGATTATTATTTACAATTCTGAAACACCATTCTTTTTTGATATTTAAATGCTAAGCAAAATAATATTTGCAAAGTATCTTGCAGGTACAAAAATAAGACACATACATAGTTCGGTTCCGTTCAGTCGCTCAGTCGTGTCCAACTCTTTGCGACCCAAAGGACTGCAGCACACCAGGTCTCTCTGTCCATCACCAACTCCCGGACACTACCCAAACTCATGTCCATTGAGTTGGTGATGCCATCCAACCATCTCATCCTCTGTCCTCCCCTTCTCCTCCTGCCCTCAATCTTTCCTAGCATCAGGGTCTTTTGCAATGAGTCAGCTCTTTGCATGAGGTGGCCGAAGTTTTGGAGTTTCAGCTTCAACATCAGTCCTTCCAGTGAACACCCAGGACTGATCTCCTTTAGGATAGACTGATTGGATCTTCTTGCAGTCCAAGGCACTCTCAAGAGTCTTCTCCAACACCATAGTTCAAAAACATCAATTCTTCTGTGCTCAGCTTTCTTTATAGTCCAACTCTCACATCCATACATGACCACTGGAAAAATCATACCCTTGACTAGACGGACCTTTTTTGCTAGTAAAGAAATGCTCAAAATTCTCCAAGCCAGGCTTCAGCAATATGTGAACCGTGAACTTTCAGATGTTCAAGCTGGTTTTAGAAAAAGCAGAGGAACCAGAGATAAATGGCCAACATCCGCTGGATCATCGAAAAAGCAAGAGAGTTCCAGAAAAACATCTATTTCTGTTTTATTGACTATGACAAAGCCTTTGACTATGTGGACCACAATAAACTGTGGAAAATTCAGAAGGAGATATATACATAAGATATTCAAATATTCATGTGGACTATTTTTGTGTGGAGAACAGTTAACAAAATTTTTATGACATATTAATAATATGACTCTTGGGCTGGTGCACCAGGATGACCCGGAGGGATGGGATGGGAGGGATGGGGAAAGGGGGTTCAGGAAGGGGGGTGGATTCATGTCTGGAAAGTAAAGTTTAAACATATGTACACCTATGGTGGATTCATATCAGTGTATGGCAAAAACAAATACAATATTGTAAAGTTAAAAATATATTTATTAAAACTATCCTTAGACAAAAAATTAAAAAATAATAATAGTCCTATTAATTCTAAAAAAATATTACATCATTTGAGAGAGAAACATTAGAAAATATCCCACTACCTAAAATAAATCCATAGTATTAAATATAGTTTAACTCATATAGAACACAAATCTATAGTGTTAACAGTGACATTTTATATCCAAAACTATGCACATTTTCATAAGAAAATGCAGCAATCTTAAAAATGTATTTCAAACAAAATATATACTTTGCACTAGAAAATCATAAAAATCTTGTAGGTATGGATGTATTTTGTTCATTGGAAGTATTTACATAATAAATGTTTTCCTCGTGCCTAAGCTATTATGTTGAGTAGAAACTTAATACACTTAAAATATCACACAAGACTTTCCTGGAAAGAATAATTCTTCCTTGAAAATGGATCATATGTTTTCCTGCTGTCTCATTTTCTTTTTCTGGTCCAGAATTTTCTCATGGCATTTTTCATGTCACCATTTCTCACAGCACAGATTATAGGATTCAGTACAGGGGTGATAATGGTATAAAACATGGTCAAGATATTATCAGTGAGTAGGGTGGAAGGAAATGGCATCCCATTCCAGTATTCTTGTCTGGAAAATCCCATGGACAGAAGTGCCTGCCAGGCTACAGTCCATGGGGTTGCAAGGAGGGGGCATGACTGTGTGACTTCACTTTAAGGTGCAAGGAGGTCTCACATACATACAAACACAGGGCACAAAGAAGAGAACCAAGCACAGTGATGTGGGAGCCACTGGTGGACAAGGCTTTCTACCTCCCTTCCTGAATAAGATTATTTAAGCAGCACAGACTGACCTCATAGGAGACAAGTAAGAGTGTAAAGAGGACTACACCAATTGTTCCATCATTGGCCAGCACTGTGAGGGCAAAAACACAGGTGCCAGTGTGAAGTTTGAACAAAGGGTGAATATCACACCTGAAATGGTCAATGACATTGGGACACAGAAGGGAAGGTTGTAAACAGGAGAGGGTGAAATTCACCAGGTAAAAATCCACCAATCCAGGCCAACAGCAACAGCAGAATACACAACTGCTGATTCATGATTGTCAAATAATGCAAGGGTTTGTAGATGCCCACATAGTGGTCATAGGCCATGACCACCTGGAGTAAAATCTCAACACCACCAAATAAGTGTCCTATAAAAAGTTGAGTCATGCACGCTTGGATGGAAATGGTTTTCTTTTCACACAGTAAGTCTATAATCATGTTTTGGTGACTGTGGTAGAATAAACAGCATCCATAAATGAGAAATAGACAAGAAAAAAAGTACATAGGGGCACCCAGTGTTGGGATGAACACCACAGTCAGGAAAATGGGTATGTTGTCCAACACTGTCACAATGTATACGAGCAAGAACACGACACATATTTTCTGAACCTCAGTGCTCTGAGTGAGTTAATCTGTCTTCTATATACATAATACATAATGCTGTCAGTACCTAGAATAGTCATAGTGCTACTCGTGTGTGTGTGTGTGTGTATATGTGTGAATGTGCCCTAAAATAATCAACTCACTCTCCAACTCACATATCCGTTCCTCAATAGTTATGTCAACCGCCATGGTCACTAACAATATCAGTCACACTATCTCGTGCCATACTAGTGATGTAGTTAGTCTTGATAACGTCACCACTATCAATACACAAATTATCCCTCTACAGAGACCTATTCAAACGTGTTATCATATCTCAATATCGTGTCACGTAGATGGTGTGTGTGACTACTAATTCTCCCTAACTCCTGCTTGTGCACATACATATCCTACTTGAGCTCGGATTGTAATCACCACCCCTTATCCTCTACTATATAGATAATCATCTATCTATTAGTCAGAACTCCAGAGAACCTCTAATAAATGTCTAAAATGTGATAAAACATATCAATGAGACTCCATCAACCAACACAGTACTACTTAGAAGTGTATGTGTGTTGACCTCTCACTAACTCTCCTAAAAAGATTCAAGGATGATATGATGCATATATGATACATCTTAGATCCTCCCGTCCATATATCGTACTATCGGATCGTAGTACTCTAATATGTCATCTCTCTCACAATTATGAGCTCCACTCTCATATATGATAATAAGGATGGTGTCTGTCATCTTCCATGTGATCACCACACCAGCGTGTAACCACACCCTCTAATTAGTCAGTATCTTCACACTACATCTCATGACAGATAATGCCAAGTAGAATAATATCACATAAAGGAACACATCCGCTTGACTTGAGAGAAATCTATGGACTCACAACTGTAACTCGTCTTGAGATCTCTCAGAGACTCTCTCTTCCGTGCTATGTCAAACTATACCCAGTAGTCTCTCAGTATGTAATATATCCATCATACTCCCCTAATCTAATACTCCTCTCCGGACTAAAATCTCACATTAATATGCCCTAATGACGTCTAAGTAATCTCACACGACCTTTCTTAGTGATGTTTATCAGGACTATGACGTGTCAGTATCTCAATTGTGTCTACCATAAGCCCCATCCACTACAAAGTTCTGTAAGCTCAGCTATACATCTCCACGTCGTGGCTGTGTCCATTTCTAAATCATTTCCTATTAACTTTTATCACATCACTCACACTCCATTCCTGTATAGTAAGCTCTAGCAGTGTGTCTCGTTCACTCCACTATTCTACCACTGAGTTGTCACACTCTAGTGTCTACTACCACTACTAGCGGTAGTCCTACCGATCTCTCTACTCAACACACCACCTCTAGTGTGTTGTGTGTGAGCATCTAACTCTCGTACTCACTTCCACACTGTGACGAATAGTGCCAACAACCATGTCACCCAATTGTACCAATACGTGTGTTGCAAGTCTGACCCTATCCGAAATGTCCTTCTCCTCTAATCTCGCTATCTCTATCTGCCATGTATACCCCTCACGTCCCTACTCATACACATCTATCCTCTCCCACCAGCACACCTTGACAGATGGTGTTCACCTCTACTATGTGCTGCCACCACTTGTATATCACGTTAGAATTGTTCTCCTAGTGTGTGTTCCCAGCGCTCACATACACTAGTGCAAGCAAACCTGTGCAGTCCACGATCACTATGTTGTCCCCTCCTCAACATGTCTGCCTGTGCCTCTAATCACACTCATACTCACTACATATACTGTCAACAGAGATACCCCTGTCTCACCATATCATGCTATTTGTTCCAATACAATATATTATTGTGTGTAACTTGTGCTGTCGTGCTGTCAGTTACTCTGCCTCTCCCCTGTTACGTAGAGTGTCCATAAAAATTTAGAGTACACACTGCATGATTTCATTTATATGTAACTAAAGAAGGTTATGAAATGCTTTGTTATGTAACTGTTATAAATGCAATCCCCATAAATTCTGTTTTTCCAAAGGCAACACAGAAAAATAAACATAATTCTGAGAGCTGTTGTGAGAAGAAATGAAAACTGTAAAATACTTGTGTATCCCAAATAATATATTTAAGAGTAAAGTGGGTTTGTGTGTACATGCATGCATTATTTGCATATATTTTATCTTAAAAAAACACAGTCACACACATAGGCATACATGACCACAGACTCATACATAGTCCCATCTATTACGTTAAAAGAAACCTTTACAGAAAATTGGAGAATAGAGGAATGAAAATAATTAAAGTTTGAATTAACATGAAATTTAAGGAATATAGAAATTTAAACAATAAGACTTAGAATGTGAGGCATTACTTTTGATATGAACTCCTTTTCCTATGTTATGTCGTCAAGATAGTACAACATTTATATTTATACATTGAACCAAGAAATAAGGCAGTGAATCAGCAAATAAGGCAAATATTCCAAATTGCCTGTAATTTTCTTGTTTAATTAACATACACACAAAAAACTTTAATCCAGGGGAAACTAAATGATTGAATTGATAAGCTTAAACTCAGATGCACATTACTACACTAAAGAGTTTTTAAAAATTAAAATTCTAGAGATCAGAAATTTATATTCCTATCATTAGGCTGAATACAAGATTCTTCTAAAGCTGGGATGCACTGGACACTTCAGGGAAGAATTCATTGTCTTCTTATATCACTTTCTAGGGGCATTCCTTGTCTCATGGTCCATCTTATTTTCAAATTCAGCAGCATAGCATCTTCAAATGTTTCTCTGACTCCAATTATTCTCTTTTCCTCCACATTTAGAGAACAGTTGCCATTACTCATTCCAGTGTGGATAATCCAAGTTAATCTTCTCATTTCAAGGATAAAGACAAACTAATTTGTATTATCAGCTAGATTTTTGTAAAAAATGTAAGCTAACATATTCAAAATTTTGAAAATTTCAGCAGAACATTAAATACGTCTGAGACCCATTCCTAAAACAGGGAATGGAGAACATATTATATTACTTCACAGGATAAACTTCTCTAAATTTCAACAGATAATCCCTATAATGTACTAAGGTGTATTATGGTGATTAAAATATTAAATGCATCTCTTATAACTTACAGATATTTTATAATGAGGAGTACATGACAACTATAACTTCAGATATAAATATGAAACTCCTAACGGTTTTATCAGAAGAATCAGGAAAGCAAAGACCACAATGTCCAATGTTTCACATACAAAGAGGGAAATAAAATTTTTCTAAGAATATCATGGGCTGCGTCCCTACAGCAAGGCAATGCATTGACTATTCAAGGGAACTATTCAAGACAGTTGCATTAGTCTCACACGTTGGAGAAAACTTAAAGTTGGGGTAGAAATGGGTGATGGGAGTTTAGACCTTTAAGAAGCAGGAAAGTTAATGGAAAATAATTAATACAAACTGAATTCACCTGGCTGATAACCTGGTTTTCTGGGAGCAGAAAATCAAAGAAGAAGAAAAAAATGTCCAGACCAAGTCCCACAGGGGAAATAATGTGCTTATTAATAATAAGCACATTAATAATAAATGTATTAATAATGAGGGAAATGTTCCTAATGAGAAGACATAGAGAGCTGTAAATATCCCCCCACACCCCTGCTGCATCCCTGAGCTTGTGTAATCTAGGCATGGATGAGACAAATTGTGGCTTTTGAACTCCTAAGTCTGGGTACAAGATCAGGGTTTAACCCTAGCTACTGACTCATCTGGGGAGAGAGCTTCAGTCTCCATCATCAACCATCCAGGAAGGGAGTCAGACTTCCACAAGGAGAACTTCCTCTCAGAGTTCTCATGCAGGTGAGTTCAAGAGTTCAAAAGACACAGAAAATGGTCAGGCAAAGTGAAATTCAAAAATGTTTACATGACATGACCCGAGAACCAACACAACCAGACTCAGAGCCCAGTGATCACTGTAGCTGTTTCCTTGCTTAAAATATCGATGTATTTTTGATGCTCAAAAGAGAAATGACATTGACTTCAGTAAGCTATGTTCAGTGATGCCAAGGAAATCATAGGAATGTAGGTCCAGTTAGAAGAGGGATGAGAGGCATAAAGTGCTTCCAGTAAAAGTGGAACATGTGTCCAACATCTTATTAATAAACTGGGGTAAAGAAATCAGGTATTAGCTATGGAGCAGTATAAAATGAAGTAAAAACATTTCTTTTCAACTTTGAAGACCAGATTTTTTTCTCACCAACTGTCTATTTGCCATTCAGTTCTCTTATTATATATAGATATATTTGAAGGGAATTGTGAGTCTATATAAATTTTGTGTGGTCAAATATAACAACCAGTAATATTGTGTTTCCTCCATTGCTAGTATATCAATTCTACAAAAATATAAGATAGTGAAATTCAAACTCTGATTCTAACTGTGGATGGTTTTTTCCCCCAAGGTACATCTAGCAATGTCCAGAGCCTTAATGGCTGTGACACGTTTAGGGCTCGATAAATGTCAGGGGCTTTCTAGGTGGTGCTAGTGATGAAGAATCTGCCTGTCAATTCAGAAAATGTAAGAGAACGTGAGTTTGATCCCTGGGTCGGGAATATCCCCCAGAGGAGGGCATGACAACCCACTCCAGTATTCTTTCCTGAAGAATACTATGGACAGAGGAGCCTGGCATCCTACAGTCCTTAGGGTCTCAAAGAGTCGTACAAATGAGTGACTGAGCACACAGCCCACTCAAAGATTTTATACATAGGTTTCAAGTTGTTCATCCATAATGTGTTCATAACTCTTACACTGAGGTCATATTCTCTCTAATTTTCTGTGAGATGTTTGAAAGAGGAAGAAATTCATATTTTTGTAAGAGACATTTCAGTCAGTTCTTACAAAAAATTCCATTTTTCCAAATAAAGTGAAATGCAACCTTGCCATATGTTAAACATTCATATATAATGAGACCTATTCCTGATTTACTCAACAAAAATAGATGAGCATGTGCTACATGACCAAATAGTTTTCGAATATAGTATATTTTATCTCTAGGTCATTGTCGATGTAATTAATCCATATTGCTGTTATACTGTATTGCTCCTATCTCTCTTGTTTAATTAGTTTTCAATACTTCCTTTAAAGTTCTGTTTATCACACTTGTTTCAGAATCATTGTCTTTAGCCTTGCTTAATTCTCCTTGTCATATTTTTACTTCTTAACTTAATTTTTCTAAATTGATTTTTGTACAAGTGCACATATATTCCTGGAGAAGCAAATGACAACCCACTCCAGTGTTCTTGCCCGGAAAATTCCAGAAACAGAGGAGGCTGGCAGGATGCAGTTCAAAGGATTGCAAAGAGTTGAACATGGCTGAGCAACTGAGCACGCATGCACATGCACATTTATACTCACATACTTTGTTAAAATATAAAGTTGAGAAAAACAGGTAAAGTCCCTTCCTGTTTGGATCTAGCATTATGATTAGGAAGACAGAGTACAATGGAGAAATATGGGTAGAATACAATATCCTTAGATGACTGATTGAAGAAAGCTACTCATAATAAATGTGGAATTGTCACAACGTGTGTAGCTGTTATGCTTATGGACCATGGAGATCATAAAAGATTGTACAAAGATCAGAACTAGGACTAGAGTGAGCTCATAGGACTTAAGAAATGTGATCAAAGCCCCAAAATAACAAAGCTATGATTCTATATATGAAAAGGGATAGAGAGGCTTTTCTTGCCTGCTATCTCACTATATAAAATTAGTCAAATATGAAATAGGTGCAGGAAAAGCAAATTTTGCTGCCTGATATTAACAGTTGGCAACATTCGATTCATACTCATTGTATTTTATAGACATCCTTTTGTGAAGTGCTGACTTAGTCCCTTTTCTCGTTTTTCTCTTGGGCTGTACAATATGCAAGTGTTTCTAATAGTAAATATATGCTTTTTTATATTTTGAAAAATCATATATTTTTTATTTTTTATTACTTTTTCTGAGCATCAAGGGCATATAACAATACATAAAATGTCACCACAACCAAAGAAGTTTGTTTTTACAACATTCTCCCAAGGAATGGGCTTCCCTTGTGGCTCAGCTGGTAAAGAATCTGCCTGCAATGTGAGACACCTGCGTTCCATCCCTGGGTTGGGAAGATCCCCTGGAGGCGGGAAACACTATCCACTACTATTCTGTCCTGGAGAATTACATGGACGGTATAGTCCATAGGGTCACAAACAGACATGGCTGAGTGACTTTCACTCAAGGAATATTTGAGTTTATTAGATCTTTATTCCCTCTCATATCCATAATATTTCTCTAGCTTTCTCTTTCTCTCCCCTTCCCCTCAATATGTAGCTGTAGCTTAAAATCCAAATTTATAGAAAGAATATACATATACAGCTGTATATACAGGCATATTGTTCACAGAAATTACCATTTATGTGTCTTTAATACAAGGCATAAAATGGCCGTAACAAAATCAAACTCCAAGTTTACTCATACCTCCTGGGTGCTGTGTGTGTGTCAGTCAGCCATGTCCAACTCTTTGCAACCCCATGGACTGTATCCGCCAGGCTCCTCTGACAATGGAATTTTCCAGGCAAGAATACTGGAGTGGGTTATCATTTCTTTCTCCAGGGAATTTTCCCAACCTAGAGATCAAACTCGCATCTCCTGAGTCTCCTGCATTGGCAGTAGAATTGTTTACCACTGAGCCACCTGGGAAACTACCACTGGTGCCTGGGAAAATTAAAAACCAAAAGTTCTGAATGCCATTTTTACATAATCTGATTGATCGACTTGACTGGTTCAGTTCAGTTCAGTTCATTCGATCAGTTGTGTCTGACTCTTTGCAACCCCATAGACTGCATCACACCTGGCCGTCACCAACTGCTGGAGTTTACTCAAACTCATGTCCATTGAGTTGGTGATGCCATCCAACCATCTCATCCTCTGTCGTCCCCTTCTCCTCTCACTTTCAATCTTCCCCAGCATCAAGGTATTTTCATTTCTTTGCATCAGGTGGCCAAAGTATTGGAGTTTCAGCTTCAGGGTCAGTCCTTCCAATGAATATTCAGGACTGATTTCCTTTAGGATGGTCTGGTTGGATCTCCTTGCAGTCCAAGGGACTCTCAAGAGTTTTTTCCAACACCACAGTTCAAAAGCATCAATTATTCAGTGCTCAGCTTTCCTTATTGTCCAACTCTCACATCCATACATGACCAGTGGAAAAACCATAGCTTTGACTAGATGGACTTTTGTTGGCAAAGTAATGTCTCTGCTTTTTAATATGCTGTCTAGGTTGGCCACAACTTTTCTTCCAAGGAGCAAACGTCTTTTATTTTCATGGCTGCAGTCACCATCTGCAGTGATTTGGAAACAACAGTTAGAACTGGACATGGAACAACATACTGGTTCCAAATCGCGAAAGGAGTATATCAAGACTGTACATTGTCACCCTGCTTATTTAGCTTATATGCAAAGTACATCATGAGAAATGCTGGGCTGGATGAAGCACAAGCTGGAATCAAGACTGCTGGGAGAAATATCAATAACCTCAAATATGCAGATGACACCACCATTATGGCAGAAAGCAAAGAAGAACTAAAGAGCCTCTTGATGAAAGTGAAAGAGGAGAGTGAAAAAGTTGATTTAAAACTCTGCATTTAGAAAACTAAGATCATGGCATCTGGTCCCATCACTTAATGGCAAATAGATGGAGAAGCAATGGAAATAGTGACTTGAGTGGTATCAAACTCTAAATTAATCAGGGTAGTTGGGGGTGAAAGATACATGGAAGTAACACAACATAGGAAGCTTGTGTTTCTGTGTGCAAGTGTGTTGTGCCTTGCTGTGTGTGAGAAGGCCTCAGTGGAGGGATACTGAACTCATATACTCCAAGGTGACTTTCACATGCAGAGCCCAGAACACAATCAATGGAAGGTACTAGAGAAGAGATACATTTAAATGCAGGACACTTTCCAAATAATTTCATAAAGTGTTAGAGGAATATAATATTGATGAGGGTCTCTTTCTAACTTAAAGTCTCAGAAGCAGCAGGGAGGCCACCTTTTTCCTCAACATCCTATGACACCATCTCTCTTCACTCTCCCTCCCCATGTGATTTCCTTTAAAAATAAACTTGAACATCTTAAACAAGTACCTTCCTCAGTGCCTTTGCAATGGTTGGTCTCCCTGACAGACACACACTTCTTCCAAAGTTCACTGCTTCCTATCTTTCTTCGTGAAGTCTCTGTTGAAATGTCATCTTATTTGTGGGTCTTACATGAACACCCATGAGAAACAGTGGTTGTTGTTTAGTCGCTAAGTTGTGTCTGACTCTTTTGTGACCTCATGGACTAGAGCCCACTAGGCTCCTCTCTCTGTGGGACTTCCTAGGCAAGAACAATTGAGTGGTTTGCCATTTCCTTTAGCAGAGGATCTTCCTGACCCAATTCATCTCTTGAATTGGCAGGCAGATTCTTTACCACTGAACCACAAGGGGGGCCATGAGAAACAGCATCCTGTCTCTATTATTTCTCTTATTGTTGTTGTTATTCAGTTGTTAACTTGTATTTGACCATTTGCAACCTCAGAGACTGCAACACTCCAAGCTCCTCTGTCCTCCACTATCTCCTAGAGTTTGCTCAAGTTCAAACCCATTGAGTCTGCGATGCTATCTAACTATCTCATCCTCTGTAACTCCTTCTCCTTTTGCCTTCAGTCTTTCATAGCATCAGGATATTTTCAATCAGTTGGCTCTTTGCATTAGGTGTCCAAAGTATTGGAGCTTCAGCTTAAGCAACAGTCCTTCCAATGAATATTCAGAGTTGATTTCCTTTAGGATTAACTAATTTGATATCCTTGTAGTCAAAGGGACTCTCAAGAGTCTTCTTCCACACACCATTTGAAAGCATTAGTTCTGTGGTGCTCAGTCTTCTTTATGGTCCAACACTCACATCCATACATGACTACTGAAAAAAACATATCTTTGACTATATGACCCTTTATCAGCAAAGTGATGTCTCTGTTTTGTTAATATTCTCTCTAAGCTACAGTCCGCGAGGTTGCAAAGAGTTGGATGTGACTAAGAACACATACACACTAGGTTTGTCCCAACTTTCCTTCCAAGGAGCAAGCATCTTCTAATGGCACAGCAGCATCACCATCCACAGTGATTTTGGAGCCAAGAAAATAAAATCTGTCATTGCTTCCCCCTTTTCCCTTCTAGTTGCTATTAAGTGATCAGACTGGATACCAAGATCTTAGTATTTTGAGTTTTAAGCCGCTTTTTCACTCTTCTCAAGAGGCTCTTTGCCATGGAAACAAGCAGAGATCATTCTATCGTTTTTGAGATTGCATACAAGTACTGCATTTGAGACTCTTTTGTTGACTATGAGGGCTACTCCATTTCTTCTAAGGGATTCTCGCCCACAGTAGTAGATATAATGGTCATCTGAATTAAATTCATCCATTCCAGTCCATTTTAGTTCACTAATTCCTAAAATGTCAATGTTCACTCTTGCCATCTCCTGTTTGACCACTTCCAATTTACCTTGATTCATGCACCTAACATTCCAGGTTCCTATGCAACATTGTTCTTTACAGCGTTGGACTTTACTTCCATCACCAGTCACATCCATAACTAGGTGTGGTTTTTGCTTTGGCTCCGTCTCTTTATTCTTTCTGGAGTTATTTCTCCACTGTTCTCCAGTAGTATATTGGGCACCTACCGACCTGGGGAGTTCATCTTTTAGTGTTCTATCTTTTTGCCTTTTCATACTGTCCATGGGGTTCTCAAGGCAAGAATACTGAAGTGATTTGCTGTTTCCTTCTCCAGTGGGTCATGTTTTGTCAGAACTCTCACCATGACCCATCCATTTTGGGTGGTCCTACAAGGCATGGCTCATCGTTTCATTGAGTTAAACAAGGCTCTGGTCCATGTCATCAGTTTGATTAGTTTTCTGTGATTGTGGTTTTCATTCTGTCTGCCCTCTGATGTATACTGATAAGAGGCTTATGGAAGATTCCTGATGGTAGAGACTGACTGAGTGGGAAACTGGGTCTTATTCTGATGGGCGGGGCCATGCTCAGTAAATCTTTAATCCAGTTTCCTGTTGACAGGCGGGGCTGTGTTCCCTCTCTGTTGTTTGACCTGAGGCCAAACTATGATAGAGGTAATGAAGATAATGCTGACCTCCTTTAAAAGGTCCCATGCATGCACTGCTACACTTAGTGTCCCCAACACTGCAGCAGGCCACCGCTCACCCACACCTCCACTGGAGATTCCTGGACACTCATAGGAAAGTCTGGGCCAGTCTCTTGTGGGGTCACTGCTCCTTTCTCCTGGGTCCTGGTGCACACAAGGTTTCATTTGTGCCCTCCAAGAGTCTGTTTCCCCGGTCCTGTGTAAGTTCTTCCAGCTCTATGCTGGGGTTAATGGCAACCTCCAAGAGGGATTATGCCACACCCAGGTTAGCTTCACCCAGTGCCTCTGCCCCTGAGGTAGGCCACTACTGACCCCTACCTCCGCAGGAGACACTCAAACACTTGAACACAGGTCTGGCTCAGTCTCTGTGGGGTTTTCTGGTGTGTTCAAGGTTTTGTTTGAGTCCTCTGAGCATCTCTGGTGGGTATGGGGTTTAATTCTCAATGTGATTTCGCCCCTCCTACCATCTTGCTAGGACTTCTCCTTTGCCCTTGGATGTGGGGTATCTTTATGTAGTGGGATCAAAATTCTCCTGTTGATGGTTGTTCAGAAGCATGTTATAAATTTGTAGATCTCTCAGGAGAAGATGAGAGCACATCCTTCTACTCCACCATCTTGTCAGTGGACCCAAGGCAAACCATTCAATATTACAATAATCCAAGTCTATGCCCCTACCAGTAATGCTAAAGAAGCTGAAGTTGAATGGCTCTATGAAGACCTACAAGACCTTCTAGAACTAACACTCCCAAAAACGTCCTTTTCATTATAGGGGACTGGAATGCAAAAGTAGAAAGTCAAGAGGTACCTGGAGTAACAGGCAAATTTTGCCTTGGAGTACAAAATGAAGCAGGGCAAAGGCTAACAGAGTCTTGCCAATAGAATGCACTGGTCATAGCAAACACCCTCTTCCAACAACACAAGAGAAGACTCTACACATAGACATCACCAGATGATCAATACCGAAATCAGATTGATTATATTCTTTGCAGCCAAAAATGAAGAAGCTCTCTACAGTCACCAAAAACAAGACCAGTAGCTGACTGTGGCTCAGATCATGAACTCCTTATTGCAAAATTCAGACTTAAATTGAATAAAGTAGGGAAAATTACTAGACCATTCAGGTATGACCTAAATCAAATTCCTTATGATTATACAGTGGAAGTGACAAATTGATTTAAGGGATTAGATCTGATAGACAGAGTGCCTGAAGAACTATGGACTGTTCATGGCATTGTACAGGAGGCAGTGATCAAGACCATCCCCAAGAGGGGGGAAAAATACAAAAAGGCAAAATGGTTGTCTGAAGAGGACTTACAAATAGCTGAGAGAAGAAGAGAAGTGAAAGGCAAAGGAGAAAAGGAAAGATATATCCATCTGAATGAAGAGTTCCAAAGAATAGCCAGGAGAGATAAGAAAGCCTTCCTCAGTGATCAGTGCTAAGAAATAGAGGAAAACAATAGAATGGGAAAGACTAGAGATCTCTTCAAGAAAAGTAGAGATTCCAAGAGAACATTTCATGCAAAGATGGGCTCAATAAAGGACAGAAATGGTATGAACCTAACAGAAGCAGAAGACATTAAGAAGCGGTGGCAAGAATACACAGAAGAACTATACAAAAAAAGATCTTCATGACCGAGATAACCACGATGATGTGATCACTCATCTAGAACTAGACATCCTGGAATGCAAAGTCAAGTGGGCCTTAGGAAACATCACTACAAACAAAGCTAGTGGAGGTGATAGAATTCCAGTTGAGCTATTTCAAGCCCTAAAAGATGATGCTGTGAAAGTACTGCCCTCGATATGCCAGCAAATCTGGAAAACTCAGCAGTGGCCACGGGACTGGAAAAGGTCAGTTGTCATTCTAATTCCAAGGAAAGGCAATGTCAAAGAATGTTCAAACTACCTCACAATTGCAATCATCTCACACATTAGCAAAGTAATGCTTAAAATTCTTCAAGCCATGCTTCAACAGTACTTGAACTTCCAAATGTTCAAGCTGGATTTAGAAAAGGCAGAAGAACCAGAGATTAAATTACCATCATCCATTGGATCGTCAAAAAAGCGAGAGAGTTCCAGAAAAACATCTACTGCTTTATTGACTACGCCAACCCTTTGACTGTGAGGATCACAACAAACTGTGGAAAACTCTTAAAAGTGATGGGAATATTAGACCACCTTACCTACTTACCTCCTGAGAAATATGTATGCAGGTCAAGAGGCAACATTTAGAACTGGACATGGAATAACAGACTGGTTCCAAATTGGGAAAGGAATACATCAAGGCTGTATATTGCCACCCTGCTTATTTAACATATACTGAGAGTACATCATAAGATGTGCCAGGCTGGATGAAGCACAAACTGGAAACAAGATTCCTTGGAGAAATATCAATAACCTCCTACATGCAGATGATATCACCTTTATGGAAGAAAACAAAGAAGAACTAAAGAGCCTCTTGATGAACGTGAAAGGGGAAAAGGAAAAAGCTGACTTAAAACTCAACATGCAGAAAACTAAGGCCATGGCATCTGGTCCCATCACTTCACGGCAAATAGATGGGGAAACAATGGAAACAGTTAGAGACTTTATTTTTAGGGCTCCAAAATCACTGCAAATGGTGAATGGAGCCGGAATTAAAAGAAGCTTGCTCCTTGGAAGAAAAGCTATGACCAACCTAAACAGCACACTAAAAAGGAGAGCCATCACTTGGCCAACAAAGGTCCATCTAGTCAAAGCTATGGTTTTTCCAGTAGTCATGTATGAATGTGAGAGTTGAACTTTAAAGAAAGCTAAGCACTGGAGAATTGATCGTTTTAAACTGTGGTGTTGGAGATGAGTCTTGAGAGTACATTGGACTGCAAGGAGATCAAACCAGCCAATCTTAAAGGAAATCAGTCCTAAATATTCATTGGAAGGACTGATGCTGAAGCTGAAGCTCCAATATTTTGGCCACCTGATGTGAAGAAGTGACTCATTGGAAAAGACCCCAATGTTGGGAAAGATTGAAGACAGGAGGAGAAGGGGACAACAGAAGATAAGATGGTTGGATGTAATCACCAACTCAATGGACATGAGTTTGAGAAAGCTCTGGGAGTTGGTGATGGACAGGGAAGACTGGTGTGCTTCAGTTCATGTGGTCACAAAGAGTCAGACGTGACTGAATTGAACTTAACAAGAGGCTCTTTAGTTCCCCTTCACTGTTTGCTATTAGAGTCATGCGATTTGTTTATCTGAAGTTGTTGATATTTCTCCCAGCAATCTTGATTCTGGCTTGTGATTTATCCAGCCTAGCATTTTGAATGATGTACTCTGCATAAGTTAAATAGCATGGTGACAATATATAACCTTGTTGTACACCTTTCTTTTATTTGTTGTTGTTCAGTTGCTAAGTCGTGTCTGACTCTTTGCATTGGATTCTTTGAGACCTCAAGGACTATAGCATGCCAGCTTCCCCTACCCTTCACTATTTCCCAGAGTTTGCCCAAATTCATGTCCATTGATTCAGTGAAGTTTCTCTTATAATTTCTTTCAAGTTTCTCATTGCAGCAGTCACCATCTGAGAAGCAATATACATGTATATATATGTGTGCTAAGTTGCTTCAGTCTTATCTGATTCTTTGTACCCTATAACCTGAGGCCACCAGACTCCTCTGTCCATAGGATTCTCTAGGTATGAATCCTGGAGTGAGTTGCCATGCCCTCCTCCATGCTTTCTTGACCCAGTGAAGATCCCAACCTCTGTGTATGTGTGTTTGTATATGTATATGTGTGTGTGTGTGTATATATATATATGCAAATTATATATATATACTTTATTTTATTTTCCTCTTGATTACATTCTTACAACTTTAGTTTTTTTAGAACCCTATACTCATTGCCTATACACACCTGGAACAATATCATCATTCAATTTATGTTCCCCAAATGAACTGCAATTATTTCTCAGTAAGTATATGGAATGCATGATATCCTGGAGAGAAAGCTAGAAGTTGGACAACTTCCCAAGTTTAAGATGACATAGGAAATTCCCTAAAGAGACAGTATACACAAAGAAAATATTGAAACTAGTTAGGCAATTATAATTAAATGTAATTAAGTAAAATATAGACGATAGTTTTTCAACACTGTGAGTAATGTCTGTTTTTGTGAAAATAGTCATGCTATTATCTCCTTTCCTTGTAATCACACCTACCACATGGAACCAAGCAACATAACAAATGTTTCAGAATCTTTTTCTTGTATTTTCAGAGAAATCAGCATGGCAGTCTCTCACATTTGGGCTTTTACTCTCCATGTACCTGATCACTTTGTTTGGAAACCTGCTCACTGTCTTGGCTGTTAGCTCAGACTTCCATCTCCACACACCCATGTACTTCTTCCTCTCCAACCTGTCCTTTGTAGACATTAGTTTCACCTCCACTACTATCCCAAAGATGCTGTGGCACATCCAGACTCAGAACAAAGATATAATCTATGAAGGCTGCATCACCCAGGTGTATTTTTCACACTGTTTGTGTGTTTGGATGACTTTCTCCTTACCGTGATGGCCTATGACTGCTTTGTGGCCATCTGCCTCCCCCTGCATTACAAGATCATCATGAACCCCTGGCTCTGTGGACCACTGGTTCTGATTAGCTGGATCATCAGTGTCTTGGATTCATTCTTAAAAACCTTAATGGTGTTGAGGTTGTCCTTTTGTAGAAAAGTAATAATCCCTCACTATTTTTGTGAACTCAAAGAGTTGGACCAACTTGCTTGTTCTGACACATTTCTTAATAGCATGATGATGCATTTTACAGCTGCCTTGTTAAGAGGTTCACCCTTAACTTGTATTCTTTATTCTTACTGTAGGATAGTTACTTGCATATGTGGACTCTCATCAACTCAAGGGAAGTATAAAGCATTTTCCACCTATGCATCTCACCTCTTATTTTTTTGTGTGTCCTTATTTTATTGTACCTGCTTCTTTTATTGTACCTCTTTATTTTATTGTGCCTGCTTAGGAGTGTACCTTAGCTCTGCTGCTCTCTACAGCTCACACTCAAGTGTGGCGGCCTTAGTGAGGTACACTGTGGTCACACCCATACTGAACCCCTTCATCAACGGTCTGAGGCACAAGGATATAAAGAGGGCACTGAAAGTATTCTTTAGGATGACAATTATAAAAAGTCCAGTTGCTCTGAACTGAAGAAAGAAGCATAATTGAAAATTTTCAAGTCTCATAGCCAGAAAATGAAAATTTTGATCAGATCATGGACATAGATCTTGCTCCTTTTATTTCTTCATATAATTTATGGAACTCACTTGATTCAGCCTAGTGATTTCTCTCATTTCCAAGAGTTGTTCCCATTATGGTTTCTCACTCTCTCAAATTTGTTCTCAAACTTAGATCTGAGCAATAGGGGGATTATTGTTTATAATGTTAGTCAATAAAATTCTTAAGAACAATTTATTCTCAAATAATATTTATAGTACCAATTGTTTTTCTGCATTCTACTTCTCCTGAAAAGTTGTTGCTGAACCATGAAAAGACGCCGGGATTCTTGGCCTCCAGAAGAGAAGAATTCAATCCGGGGCCAGAGAAGAGGCTTGATTGCTCAGAGCTTTTGTGTAATAGAGTTTTATTAAAGTATAAAGGAGATAGAGAAAGCTTCTGACATAGGCATCAGAAAGGGACAGAAAGAATACCCGTCTGCTAGTTTTTAGCTGGATGTTATATAGTTACTAGCAGTCTGTTAATGAAAGAAAGTAATATCTTAAAAAAAAGGAATATCTGCCAGGATGAGAGAATGGCACCAGGCCCCTCATCCATAAGATGCATTTTGGGATAATCTTTGCACCAGACGAGTCATCCTGGGCCATAAAAAGATTGACTTGAATCTTGTAGAAAGGCAGATTACCATACAAATAATTTTGTTTACATAGATTAGGGGAACAATGTCTGAGTATAACATAAGGCTTTGTTAAGTCGGTTCTGAGCCATTAGGCAGAACCAACTTGAAGACAGAGTCTGGGGTAAATGCATAGTATATTAACATAGCTTAAGACAAACATTTCCATAATAAAAATGCATTGGTTAACTCAAGATTTGAGAAAAGTTAAGCTCAGGTGGAACCAGGTGTCATTATGTCAATACAGTATTTTAAGAGAAATCTCTTTTTAAATCCATATAGAGAAGGAAAAAAAAATATATATATATATATATGTATATATATATATATATATATATAATCACTAGTTTGTTTCCTCCTGCAGCTTAAGAGAGAGATAAAAATGTATGACACTTGCAGCCTAGTTCCTCCATTTGGAGACCCCTGGCCTTCCTGCCTGTTACCCTCTTATTCCCCTCTTTTCTTTTAGGATAATTATGTTGCCTAGGGAAAAGGGGTGTCATTCTCCTTCAGTAACTGCTTCCCAGCTGATAAGGGGCATTGTCCCTAAATTGGTGAGGCAACATATTCTCCTAACTCTCATATTGAGGATTTCTGATCCAGGGGCCCCAAGTAGTAGTTGGAGGAAGCTGCAGCAGTAGCAGAAGCAACCATTTGTAACTTAAAAGCCTTCATGCAACTAGAAACAAATCCAGTTACACAGTTACAGATGCAGGGAGCAAACAGCAAAAACAGAACAATAAGCAAAGTTAAAAATCACATTATGTCCATAGTTAAAGTACAAAGTGTTGCAGCAGTCCATTTTAGAATTGTTAGATGTCCTCAGATTAAGAAGAGGCATCACATATGATTGTTGTCGAAGGTATTCACAGACTTGGAGAAAGTCTTTTTCTTCAAGTGGAGATGTCCACCACAGGAAGCCTTCCACTGATGAAGACGGGAGTGCTCCCCAGACCCAGCAGTTAGACCGATTGTGGAATGCAGCGTAGGAGTGAGCCCGGACAGGAAGGCATTGTCTTGAGGATCAAACATCAGACTAAGGATTTTTGGAGTCAGCAGAAGTAGGCTCACATAGATTATCAGGCCCACCTGAAAAGTACAAAGTCAGAGCATAGAAAGTAAAGACATAAAATGGCGTCATTTAATTCTGGTCAGGGTGCCACCTCTTAACTCGAGTGTGATGTACCCACTAATCAATTCCTGATGCTGACAGTTGTGAGAGAAGAAAGAATAACTTGGTAAGGGCCTTCCCAGAGAGGTTGGAGGGATGGGCCCCCAGACCCCAATGTTTTTATGAGGACCTTGGTTCCTGGCTCAAATAGAGGCTTGCTTGACTTAGAGGCTGGGTCAGGAGTCATCTCCCTGAGTTCTGTTAATGCCTGTTGAAAACCTGAGAGCTGAGGTACATAATTAGTTAATTCCAAGACTTCATGGTCTACAACAATGTCTGTGCATAAGAAAGGCCTTCCATAAATACATTCAAAGGGGGACAGTCCCTCCTTTTGGGGGGAAGTCCGAGCCCTCATTAAAGCTATGGGTAGGACTTTAATCCAATTGTCCTGCGTCTCTTGAGTTAATTTGCAAAGATGTCTTATGATAATGTCATTAGCTTTTTCAACCTTTCCTGAGGATTGGGATCTCCAGGGACAGTGTAAGTGATATTCTATTCCTAGAGCTTTAGACACCCTCCTCGTTACAGCAGCTTTAAAGGCGGAGCCATTGTCACTCTGAAGGCTCCATGGCAGCCCAAACCTGGGGATAATTTCATGGATTAAAATCTTTATAACATCCTCAGCCTGTTCATTATGACAGGGAAAAGCCTCAATCCATCTAGTAAAAGTATCCACCCAAACTTGTAAGCAAGAATATCTATTAGCTTTTGGCATGTGAGTAAAATCAATTTCCCAGTACTCTCCAGGATATTTTCCACTCCGTTGTAATCCAGATTTTGCTAGCTTTTCAGTCTTTGGGTTATTTTTCTGACAAACCTCACACCTTTGATAATGTTCTTTAAAGTTTTCATTACATTTTTATCTTCAAACAAATGAGAAGCCATCTGGTAAGTACTCTCTGAACCTAAATGAAAACTCCGGTGTAAACCCCTAAGAATTTTCCATTGAGCATTTCCAGGATTAATCGTCCATCCTCGGACTGTAACCATCCTTTATCAGTAATTTTTGCTCCTCTTTTCTCATATCTTTCTAATTCTTCCTCAGTATATTGTGGTTGTTCCTGTTTCACAGGACCCGTCTAGATCCAAGGCGTCTGTAGTGAAGGGGTTTCATAAAATGCCACTTTTCTGGCTTGACGGTAGCCAGCTGATTAGTTTTGGCTACTTTATTCCCATCCCTGCTGTGCCCTTTGCAATGTATAACAGCTACTTCTTTAGGACAATATATAGAAGTTAAAAATCTCTCGATCTCTCTTAAATTCTTAATAGGTTCTCCTGTTGCTGTTTTAAACTGTCTTTCTTCTCATATTGCAGCATGAGCATGTCAAGTCAAATAAGCATACTTAGAATCAGTATAGATTTTTACCCGCTGCCCTTTGCTTAACTCTAGAGCTCGGATCAGAGCCACAAGCTTTGCTAATTGAGCACTGGTTCCCTGGGGGAGAGATTTTGCTTCTAAAACTTGTTCAACAGTCACCGCAGTGTAACCTGCTTTATGCTTTCTATCCCGAACAAAAGAACTGCCATTTGCAAATATTTCCATGTCAGGATTGTTTAATGGGGTATCCATTAGATCTTCCCGAGCTACATAGTTTAAAGTTAGGAATTGGGAACAATCGTGATCAGGTGTTTCATTTTCCTTCTCAGGAAGGAAAGTGGCAAGTTTTAAATTTCCACAAACTTTAAGCTTAGTTACTGGTCCTTCTAAAAACAATGACTGACATTTAAGAAGCCTACTGTCTGTCATCCAAATATTAACCTTAGAATTTAAGATTCCACTCACATCATGAGAAGTCAGTACAGTAAGGTTTTGTCCATTAATTATTTTTAAAGCTTCAGATGCTAATAAAGCCACTTCCCCAATTACTCTTAGGCAGTGGGGCCACCCGCATGAAATTACATTTAATTCTCTGTTTAGATAAGCAATAAATTGCTGGTGAGGCCCTTGGGGTTGTGTCAAAACTCCCAAGGCCATACCTTTTCTTTCAGGGACAAACAAATTAAATTCTGACTCTGTGGGCATGCTCAAAGAGGGAGCTTGCAGGAGAGAAGTCTGAAGAACCTCAAAAGCCTTTTGAGTATCTGGAGACCAAACCAGTTTGTCGGTTTGGGCCTGCTGAGTTTCAGCTATAAGTTTATGTAAAGTTCCCCATAACCCGGAATCCAAATGTGACAGTGGCCTGTGATTCCCCCAAATCTTCTCAGTTGTCTTAAAGTCATAGGTAGGGGATGATTTAGTATAGGTTTAATTCTCTCGGGCCCTATGGTCCTAGTCTCTTCTGATATGATTAGGCCCAGATATCTAACAGATTGTTGACAAAGCTGAGCCTTTTCTCTTGATGCCTTGTAACTGCAACCTGCCAGAAAGTTTAAGAAATCTTCTAAGGCTCGCGAACAATCTTCCTCTGCCTCAGCACAGAGCAGAATATCATCTACATATTGTAACACCACTGCTTCAGAGCTATTAAAGTTTTGCAGATCCTGTGACAAACTTTGTCCAAATAGGTAAGGACTGTCACAAAATCCCTGGGGCAAAACTGTCCAGGTTAACTGAGAAGCTGGCTGTGTAGGGTCTTCAAAGGCAAATAGAAATCGACTTTCCTCTGCCAAAGGCACTGAATAGAAGGCATCTATCAAATCGATTACTGAGAAAATTTGGCTTGTTCATGAATTTCAAACAATAGAGTATAAGGATTAGGCATCACGGGGTGTAAAGGAACTACAGCCTCATTTATTATTCGTAAATCTTGAACTAGTCTCCATTTACCATTTGATTTCTTTATACCCAAAATAGGAGTGTTGCATGGACTGTTACAGGGAATTAATAGTCCCTGATCCTTTAAATTTTTGATGATGGGTTTTAACCCTTCCTTAACCTCAGGTTTCAGTGGATACTGCTTCTTATGTGGAAATAAGTGTGGGTCTTTGAGCTTGACAACTACAAGAATAGCATTTTGTGCTCGACCCACAGATTTTCTATCAGCCCACACTCTAGGATTAACATTTTGTTCAATTAAAGGGAGAGAAAGGGAGGGCTCCATATTCATGAAAACAGAGGCATGGACCTTGCTCAGTATATCCCTCCCCAAAGAGGTGAGGGAGACTCTGGCACAATCAGAAACTCGTGTGAAAATAGCACAGAATCCCAGATACAACTTAAAGAATAACTGAAATAATACCTTTTGGCCCGTCCAGACAGTACCATTATGGAAGCAGATCGGGAAGAAAGTGGATCAGGGGCTTCAGTAAGCACAGAGTAAATTGTTCTAGTATCTAAAACGAAATTGATGGATTGGCCTCCACAGTTATTAATACCCGGGGTTCCTCAGGTGTAATTAGGATGGGAGCTTATGTGGGGACCCATGGGCACCTTCAGTCCTGATTGTCTTGAGAGTCTGACCCATGAAACCTACGCCTCTGGGGGCAGTCTCTCCTCCAGTGTGGCCCCTTGCAGATCGGACATGGAGCCGGGGGTGGCTTAGATGCCTGAGGGCAATCTCGCCTGAGGTGCCCCTCCTGTCCACAGTAATAGCAAGCCCATCCCTTTTCACCTGGGTCCCTCTGGGCATTTTTCTCCAGCTGTTTAAGAACGGTTCTTACAACGATTGTGAAGGCTTCCGCCTGTCCCTTTGTATTTTTTTGCCTTTCTTTCTTTTCCTCTTCACCAGGAGCTTCCTTCTCCTCTTGTTCTATGTTTGTCAATTTGCCGTAGCTTAAAGGCTTAACCTGCGCTTGCCTAAGTCCTTCCAGAATACATCTGACAAAGTGACTCTGATCCCATCTTCCTTTAGCTGTGTTGTAGTCCCAGTCTGGTTCTATAGTTGGGACCTCCTGATTTTCACTGGGGAGGGCGGCTATCTCGTCCTCCCTCTTCCCTACTGATTCATTTCCCAGCCATTCATCTCCATAAGCAACCGCTTTTCCCAAAACTCAACTTTTTGAGTCAGGAGTCAGCATTTATCCCAAGATATACATCACATCCTTCCAAGTAAGGTCATAAAACAGAGTAACACCTTTAAAAGCTCTAATATATTTTTCTGGGTCCTCTAAATAGTCTCCCAGATCCTCCTTGATTCTTTGTATGTCTTGATAAGAAAAGGGCTTATTAACTCTCATAGAATGGTTATTTCTCCCAGTGGGTGCTTAATGAAGAGGCAACAGCTTGTGTGGCTGTTCCTCAGTCTCTCTGACTGCTCTGTGCATATGAGCCCAGAGATAGATTGGAGAAACCTACTTTTCTTTATCTCTTTGTCTCCTGTCCTCCACCTCATCTCTTACTTCGATGGTCTGAGTCTCTACTGAAACCAGAGTAGTCTGAAGTCGTACTGAGAAAGGAGTTGTTTGGACCTCTACTTGAGCATTTTGAATCTCTGTTTGGGTTTCCACTGAGACCAAGGCAACCCTTCTTGGGGGTGGGGGTGGTTCTCTGACTTTCATTTTGCCAAGTTTGGAGCCCCTGATATGAGGGCAAAGTAGGAGGACAGGTGGGACATGAAGGTGTCACACCCAAATCCCAAATCTATACCCTTAGGAAACAAGTCTGGCATATTTCACAGAGAGAAAAAGGGCAACATATATGCTACTTCTACCCATTTCCTTTGTTTTCTACAGAACTGGTCATTATACTTAAGAGACCCTCCAACCGTCCACCATTTGCCATCCTCCAGTGGGTACTATGGCCATGCAGTATCACATAAGAAGACCAAGTGTGTCTTCTTTAAGCCCTGGGGATCAAATCAATCCAAGTTTTTCAGGATACAGTTCAAATGAGTGAGGCTGGAATTGTTAGCTCCCATCTGAAAGAGAGAAAAAAAGCTGACAGTGCCCTCTTTCTACTAGAGGTGTCTCCCCCTGCTCTAGATGGGGATGTAGATAGACTTTACACCAAAGCTTTTCTTTCCTGGTCAGACTTAGTCTGTCCCTTACCAACGCAGGCGCCATACTCATCCCTCCCGGTTCTACCACCGAGATGGGTTGGGGATGCACCAGGGATAGACCTAACCTCCTATGGTCCACTAAGAACTAGCGTTGCCAAAGGAAAAAATCCATTGCAGTTCCAATCTGAGTAAACTTTAACTTCAGAGATGCTCTTGGAGCTAGAACTCCATCTAGGTTCCAAACTTTCGATTCCTAGCAATGCTAGGCATTTCCTGATTACCAATTCAAGTTTGGGACGTAAGTAACAGTACACAGTAGCAGCATAGATCACAAGCCCCTTGAAAGTCTATGATCCGACAGATAGGTTAGTGCTTCTAATTCCTGAGGAATGATGAAATGGTCAAAGAGACTGAAAAGTTTGACCGAGAAAGGAGAGTTCGGTCCACACGATTTGCCCATTTCTGGTCGGTCCCTGGAGGAGACATTGGGTGCCTCTTGGCATTGGCAGGTCGGTATAAACCCCCGACAGGTTTCTGCCATAAACCGTATGAGGTCACCACGGAACCACAGAGCAGGGCTCCTCACTTGCTTCATGCAGGGTGTGTCATTCGTTCACACAAGCACACCGTAGATTTAATAAAGTACAGCAGAAAACATGTTCGCTAGGAAAACAAGACCTAGAGCTCCAAGCATCCTTACCATGTCCTGAAGAACCCTGGATGAGCCCCCAAGATGAAAGGTTGTTGCTGACCCACGAAAAGACGCCAAGATTCTTGGCCTCTGGAAGAGAAAAATTCAGTCCAGGGCCAGAGATGAGGCTTGATTGCTCAGAACTTTTGTGCAATAAAGTCTTATTAAAGTGAAAAGGAAATTGAGAAAGCTTCTAACATAGGCATCAGAAGCAGGCAGAAAGAGTATCCCCCTGCTAGTTTTTGGCTAGATGTTATATAGTCACTAGCAGTGTGTTAATCAAAGAAAAGAATCTCTTAAAACACAGAATGGCACCAGGCCCCTCATCCATAAGATGTATTTTGGGATAATCTTGGCACCAGAGGAGTCATCCCGGGCCATAAAACGATTGACTTGAATCTTGTAGAAAGGCAGATTACCATACAAATAGTTTCGTTTACATAGATTAGGGGAAACAATGTCTGAGTATAACATACTGGCTTGTCAAGTCCGTTCTGAGCCACTAGAGTCTGGGGTAAATGCATAGTATATTAACATAGCTTAAGACAAACTTTTTCATAAGAAAAATGCATTGGTTAGCTCAAGGTTTGAGGATAGTTATCTTCAGGTGGAACCAGGTGTCATTATGGCAACACAGTATTTTAAGAGAAACCTCCTTTTTAAATTTGTATAGACAAGGGGAAAAAAAATCACTAGTTTGTTTCCTCCTGCCACTTAAGAGATATAAAAATGTCTGATACTTGCAGCCTATTTCCTCCATTTGGAGACCCCTGGCCTTTCTGCCTGCTACCCTCTCAATTCCTTCAGTTCCATTTTTTCTTTCTCAAGGTTACTTTGTTTATTCAGGGTCTTTTTTGTTATACAAATACAAAAAAAAAAATCTTGTTCTAGTTCTGTGAAAATATTCACATGATCCTGTCATCCCACTACTGGTCATATAACCAGAGAAAACAATATTTCAAAAAGATACACCCCAGTGCTCATTGGAGATCTAAATACAATAATGAAAACATGGAGGCAACATATTTGTCCTCTAACCGATAAAAATGTGGTGTATTTATAGAATGGAATAGTACTCTGCCATAAAAATGAATAACAGTGAATGAAATAATGGCATTTGTAGCAACATGGATGAATCTAGAGACAATCATACTCAATGAAATAAGCCAGGCTGAGGAAGACAAATGTTCTATGATATCACTTATATGTAGAATATGAAAAAAAAATGTTGCACATGAAACTGCATATAGAATGGAGATAGATCCTCAGACATAGAAGAGAAACTAATGGTTACCTGAGTGGGGAAAAAGGGGGCAGTTTAGGAGTCTGGGATTGACAGAAACACACGACTGTGTATAAAATAGATAGCCATAAGTACCTATTGTATAATACAGAAAACTATACTCAATGTTTTGTAATAGCCTTTAAGGGAAAAGAAGACAAAAAAATATATAAATGTTTACATATGACTGAATCACTTTGCTATACACCTGAAACTAACACAGCATTGTAAATAACTTTATGCTTCAATAAAAATACAAAAAATATTGTCTTAAAACTTTAAACATATCTCACCTCTAACATAATATTTATCCATTCCAATGTCTTGTACTTACCCAAGAGAAAGGACAGCAGATTTCATTGTATGCAAATGCCAATAGAAGTTTTATTTATATTAATCAGACCTTGGGGACAATCTAAATGTTCCTCCACTTGAGGATGAATAAGTAAATCATGACAAGTGAATTCCATGCTGCTGTAAAGAGTAATAAATTGTTGGTGCACACAAAAATATGATGACTCTCAAAATTATTAAGCAGAGTAAAGGATGCCAGACTTAAAAGATCAGATAACCTAAAATTTAGTTGCAAAAATAATTCTAAAATGAAGATTCATTTATAGTTGCACAAAGCAGGTTAAACAAGAAATCTCAGAAATTAACAAAAAATGTCATACAAGGCATACAATGTGGAAAAAAAAAGAAATTAGATTCTCTCATAACTGCAAATGACCTGTTTTCTAACAGAAACCTCAAGGAACCCTGTCATAAATATGAGTTCAGGAATCCCCTCACAACTGTGAGTTCAGCAAGATAAAAGGATACAAACTCAACAAGCAAATATATTGTCAATGCATATATATATATAAATATATTGATATAATACATAACATTCAGGAACCAAAAATATGCATATATGTGATTTTCCAGGTGGCGCAGTGGTAAATAATCTGCCTGAAATGCAGGAGACACAGGAAACATGGGTTTGAGCACTGGGTTGGGAAGATCGCCTGGAGGAAGAAATAGCAAACCACTCTAGTATTCTCACCAGGAAAATCCCATGAACAGAGGTGTGCTACAATCCATATGGTCAAAAATTGTCAGATACAACTGAAACAACTGATCATGCACACACATGTGTGTATATTTATACGTATACATATGCCTTTTACAATACAAAGGGTAATGAAATAATAAACTCAGAAAATGTGCAGGATATGTATGTTGAAAAGTATGCTGGTTAAAGAAATCAAAGATCTGAACACATTATAAGACATACTGAGCTCATAGTATAAAATATTCCTAGATGGGAAAGAAAATTGGAGACATTTACCTAATATGTAATTTTAACTCCTTTTAATTTTTTTAAAAAATAATATATTAAAAAAGAATTTTGACATTTCTCTACCATGTCACCCCTTTGAGACCATTGTGGAAATGGGCTTTTCCTAAATGTATTAATAAGACATATGAATCAAGAGCCCAATGTGCTAAAAGTGGGAAGTTAACTAAGAGTGAAAAATAGGAGTTAAATAAATACTAAACTTACTCACTGGTGAATATAAATTGTCCTTGACAATTATTGAAAGACCTCCAGACATTTTGTTGTGTTCTCCTAGGCATTAGGGCTAATCGACAGATTGCTTGACATCTCCTCAGGGAGAGTCTCAAAGGTGAGGGAATCCATATATTGTTCTCACAGCCATGTAAGAAATACAGGAGGGAGTCAACACAGAAACTTCATTACAGGTAAAAATAATATGCCATGTGGTACAATACACTCCCAATATCCACAATATTTCAGTGACATTTGCAAAGTTCCACTTTAATTCTATGACACAGATTCTACATTTAGTTATGGGATAGGGGGTGGGGTGGGGACTGAAATAAATTACATGTATTACGTCCTACTTGACCAGTTCCTCACTTACCCATCACTATAGCCCTGACAAAGACATAAAACCACAGTCCAGAGAATATGTATATATGCATATGTATATGCAAAGAAAATCTCTTTCAGGTAAGTTACTATCACTATTAGAAACAAATAAACATAAAAAAACAAAACAAAACCAAACACTATGTATTTGACATTTGAGACTATTTCCAGGTAAGATAGACTCATTGAATTATTGACTCTTCATGTATCTTTCCCCAAAACTTTGCACAATATTTTCCATTATATATGGTAATAAAGAGTTTTAGATAATTTAAACCATTGACCTAGATTAACCCTTTGTTGTTGTTCAGTCGCTAAATCCTGTCTGACTCTTTGTGACCCCGTGGACTGCATCATGCCATGCTTCCTTATCCTTCACTATCTCTTGGAGTTTGCTCAAATTCATGTTCATTGAGTTGGTGATGCTCTCTAGCCATCTCATCCTCTTCTGCCCTCTTCTCACCATAAATGAAGGCACTGCATAAACTGTATTTATAGACATATATGTCCTATACATGGACATACATGTCTGATACATAGTCATGCATGTCCTGGTATGATTCACCATGTAAACAAATTTAATCCCCACTGTGGTCCATTATGCATTTCTTATTCATACCTGCCAGGTGGTGTGCTAAATTTTAATCAGTACCACCTGAAGGAAAAATATCTTTCATAGACTATGTTTTGAGTAGTGGGTTATATGAATTTTGGGAACTTGTGGTTTGAAAATTTATTGTATCATTAGTATATGCATTATATCCTAGACAACATGTTAAAAAGCAGAGACATTACTTTGCCAACAAAGGTTCATCTAGTAAAAGTTATGATTTTTTCAGTAGTCATGTATGGATGTGAGAGTTGGACTATAAAGAAAGCTGAGCACTGAAGAATTGATGCTTTTTTTTTTTAATTTATTTTAGTTGGGGGCTAATTACTTTACAATATTGTAGTAGTTTTTGCCATACATTGACATGAATCAGCCATGGGTTTACATGTGTTCCCCATCCTGAACCCTCCTCCCACCTCCCTCCCTATCCCATCCCTCTGAGTCATCCCAATGCCCCAGCCCTGAGCATTTGTCCCATGCATAGAATGTGGAATGGTGCTCTGCTTCACATATGATAATATACATGTTTCAATGCTATTGTCCCATCCTCACCTTCTCCCTCAGAGTCCATAAGACTGTTCTATGCATCTGTGTCTCTTATTCTGTCTCGCATATAGGGTTACCGTTACCATCTTTCAAATTCCATATATATGCATTAGTATTCTGTATTGGTGTTTTTCTTTCTGGCTTACTTCACTCTGTATAACGGGCTCCAGTTTCATCCATCTCGATAGAACCAAATTGATGCTTTTGAACTGTGGTGTTGGAGAAGACTCTTGAGAGAATCCCTTGGACTGCAAGGAGATCAACAAGTCCATCCTAAAGGAAATCAGTCCTGAATGTTCATTGGAAGGACTGATATTGAAGCTGAAACTCTAATACTTTGGTCACCTGATGCAAAGAACTGACTTATTTGAAAAGACTCTGATTCTGGGAAAGATTGAGGGTAGGAGGAGAAGGGGACGACAGAGGATGAGATGGTTGGATGACATCACCGACTCAATGGGCATGAGTTTGAGTAAACTCTGGGAGTTGGTGACGGACAGGGGGGCCTGGTGTACTGCAGTCCATGGGGTCTCAAAGAGTCGGACAAGACTGAGTGACTGAACAGAACTATATCCTAGTATTGATGTACTTTTAAAATGTCATTATGTGGTTATATCTTATAAAGAATAAAAATAAAATTTTAAGGATTAATACAATAATTATCCGTGTATATATATATATATATATATGAAATATCTAAAGTTTTATGATTGTTTAACTTCTCAGTTTTGCTTTATTATCTATATTTACATATCTCTGTCTAATTGTCTATGTTTCTATACATATACTATAGTGCTTGTCAACCCGATACTATTGTGACGACTGGCTCAATATTGTTACAGGTTGCATATTTGATATGTTATTATATTGAGCACTTTAACTGACCTATAAACATTAGCAGCCAATAGCATTTCAACTCTCAGTTAAGACAGCCAAAATGTCTCCAGACAGTGGAAAAATATTCCTGGGGGAGTAAAATCACTCTAATTGAGAATAGCTGATCTACCTCCATATCTCCTTGTGTCTCTATGTATATTTTAATGTGCGGCAGATGAAATTAATTTTAAATGTTCTAAATTGGAAATTTAAATTTATCTTACTTACCAGTCATTTATACTAACACATCTTAGAGGATATTTTACACAAAATCTATTGACTCTGCTGTTGTGTCTACCCAGAATAGGTTACCTCATAAACCTGGATGGAAACACAGAATGGAACAGTGCTGAGTCAATTCATCCTCATGGGAATCACAGACCGCCCTGAGCTGCAGGCTCCATTGTTTGGGCTCTTCCTCATCATCTACGTGACCTCAGTGGTGGGCAACTTGGGCATGCTCATCCTCACTAAGGTGGACTCCAGGCTGCAGACACCCATGTACTTCTTTCTCAGGCACCTGGCTTTCACTGATCTTGGTTATTCAACAACTGTGGGCCCCAAAGTGTTAGTAAATTTTGTGGCAGATCAAAATAAAATCTCCTATTACTTTTGTACTACACAGCTCACTTTCTTTCTTGTGTTCATCATTAGTGAATTTTTATTCTGGCAGCGATGTCCTATGACTGCTATATGGCCATCTGTCACCCTCTGCTCTACCCAGTGGGCAAGTCGCAAAGGGTATGTCAGGTGCTGGTGGCAATGCTATATCTCTATAGCATATTTGAGTCTCTTCTTATCGCTGTAAAGATATTTGACTCTTCATTCTGTGACTATAATTTCATCAGACGTTTCTACAGTTACAGTCTCCCCTTGTTATCTTTGCTCTGCTCAAATGCAAATGAAATTGGACTGATTATTCTTATCTCAGCAGGTTTTAATTTGATTTTCTCTCTTCTGATAGTTCTTGTTTCTTACCTTCTTATCCTCGCATCCATTCTCAGAATGAGCTCTGCTAAAGGTAGGCACAAGTCTTTTTCTATCTGTGGGTCTCTCCTGACGGGGGTCACAGTGTACATTTGTATGGGGATTTATATTTATGTATGTGCAGCCAGAGTCCAGCCATTCATTTGACACAAATAAAATGACATCTATATTTTGCACTCTCATTATCCCTATGCTAAATCCCTTGATCTACACTTTGAGGAACAAAGATGTAAAACATGCCCTACAAAGTACGTGGAAAAGACTATGCAATTTTTTCTCTTAAGGCTTCTGTACAATACGTATCCTATAATTTAGGTGATGGGCTTCAAACTGTTCTCTGTGTGTCTCTAAAAGGAATAAAAAGTATGGAAATGTTCAACACATATTTAGAGATTGCCTTCTAAGGGCTAATCATACTTCTGTGTGCTAGACATACATTAGCACACAAAGGGGGAAAATATCTGCCTTTCCTGAGGGGAAGAAATGAATTACAAATATAATTATGTAAATAGCACCATGCCTTAGAATGAGTTAGAACACTGTAAGGGCAAGTAAAGAGAGTTGAGTGAGGAAGAATAGCATACACAAAAGGATTCAAAGGATTATTGCTATTCCCAACTATTAGAATAAATTTCCTAGTGTCTACATGTGTTTGTGCATGTACATGTGGTTTCATGTAAGTGCATACTTCTGTTTTTTATTCACTATACTTTTCTAAAGCATGTATTAAAATTAAACTTATAGTGGTTTCTAGGAGGCTCAGTGTAGTATAATGATTTAAATTCATCTTTCATCTGAATTAATTCAGATGCTCCCTTATCACATGGAAGATTTTAGGATCCTGCTCTGTTCTCATCAGTGAAATTACTTTTATATATGAGCCCTAGAAAGTCTTTAGACTCAGAACACTTAGCAATTCAGTAACTCACAATATCTTATTTATCTAAATCAGACCATTTCTCTGTAAGTTCAAGTTCAGTCACTCAGTCATGTCCGACTCTTTGCTACCCCATGGGCTGCAGCACATCAGGCTTCCCTGTCCATCACCAACTCCTGGAGATTGCTCAAACTCATGTCTATCAAGTACGGGATGCCATCCAACCACCTCATGCTCTGCTGCCCCCTTCTCCTCCTGCCTTCAATCTTTCCCAGCAGAAGGGTCTTTTCCAATGAGTCAGGTCTTCACATCAGATGGCCAAAGTATTCTCTGAACCAGATACATTTTCTTAATTGTCTTTAACAATATTCTATACTTGAAAGTCGCTAATAGAGTGGGCCTTAAATATTCTCACCTCAGAAAAAGGAATGATAATCATTAATGTGAAAATGTTAGCTAGTGCTAAGTTGTAGCCATATTGAAGTATATAAATGCTTCAAATCAGCATGTTGTAGACTTTAAATTTACACCATATTAACTGTCAATTATGTCACAATAAAGCCAGAGGGAAAAAAGGTAAATTTCTTGAGAGTCTCCCAGGGATACTTTGAGCTATAGTTTTATATTTTATTGGGATCTTGATTCCTATCTGCTTTTTGATCAAACAAGATAATTACATTTCCTTATCTGTCTGAAAAACAAAAACATTTCTTATTTAATGTTTGTGTTTTAATTTTTATACTTTTGCATAAAAGGTCTACTCTGTGCTGAACTAGCTTTGTGCCTTTGTTATGGGCTAACCTTCTTCAGCATTGGTTCATAAGAGTGTGTAAAAAATCTTTTACACATATATGCATGCATATATGTATACTGTATTGTATATTGTATTGTAATATATTTAATTATATTCTATAATTTTTATTCTATTGTTTGATTGCCATGATTTGATCACTGATTTGTAGCAAACAAAAGACAAAATTCCATGATTTGGTCAATATTTCTAGGAAAAACGTAATAAGACATGTAACAATTTGTTATATATATAATGTACATAAAAATATCCTCTTCTAAATTGTCACTTTTTTGTTTAATTTTGTATTTTTAACATTTATGAAATTTTATTTATATCATAGAGAGACTGCACTGTTCTTTGTTCACCGTCCTTAAAAACTCAAAAACATTTTCACTAAATCAAGAAAAAAGCAAGTATGACTCTTCTTTCCCATGATATTGACATTTTAATGGAGGTGGTATTCAATATGGCAAAGAAAAAAAAAGTCCAGATTGGAAAGAAGGAATTTTTATTTATTTATTTATTTTTAATTTTTATTTTTCTCTATTAAATTAGTTTATTTATCTATTTTTTAACTTTACAATATTGTATTGGTTTTGCCATACATTGACATGAATCCACCATGGGAGTACATGTGTTCCCCTTTCAGAACCCCCCTCCCACATCCCTCCCCATCCCATCCCTCTGGGTCATCCCGGTGCACCAGCCCTGAGCACCCTGTGTTATGCATCGAACCTGGACTGGCGATTCGTTTCACATATGATAATTTACATGTTTCAGCGGCATTCTCCCATATCATCCCACCCTCGCCCTCTCCCATAGAGTCCATAATACTGTTCTATATATCTGTGTCTCTTTTGCTGTCTCTCATACAGGGTTATCTTTACCGATTTACTAAATTAAACTGTGTTTATTAGTACATGATGAGATTGTACAGGTGGAAATCTAAACTATAAAAAAAAAAGCATTGAATTAAAAGGTGAATTTAGGATGGTTTCAAGGAGAGATCAGTACACACAATAATTTTTATCTCTATATAATACAAATGAAAAATTAGAAATGGAATTGTTAAATGTTGTTGTTATTGTTCAGTTGACAAATTGTGTCTGACTCTTTGCAACCCTATGAACTGCAGGACACCTGGCCGTTCTATCCCTCATCATCTCCTGGAGTTTACCAAGCTCATGTCCATTGAATTGGTGATGCCACCCAAACATCTTATCCTCTGTCACCCTCTTCTCCTGCCTTCAGTTTTTCCCAGCATCAGGGTCTTTTCCAGTGAGTTGGCTCTTCACATCAGCTGGCCAGAATTTTGGAGCTTCATCTTCAGCATCAGTCCTTCCAATGAATATTCAGGGTTGATTTCCTTTAGGATTGACTGACTTGATCTCCTTGCAGTCCAAGGGACTCTCAAGAGTCTTCTCCAACACCACAGTGCAAAGGCATTGATTCTTAGGCTGTCTGCCTTCTTTATGGTCCAACTCTCATATCCATACATGACTACTGGAAAAATCCTAGCCTTGTTAAATTGTTAAATACCTGTTATAAATTCATCATAATTATGAAATGCTTAAAGATATATCAGGGACTTCCCTGGTGGCTCAGATGGTAAAGTGTCTGCCTACAGTGTGGGAGACCCGGGTTTGATCCCTGAGTCGAGAAGATCCTCTGGAGAAGGAAATGGCAACCCACTCCAGTATTCTTGCCTGGAAAATCCTGTGGATGGAGGAGCCTGATAGTCTACAATTCATGGGGTCACAAAGAGTTGGACACGACTGAGAGACTAAACTTAAAGATATATACAAAATATGCAAGCCTGTATTGTAAAAATTAGAAAATATTCCTGAAAGATATTAATGGAGGCATAAACAAATGAGATCTTACCATATTTATTTACTGATTTATTCAATATTAGGTAAATATAACAATTTCTCAAATAAAACACAATTAAAATTTAAGCAGAAATTCTTTTTTTGATAGGAATTGAGAAGCTAAAACCAAAATACATAAAGGAGCTAAAATCAAACCATACAGAGAAAAAGATCTAGAATAGCTGAACTAACTTTAAAAAGAGGAATAAACTTGTAATATTAAAATTAAGACAAGCAGTAATGATATCCAGTCTTATTCCAAAGCTACAATTGTTTTTTTAAAGTCTGCTCCTGATATAAAAATTGGCAATAAATATCGATGAAAATATATTGATAGATCAGAAATAGACTCATTTGTATATGAACAATAAATGTTCCACAAGCAAAAGAGAAAAAAAGAAAAAAACATTTTGTGGAGAAAGCATAGAGTTTCAAGTTCTCCTTTCATCTTGTTTCTGTCCTGAGACCTTGTAACCAGTGGGGATGTTCCCTCCAGTTTCTGCTGGCTTAAGATGCTGGTTGTCAGACTTGTATCAAGGCAAGCCAGCTGGCTGGGGCCAGAGTCATGAAGTGACAGGCAGCTTTCCCTTGTCCAACTATACCAGTTCTCAGGGGAGTTAGTTTTAAGAATGAGTTCCAATCCATAAGAGAACTTTGTCACTTTGATCTTCATTGCTGGAAAATATCCAGTTCTGGGAAAATCCAATCCCAGTATTGCCTACCTGTTGTCACAGCTTTGTAATTCTGTGGCTGAAGGCACACAAAGGACTTTGCTTTCTTAGGCTATCTTTGGAAGGAACTCTGGACCTTGGGGGAGGAAGCTGCATATTTTGCCCTTCTGTTAGAATGTCTCTTGCTTCCATAGATAAGCCATGTCATCATTGTTCAGTCACTAAGTGTGTCTACTCTTTTATGACCCCATGGACTATAGCCCATCAAGCTCCTTCTGTTAATGGGATTTCCCAGGCAAGAATACTGGAGTGGGTTGCCATTTCTTTCTGAAGGAGATCTTCCTGACCCAGGGATTGAACCTAAGTCTTTTGTATTAGCAGGTGGGTTCTTTACCACAGAGTCACCAGGGAAATCCATAGATAATGCCATACAAGGGCCTATTATTTATACTTTTGAGTTAATAAAAACGCTTGAGCCTTCACAGTTGCCTCACTGATAAAGAATCCTCCTGCCAATGCATGAGACCTGAGTTCAATCTCTGGGTCCAGAAGATCCCCTGGAGAAGAAAATGGCAACCCCCTCCAGTATTCTTGCCTGGAAAATCTCATGGCCAGAGGAGCCTGACAGACTACAGTCCATGAGGTTGAGAGGAGTGGGAAACCATTTAGTCACTGAACAAATGAATGGATGAATAAACAAAGTATGATTCTTAAGTACTCAATGAGTGTAATCACTTTTATGCTAAATTGGATATATATTTTTAAAACATGAGGTTGAATACTCCAACTTTGTCTTTAGGTGTTACTTTCATATTACATTTGACCTGCAATGAGCTTTTAGTACAAAATTGATTGCTTAGATAAAGCAGTGAAGGTTCAAACAAATCACATACCTCATTGGAAGGACATTCAAATTCAGAATCAATGTTCTAAAAAAATTTTATCCTAGACACTTAAACCAAAACATGGGTAGTTGGAACATTACCAGATTATTGTTAAATTAAAGAAAAAGCAGACATCTCAAATTAATGAATTAGCATCTTTCTATGAATGGAAATGTGCAAGAGTCTGGGCTCATTGAAATTATTGCTTTTATATTCCAAGAAAAGTGAAAGTGAAACTGTTAACTGCTCCAGTAGTGTCCGAGTGTAAGGAAAAAAAGAAAAAATAAATAAAACTCTAATAAAATTCATAGAAATTGCAAAGAAAGAAATGAAAACATCCCTATTTGCAAAAGGTATGCTTTCTAATAGAAAATTTCCACAAAACTGAGGAAAATAAAACAGTCTGGAAAACATGAATTCACAAAGGAGACAAGATATGCGATTAACAAAAAGTATATAAATATATTTCTATATATATACAGGTATTAATAAAACAAGACCATTTACAGTCACATATCTAATGAAAGTGTACATAAAAACTAACAAAGCCAGCACAGGATCTGTATGCTGAAAAGTACAAATCCCAATTTTAAAAATCAAAGGAGATTTGAATAATTTAGTAGATATATTTAGCCCAGATCAGTATACTTGAGATAAAATTCTTTCCAAATTGATCCATAGATTTAATGCAAACCTAAATAAAATCTCAGCAAGATTTAGTGCAGAGGTGATTTTATACTGAATTTTATTGAAAAGTTAAGGGCAGAACATAGATGAAAACACATTTTAAAATTTAGTATAACTAGGAAAAAAACAGAGAAGACAATGGCACCCCACTCCAGTACTCTTACCTGGAAAATCTCATGGATGGAGGAGCCTGGTAGGCTACAGTCCATGGGGTCGCTAAGAGTCAGACACGACTGAGGGACTTCACTTTCACTTTTCCCTTTCATGCGCTGGAGAAGGAAATGGCAACCCACTCCAGCATTCTTGCCTGGAGAAACCTAGGGACGGCGGAGCCTGGTGAGCTGCTGTCTATGGGGTCGCACAGAGTCCGACACGACTGAAGCGACTTAGCAGCAGCAGCAGCAGCAGGAAAAAACATTCCTTCATGTTAGGCTTAATTATATAACCAAATAATCAAGATTTTGATATTGGTAGAAACACAAACATATAAATTAATGGAACAGAATATACAACACAGAAATAGATTTTTACAAATAGTTCAACTAATTTTTCATAAAGTTGCAAAGGTAATTCAAAAGAAGGGGTGTAGCCTTTAAAATCATTGTGCTGAGGTAATTAGTGATATAGAGGAAAAAATAAGCAAACAAATAAATAATGTTGACCTAATACAATAATAAACTCAAAATGAAGAACAACTTATCTGTAAGATGCTAAACTATGGAACATTTAGGGCTTCCCTGGTGGCTCAGTAGTAAAGAAACTGCCTGTGGTGCAGGAGACACCAGGTTGGGAACATTCCCTGGAGAAGGAAATGGCAATCCACTCAGTATTCTTGCCCAGAGAATTCCATGGACAGAGGAGACTGGCAGGCTACAGCCCATGGGGTTACAAGAGTCAGACATGCTTTAGCGACTGAAACACCACCACTGCCAAAAACATATGAATATTTAGAAACTGGCAAAATTAAGAAGCCTCATGTATTCAATCTCTTATTGTGATGTTCTTCTAAATTCTTAGTCATTTAGTGCTCTAGGTGTTTTTTTGTGATGGTTTCAATATAATTTAATATTTAATGATTATGTACATCAGTATATAAATATGATTATTTCTGGATCCCTTGATGGGACAAAAGAGCATTTTCACCTCACAATCATATGTGGAAATCATTATTTGGTTATTAACAGGCTTTTAAGTACCTAGTTTTATGGCAATGGTGCAATTTTCAGTGTGCCCTTCAAGTAGAATCTTGACGGCAAATTAGATAAAATTATCTCACAGGGCACAGCTTTAAAAAATTGACAATCGGGATTTAACAAAAATGTTAAACTATGAGATAGCTCTTTGGGTCTTTTCATAGAATGATAAAGCTTGTGAGAAAAGAACCAAAAACACTTCTATCTTTTCTTACCTTTACAGGAAAATCAGAATTTACAAAGTGTGAGTGTGTTTTTTTTTTTTTTAGCTTTTCATAATTGCAAAACAAAATAAAGATAAGAAAACAAGATTTATACAACTTATTACATTTACTGAAGATATTTCTCTACAATAACTGTTGACTGATATACATTTCATGTTTCTGATATTAGAAAATTGTCTGCATCAAGTCCAGGAAGACTATCAGGAGGTCTTAAAATTGCAAACAATATTTTAAGTGAGCAATGCTAATTAAATATAAACTTTTATATTTAATATTATAAAATTTTTAATTAATTTTCTTACAGAGTACTCAGAGACTGCAGTCACTGAAAATTTATTGTAACCAATGTTATTCATATTTTTTAAAGGAAGCATTTATGCTGACAATATTTTGCACCTAATAATCCTCTTACCTTGATCTGCCATCAACCTCTTACTCTTCCAAGTTAGTTGCTTAGATGTATCTGACTCTCTGAGACCCCATGGACTGTAGCCCGCTGGCTCTTCTGTCCATGAAATTCTCCAGGAAAGAAGACTGGAGTGGGTAGCCATTCCATTCTCCAAGGGATCTTCCCAACCCAGGGATCAAATTCAGGTCTCCTGCATTGCAGACGGATTCTTTATCGTCTGAGCCACCAGGGAAGCCCACCACTTATTCTGGTATATTTGTACCAAGCTTATTATTATTATATTCAGATACACTTTTATTTGATTTTATAAAATGTTGATTTGTGTTTTGTATTACATTATCATTTGGTGGAGTTTTGTGTCCTTAAAATACAAAAAAAGTTAAGTAGCATCCCTAATGCATGTATATCTATTTAATGTATTTTATTCATGTCTACAGTATTGTATGCAGGTCAGGAAGCAACAGTTAGAACTGGACATGGAACAACAGACTGGTTCCAAATAGGAAAAGGAGTACGTCAAATCTGTATATTGTCACCCTGCTTATTTAACTTATATGCAGAGTACATCATGAGAAATGCTGGGCTGGAAGAAACACAAGCTGGAATCAGGATTCCTGGGAGAAATATCAATAACCTCAGATATGCAGATGACACCACCCTTATGGCAGAAAGTGAAGAAGAACTAAAGAGCCTCTTGATGAAAGTGAAAGAGGAGAGTGAAAAAGTTGGCTTAAAGCTCAACGTTCAGAAAACTAAGATCATGGCATCTGGTCCCATCACTTCTTGGGAAATAGATGGAGAAACAGTGGAAACAGTGTCAGACTTTGTTTTTTGGGGCTCCAAAATCACTGCTGATGGTGATTGCAGCCATGAAATTAAAAGACGCTTACTCTTTGGAAGGAAGGTTATGGCCAACCTAGATAGCATATTTAAAAGCAGAGACATTACTTTGCCAACAAAAGTCCATCTAGTCAAGGCTATGGTTTTTCCAGTGGTTCATGTATGGATGTGAGATGGTGAAGAAAGCTGAGTGCCGCAGAATTGATGCTTTTGAACTGTGGTGTTGGAGAAGACTCTTGAGAGTCCCTTGGACTGCAAGGAGATCCAATCAATCCATCCTAAAGGAGATTAATCCTGAGTGTTTATTGGAAGGACTGATGTTGCAGCTGAAACTCCAATACTTTGGCCACCTCATGCGAAGAGTTGACTCATTGGAAAAGACCCTAATGCTGAATAGGATTGGGGGCGGGAGGAGAAGGGGACGACAGAGGATGAGATGGTTGGATGGCATCACCGACTCGATGGACATGGGTTTGGGTAGACTCCGGGAGTTGGTGATGGACAGAGAGGCCTGGCGTGCTGCAATTCATGGGGTCACGAAGAGTCGGACATGACTGAGCGACTGAACTGAACTGAACTGAACAGTTTTGTGTGGGGCTTCCCTTGTGGCTCAGTGGTGAAGTATCCACCTTTCAATGCAAGATCTATCTCTGGGTCAGGAAATGGCAACCCACTCCACTTAACTTGTCTGGGAAACCTCATGGGCAGGGGAGCCTGGCAGAATAGAGTCCATGGGGTCACAAAGAGTCAGAAAGGAATTAGTGACTAAATAACAGCATAGCATTGTGTGACATAGTAACCTTAACTTTGTTTTTGTTTTTGTTTTTTGTTTTAAGCACAGCATTTTCTTTTCCAAAAGGAGTTTTTAATGAATCTTCATTATGCGAAAAAAATGCCAATGACTACTCTTTCTTTCAGTTTGCATAGATCTCCTCTCATTCTCCTGGGTTCATGCATGACTACATATATTTGAATTGTTACATACAAATTAGTATATGTCTATTGTAGTTAAAATGCTCCTAGGGAAAGATTATGTTTTAGGAAAATTTGCATCATAATGAACCTTCATTTTTGCTAGCATAGTAAATAAAACTAGAACATAAAGAATCCACTTTATGGACTTCAGAGGTCCAATTTTAGTCCTGCAAAAGGGAATAGTGAAGGGCTTGGCGTAAGTTAAATGTGCTCCATTCTACTTGACCTAATCCTCAACTATTGATCATTATATTATAACCTTGACAAATAAGATAATGTCACAGTGCAGAAGAACTGACACACAAATATATAAAGAAATTCTCTTTGAGCTAAGTTATTGTCACCATGTAATATATATATATATGCATGTATATATTTAACCTGATTTCCAGGTAGCCTAAACATATTGAATCCTTTAATCTTCATTTTTCTCTCCCAACCACCCTGTAAAGAAATATTGGTTTTGCATAAGAAAATGAAGATTTTCAGATAAATTAAATTATTTGCCCAAAGTAATCATTTGTATATAACATAAAAGAAAGTATAGCAGAGATTATATCTATATACATATATGCCTCATGTATTTTTATAGAGGGATAATTCTTACTGCAATCTATTATATTTTTCTTATTTATACAACTGTCTAATACTTGTCTGTTAACTCTTTCAGTCTGTATCACCTAAATGAAGGATTTTTAGGAATATGTGTTGAAATAGCAGGTTCTGTGAAGTGAAAGTGTCCAATTCTTTGTGTCCCCATGGACTGTAACCAGCCTCCTCTGTCCACGGAAATCTCCAGGCAAGAATACGGGAGTGGGTAGCTATTCCCTTCTCCACGGGATCCTCCCAACCCAGGGATCAATCCCGGGTTTCCCGCATTGCAGGCAGAATCTTCACCATCTGAGCCACCAGGGAAGCCCAGTGTGTTCTGTGCATTTTTGAAATGTTTGGCTTTACATTTTTATCATAATTCTTATATAATTGAATAATACAATTTTTATATGTATTAAGCGATATGATTAAGTGATATTATCAAGTATAATTTAAAATATCACAATGTGATTGCAATTACATAAATGACTAATAGAAAACTTTAAATATGTATCATATGTTTATATATGAATAAATTTATATATGTATAACACTTAATTTTTTCTCATTTCTAATGTACTTCTATGCATACATTTCTGTATCTTTATCTATGTATCTATAGGTATCCACACCTATATGTGTATCTATATATTTACAAGGAGCTTCCCAGGTGGCTCTAGTGGTAAAGAATCCGCCTGCCAATGAAGGAGACATAAGAGACACAGATTCAATCATTGAGTCAGGAAGAACCCCCTGTAGAGGGCATGGCAATCCACTCCCGTATTCTTGTCTGGAGAATCCCATGGGCAGAGGATATTTATCTATCTCTGTATTTATGTCTAAATATACCATCTATCAGTTCAGTTCAGTCGCTCAGTCGTGTCGGACTCTTTGCCACCCCATGAATTGCAGCACGCCAGGCCTCTCTGTCCATCATCAACTCCCGGAGTCTACCCAAACCCATGTCCATCGAGTCGGTGATGCCATCCAACCATCTCATCCTCTGTCGTCCCCTTCTCCTCCTGCCCCCAGTCCTACCCAGCATCAGGGTCTTTTCCAATGAGTCAACTCTTTGCATGAGATGGCCAAAGTATTGGAGTTTCAGCTTCAACATCAGTCCTTCCAATGAACACTCAGGATTAATCTCCTTTAGGATGGATTGATTGGATCTCCTTGCAGTCCAAGGGACTCTCAAGAGTCTTCTCCAACACCACAGTTCAAAAGCATCAATTCTGCGGCACTCAGCTTTCTTCACCATCCAACTCTCACATCCATACATGACCACTGGAAAAACCATAGCCTTGACTAGACGGACTTTTGTTGGCAAAGTAATGTCTCTGCTTTTAAATATGCTATCTAGGTTGGCCATAACCTTCCTTCCAAAGAGTAAGCGTCTTTTAATTTCATGGCTGCAATCACCATCTGCAGTGATTTTGGAGCCCCCCAAAACAAAGCCTGACACTGTTTCCACTGTTTACCCATCTATTTCCCAAGAAGTGATGGGACCAGATGCCATGATCTTAGTTTTCTGAACGTTGAGCTTTAAGCCAACTTTTTCACTCTCCTCTTTCACCTTCATCAAGAGGCTCTTTAGTTCTTCTTCACTTTCTGCCATAAGGGTGGTGTCATCTGCATATCTGAGGTTATTGACATTTCTCCCGGCAATCTTGATTCCAGCTTGTGTATCTTCCAGCCCAGCGTTTCTCATGATGTACTCTGCATATAAGTTAAATAAGCAGGGTGACAATATATAGCCTTGATGTACTCCTTTTCCTATTTGGAATCAGTCTGTTGTTCCATGTCCAGTTCTAACTGTTGCTTCCTGACCTGCATGCAGGTTTCTCAAGAGATAGGTCAGGTGGTCTGGTATTCCCATCTCTTTCAGAATTTTCCACAGTTTATTGTGATCCACACAGTCAAAGGCTTTGGCACAGTCAATAAAGCAGAAATAGATGTTTTTCTGGAACTCTCTTGCTTTTTTGATGATCCAGTGGGTATTGGCAATTTGATCTCTGGTTCCCCTGCCTTTTCTAAAACCAGCTTGAACATCTTGAAGCTCACGGTTCACGTATACCATCTATACTATTCTTGTTTTTCAGCTTTAGCACTACTGAGATTTTGGATTGAGAAGGGGTGTTATGAGATGTTAGAAACATAACTGACCATTGACCATTATATGCAAGCACCACTCATTTTCCAGTTGCAATACCCAATATGTCTTTCAGATGTTGACCATTGTTATTTGTTTAGTAAGAAAAGCCCGTATTTGAGAACTAGTGACTATTTCAGACTCTCTCTCTATCTTTATTTATGCATATTTATTTATACATAGGATATGGGATTTTTAAAAATATCCTCTTTTGGAAAGTTAGGAAGTATTTTACTTATACAAGCTTCACATATGAAAAATCTACCAGCAATCTACATGAAATCTGCTTACTATGCTTGATGTCTCCACCCAGAATACATATCCTGAAAAACTTGCATGAAAACACAAATTTTAACCGTGCCGAATGAATTTATCCTCTTGGGAATTACAGACCGCCCTGAGCTGCAGGCTCCATTGTTTGGGCTCTTCCTCATCATCTACGTGACCTCAGTGGTGGGCAACTTGGGCATGCTCATCCTCACTAAGGTGGACTCCAGACTACAGACATGCATCTACTTCTTTCTCAGACACCTGGCTCTTACTGATCTTGGCTATTCAACAGCTGTAGGACCCAAAATGTTGGCAAATTTTATTGTGGGTCAAAATTCAATCTCCTATTATTTGTGTGCCACACAGCTGGCTTTCTTCATCATGTTCATTATAAGTGAACTTTTTATTCTGGCAGCAATGTCCTATGACCACTTTGTGGTCATCTGTAAACCCCTGCTTTACACAGTCATCATGTCACAAAGAGTGTGTCAGATACTGTTGGCAATCTCCTACCTATATAGCGCATCCGTGTCTCTTACTGTCACTGTAAAGATTTTTAATTTATCCTTCTGTGGCTACAATGTCTCAAATATTTCTACTGTGACTGTCTCCCCTTGATATCTTTGCTCTGTTCAAACACACAAGAAATTTAACTGATCATTCTGATCTTCTCAGGTGTTAATATGATTCTCTTCCTTCCAATAATTCTTATGTCTTATCTGCTCATCCTTGTAGCCATTCTCAGTATGACCTCTGCAGAAGCTAGGCACAAGGCTGTTTCTACCTGTGGATCCCACCTGACAGTGGTCACAGTGTTTTTTGGGACTTTGATATTTATGTATGTGCAACCAGAGTCCAAACACTCCTTTGACACTGATAAAATGGCATCTATATTTTGCACCCTTGTTATCCCCATGTTAAATCCCTTGATCTAAAGTTTGAGGAACAAAGATGTGAAATATGTACTACAAAACGTGTGGAATAAACTTTGTAACATTTCCTCTTAAAACCTGCATTCAATACAATTCCTATCACATATATTCTGGGCTTCAAATATTTTTCTATGTGTCTTTAAATGGAATAGCAAGCACAAATAAATTCAATGTACTTTTAGAGATGGCTTTTATGTGACAGTAACACTTTAATGTGCTGTAATTACACTAGCACACAAAGCAAGAAAAACATCTGCCTTCTTTGCATAAGAGAGATTAATCATAAATATAATTAACTAAATGTTATTATACAGGAGAATTGATTAGGACACTACAGAATATTCAAGCAGGTAAGGACATTGGGTATGCTGTGTGTGAGAAAGGAAGAATAGTAGATATAAAAGGTGAGTTTAAATGATTATTGCTTTTCTCAACTACCAGAATAAACTTCCCCATGAATATGTGTAGGTTTGAGCATGTGCATATGTTTTTTTGTGTGTAAGAATATCTATCTGTTTGAGTCTCCAAACACTTCTAAGGCATATGAAAAATTAAACTTCCCTGGAAAAGGACATGGCAACTCATTCTAATATTCTTGTTGGAAAATTCCATGGACAGAGGAGCCTGGTGGGCTACACTCCATGGGGTCACAAAGAATTGGACATGACTGAGGACACAACACAAAAATTAAACTTATTGTGGTTTGAAGGCTGCTTAGTGTAGCAATGATTTGACCTCAGCAATTATCTGAACTTTCCCAGATGTTTCCATATCACATGGAGGAGGTTAGTGTCCTGCTCTGTTCTTATCAGTGAAGTTACTTTCATATATGAGCTCTAGAAAGCCTATTAACTCAGCACACTTTGCAATTCAGTAACCTACAAAATCAGCCCGATATTTTATTTAAATCAAGTTCATTCTCTGTACCAGTGGACATTCCAATTAAGATCAATTTCCTTGATTATAGTTAGCAATCTGTACTGTGTATACCTGAAAGTTAAGAGAGCGGCATTTAAATGATTTCATCACACACAAAAAAGGTAATATGATGGAGGTATTATTGTTGGTGGTGTTCAATCACTAAGTCATGTTCAAGTCTTTGCAACAACATAAATCTCAGCACTCTAGGATTCTCTGTCCTCCACCATATCTCGTCTTTACTGTTTAGTTGCTAAGTCATGTCCGACTATTTGCGACCCCATGGACTGTAGCGAGCTAGGCTCCACTGTCCATGGGATTTTCCAGGCAAGAATACTGGAGTGGGTTACCACTTCCTTTTCCAAGGGATATTGCTGACCCAGGGATCAAACCTGCGTCCCCTGCATTGGCAGGAAGATTCTTTACACTGAGCAACCAGGGAAGCCCAGAGTTTGCTCAAATTTATGTCAACTGAGTTGGTGATGCTATCTAATCATCTTATCCTCTGCCACTCCCTTATCCTTCTACTGATGGGGATATTACCTCATGCTAACTTGTAATCATGCTGCAGTGTGTAAGTGTATCAAATAACACATTGTACACCACAAACTTAAGCCAATTATATCTCAGTGATGCAGAAAAAATAAATCTCTTGAGGTCTCCCATGGACACTTTCAATTTTGTATTTATAATTTTTGTGGATTTTGATTACTAACCACTTCTGTTTGTTTAATGCTGTTGTTCAGGTGGTAAGTCAGTTCTGACTATTTGCGTCCCAATGGACTGGAGCATGCCAGGCTTCCCTGTTCTTTGCCATCTCCCTAAGCTTGATCAGACTCATGTCCATTGAATCAGTGATGTTAACTAACCATGTCATTCTCTGTCATCCCCTTTTCCTCTTGCCTTCAATCTTTCCCAGCATCAGGATCTTTTCCAATGAGATGGTTCTTCCCATTAGGGGGCCAATGTAAAGGAGCTTCAGCTTCAGCATCAGTCCTTCCAATGAATATTCAGGGTTGATTTCCTTTAGGTTGACTGGTTTGATCTCCTTGCAGTCCAAGAGACTCTCAAGAGTCTTCTCCAGCACTGCAACATGAAAGCATCAATTGTTCAGCACTCAGCCTTCTTTATGGTACAACTCTCACATCTCTACATGACTACTGGAAAAACTAAAGCTTTGACTATGTGAACCTTTGTTTCATGAGGTTGTTACATTTCCTTACCTCTGTGAAGAGCAAGAATATTTCTTGTTTAATATTTCTGCATCTTTACATAAGAGGTCTATTCTATATTGAATTAGGCTTGTGATCTTTTTCATGGTGTGCCTTTCCTTAATATTGGTTCATAAGAGTTTATAATATATTTTATTAAGTTCTGTTTGATAATCCTTCTTATAAGAAGCAAAAGAAGGTAACTCCATGATTTTTTCTATAGTATGTTTCTAGTGAAAGTGTAGTAAGATACATACCAATCTATATAAATATTATGTCCTGTGAATTCTCCTAACCCTTCTAAATTTCCACTTTCTTTGGTTATATTTAGTATTTTAACACTCATGAAACTTTATTTACATCATAGAGTAAATATTTTTGTTTTCGCTGTCATGGATTAAATTCTTCATGTAGTCAATCAAATTTGAATTAAAACAATTTATTTAAAATAATTAAAATAATTCATTGGAATTAAAATAATTATAAGTACTCTTTCAAGTGAGGTAAATATATATATAGTTTATATAACTGATTTTTTAAATTACTAAGAAAAATATGTACTGAATATAAACATTTCAAATATAAATACATGAAAATGTTGGTTTTTGGAAAATATATGTTGGACAAACATAGGGTAAAATGATGGTTACTTATTGATAGCTTCTGAGAACATGAAAATATTTAAATTAATATTTTTGGATATGTACTTTTCTAAATTATCTTCAGTGAGTAAGTGTGACTTTTATAACAGAAAAAGTTAAAAGAATCTAATATTTGGATTTGAAAAAAAAATCAGCTGTGACTATACATATCCCAATATCCCATTTCTAAAATAAATTCTGCTGTGTATTTTTAGTCCCTCAAAAGATAAACCAGAAAGAGAACAAAATATGTAGAGATATACAAAGTTTGCTAATATATTTTATTAATTTTAAATGTTGTTCTTCAGACACTAAGTCATGTCTGACTCTTGTGACCCCATGAACTGCAGCATGTCCGGCTTCCCTGTCCTTTACTTTCTCCTAGAGTTTGTTCAAACTCATGCCCATTGAGTCAGTGATGCCATCCAACAATCTCATCCTCTGTAACCCCCTTCTCCTCCTGCCATTAATCTTTCCCAGCATTAAGATCTTTTCCAATTAGTCGGTTCTTTGTACCAGGTGGCCAGAGTATCGGAGGTTCAACTTCAACAGCAATCCTTTCAATGAATATTAGATTTAAATTTCTTTGTCTTTAATCTTCCCATACATTTTAGTGACTTGCCTACAATTGCTGCTTTTGGTTCAGCCTAGCATATAAACAGTTGTGTGCTCAGTTGTGTCTGACTCTTTGCGAACCCATGGACTAGCCCACAAGGATCCTCTGTTCAAGGAATTTTCTAGGAAAGAATACTGCAATGAGTTGCCATTTCCTACTCCATGGGATCTTTCTGACCCAGGAATCAAACCCAATTCTCTTCTGTCTTCTGCATTTGCAGGCAGATTCTTTACCACTATGCCACCTGAGAAGCCCATATAAACAATTAAGCCTACTCATTTCTTGGATCTTAACTAGTCTGGTGATAACTCCCATCTACATATACAATTTACAAAAAAAATAAATAAATATGGTTTGGTCCTGTTAACCTATGTCAATTTAATAATTAAGCCAGGCAAGAGCCACTAAGGGTGTAAGGAAGATATTTTTCTTTCCCTTGAGCTATTTGACCAGTAATAACCCCTTGACCAGTAATGCTACAGAAGCTGAAGTTGAATGATTTTATGAAGATATACAAAACTTTCTAGAACTAACACCCAATAAAGATGTACTTTTCATTATAGGAGACTGGAATGCAAAAGTAGGAAGTTAAGAAACACTTGGAGTAACAGACAAATTTGGCCTTGGTGTACAGAATGAAGCAGGGCAAAGGCTAATAGAGTTTTCCCAAGGGAATACACTGGTCGTAGCAAACACCCTCTTCCACCAAAACAAGAGAAGATCCTAAACATGGACATCACCAGATGGTCAACACTGAAATCAGATTGATTATATTCTTTGCAGCCAAAGATGGAGAAGCTCTACACAGTCAGCAAAAACAAGACCATGAACTGACTGTGGCTCAGATCATGAATTCCTTTTTCCCAAAATCAGACTTAAATTGAAGAAAGTCGGGAAAACCACTAGACCATTCAAGTACGACCTAAATCAAATCTCTTACATTATACAGTGGAAGTGGGAAATAGATTCAAGGAATTGGATTTGATGGACAGCATGCCTGAAGAACTATGGGTGGAAGTTCCTGACATTGTACAAAAGACAGGGAACAAGACTTTTCCCAAGAAAAGAAATGCAAAAAAGCAAAATGGCCGTCTGAGGAGGACTTACAAGTAGCTGTGAAAAGAAGAGAAGTGAAAAGCAAAGGAGAAAATGAAAGATATACCCATTTGAATGCAGAGTTCCAAAAAATAGCCAGGAGAGATAAGAAAGCCTTCCCCAGGGATCAGTGCAAAGAAATAGATGAAAACAATATAATGGAAAAGACTAAAGATCTCTTCAAGAAAATTAGAGATTCCAAGGGAACATTTCATACAAAGATGAGCTCAGTACAGGACAAAAATGGTAGGGATCTAACAGAAGCAGAAGATATTAAGAAGTGGCAAGAATACACAGAAGAACTATAGAAAACAGATCTTCACGACTCAGATAATCATGATGGTATGATCACTCACCTAGAGCCAGACATCCTGGAATATGAAGTCAAGTGGGCCTTACGAAGCATCATTACAAACAAAGCTAGTGGAGGTGATGGAATTTCAGTTGAACTATTTCAAATCCTGAAAGATGATGCTGTGTAAGTGCTGCACTCAGTATGTCAGCAAAACTCAGCAGTGGCCACAGGACTGGAAAATGTTAGTTTTAATTCCAATTCCAAAGAAACGCAATGCCGAAGAATGCTCAAACTACTGCACAATTGCACTCATGTCACACGATAGCAAAGTAATACTCAGAATTCTCCAAGCCAGACTTCAACAGCACATGAACCACAAACTTCCAGATGTTCAAAGTGGTTTTAGAAAGGCAGAGGAACCTGAGATCAAATCGCCAACATTCATTTGACTATTGAAAAAACAAGAGAGTTCCAGAAAATCATCTATTTCTGCTTTATTGACTATGGCAAAGCCTTTGACTGTGTGGATCAAAATAAACTGTGGAAAATTCTGAAAGAGATGGGAATACCAGACCACCTGACCTGCCTCTTGGGAAATCTGTACACAGGTCAGGAGCAGCAGAACTGGACATGGAACAGACTGGTTCCAAAACAGGAAAGGAGTACATCAAGGCTGTATATTGTCACCCTGTTTATTTAACTTATATGCAGAGTACATCATGAGCAAGGTTGGGCTGGAGGAAGCACAAGCTGGGATCAAGATTGCTGGGAGAAATATCAATGACCTCAGATATGCAGATGACACCACCCTTATGGCAGAAAATGAAGAAGAACTAAAGAGCCTCTTGATGAAAGTGAAAGAGGAGAGTGAAAAACCTGGCTTAAAGCTCAACATTCAGAAAACTAAGATCATGGCATCTGGTCCCATCACTTCATGGCAAATAGATGGGGAAACAGTGGAAACAGTGGCTGACTTTATTTTTTTTTGGCACTCCAAAATCACTGCAGATGGTGACTGCAGCCATGAAAGTAAAAGACTCTTACTCCTTGGAAGAAAAGTTATGACCAACATACAGCATTAAAAAGCAAAGACATTACTTTTCCTACAAAAGTCTGTCTAGTCAAAGTTATGGTTTTTCCAGTTGTCATGTATGGATGTGAGGGTTGGACTATAAATAAAGCTGAGCATTGAAGAATTGATGCTTTTGAACTATGGTGTTGGAGAAGACTCTTGAGAGCCCCTTGGACTGTAAGGAGATCCAACCAGTCCATCCTTAAAGTCCTGAATGTTCATTGGAAGGACTGATGTTGAAGCTGGAACTCCAATAGTTTGGCCACCTGATGCAACAAACTTACTCATTTGAAAAGACCCTGTTGCTAGGAAAGATTGAAGGCGGGAGGAGAAGAGGATGACAGAGGATGAGATGGTTGGATGGCATCACCGACTCAGTGGACATGAGTTTGAGTAAACTCTGGGAATTGATGATGGACAGGGAGGCCTGGCGTGCTGCAGTCCATGGGGTTGCAAAGAGTCAGACATGACTGTGCGACTGAACTGAACTATATATTTATTTTTTGTGGTGATCAAAGCCCAGAATCAGCAGAAATGTCCATCCATTTGCTGTCAAAAGAACCTAGAGGAGTAAGGAAAATTTTCATCACCAAAAATAAAATCACTTCTAAGTGAAAATTCATGGTAGCTCTAATTATCATAGTAGAAAAAGGAAAGAACTCACAAGTCTCTCAATAAGTGAATATTTAAACAAATTATCATCAATATCAAGAATATTATTCAATAACATAGGGAAGAGATGATCTATACACACAAAAGTACCAAAGATTCTCAAGATATTTATCTTGAGAGAAAATTCCAATCCCTATTCTCTATATGACAAAGTGTAGAGATCAAAAAGATTAGTGATATCAAGGGTTGGGAATGGTGGTAGAGAGGTATGGTTGTAAAAGGCAGGCACAGGGAGCATGTGATGAAACAGGTGCTATTGGAATGGGATAACACAGACTGGAATCACTAAAATGATAGATTATGCAGTAAATAATAATAAAAAAAGCAAGGCAGAATTTGTAAACAGCCATGTGATAGAAATTCATGATGAAATAAGAAGTAACTGTAAGTAACTAATTTATGTCTCTGAGAGATAAGTAAAAACAGTCACGTGGGCGACAAATCAAGGAGGCAACACCTCATATCAGCATAATGTATTATTTTAATTTCTTAAATATAGTAATTACTGTAATAGAACAATGTTGAAAATTTCTCCACAGTCACACATTTGAGGAGAACCTGTGGAAATACTGACTGTTGGTTGTACATGCCCTATAGATGCAAGATTTAAACAAGAGTCTTGTGTGCTACAAAAGGAAAGTTAACAAACAGTAAATGTATATCTATATATGTATATATATGCATATATATGTGTATATGTATATATATATATATATATATATATATATATATATATATATATATATATATATATATATATATATATATATGCAAAGAAGGAAGGAAGGTGGGAGGAAGGAAGTCAGAAAGTAAGAAAGGAAAGAAAAATGTCCTAGGCAATTGAAAGACAATCTCTAGACATGTTTTGCTCTCAATACTCTAGGGATAATCAGCAAACTGCTTCGCATCTCCTCAGGGAGAATCTCAAAAAGTGAAAGAAATCCATAAATTCTTCTCACTTAGCCATGTCAGAAATACAGGTGAGAGTCATGAGAGATGCTTCATTACAGGTAAAATGACAGAATATTGTATGTGATGCCTCATTTTCAATATCAACAATGTTTCAGTGACATATTCAAAGTTCCGGTTTAGTTCAATGGCAAAGCCCAAGCAAAATGAGACCATTTCTGATACTGTTTTGTTTGTTTTCCACTACTCCATAATTCCTGAGCAGGAATAAGACCTCTCTTCTTGTCTCTTCATATTAATTTGTTGAATGTTATTCCATAAGGTGACAGACAAAATGCTGAAAAGCATCTTTGAAACATCACCATGATATTTGTTTTATATAAACAATGATATCTCTAATGGAAGGCAAAGTAGAGAGCAAATGACACATAGCAAAAGAGATGTGAATTTTTAGAAACAGAAAATTCAGAAGCTAAGAGTATTGTCTTTCTTTTTTAACTCCTTCTGAATTCTTAGTTATTTAGTGCTCCACGTGCTTTTTTGTGACCTCCCCTCAACATAATTTAATGTTTAATGATTATTTAAATAAATGTGAAAGTATAATTCTTTCCAGATCCCTTGATGAGGCAAAATGAAATTCCCACCTCACACTGAGATGTAGAAAACATTATTTGCATATTAAGAGACTTCTGGAAGGGGAACACATGTACACCCATGGTGGATTTATGTCAATGTATGGCAAAACAAATATAATATTGTAAAGTTAAAAAATAGATAAATAAACTAATTAAAAAAATAAAAAATAAATAATAAATAAAAATGTATCCAAATTAAAAAAAAAAAAGAGAGAGAGACTTCTAAGTAGCCAGTTTTATGGTAATGGTACAAAGATCAACATGTTCTTTGATTTTAAGTGATCTCTGACAGAAAATATATAATTATCTAATGGGGTACAGCTTTAAAAAATAACAATTGGTATTCAACAAAGATGTTAAACTCTGAGAAAACTATTTGGTTTTCATAGAATGCTAAAGCGTGAGAGATAAGCAAAAACATTTCTGTCTTTTCTTATATTTACAGGAAAATTGAAATTTGCTAAGTTTATATTTTCTACTCTTTCATATTTACAAAACAAAGCAAGGAAACAAAAACAAATTTCATACTACTTCTTATTAAATATATTGAAGATATTTCTCTAAAATTACTCTCTAGTGATGCACATTTCAATATTTGTAATGTAAGAAATGTGTATGTATCAAGGCAAGATTGGTGACTATGAGGTCATAAAATAGTAAGCATTATTTTTAGTGAATTAAATGCAGATTTCATGTAATCATTTTCACATTTAATGTTATAAAATTTTGCTTTGATTCATTTTCTTATAGAGATCTTTTAGAGATTACTGTCACTGTAATTTTTATTGTAACCTGTATCATTTCTATTTCTTTAAAGAAACATTCAAGCTCACAATATTTTAAATTTAATAGTTATCTACCTTAACCTGCCATCCACTTCTTACTCTGGTATATTCTTGATGTGTGTTTTATGAGGGACCTTCAGATATATTTTTATTTGATTATGTAAAAATAATTATGTTTTGTATTATAGTTTGAAGGAATTTCTTTGGCTTAAGACGTAAAATTTAAAGTGATACGCAAGGATCCATATATAGCCATTCTATAGTGTGTTTTATCCCATCACTCTAGTACATTATTACATAACATAGGGACTTTGAACATTTTTTTTATCGTACGGTGCTGCGTTGTGCTCAGTGGCTAAGCTCCAGGTGACTGTGCCCCCATGGACTGTATAGCCTGTCAGGATTCTTTGTCCATGGGATTTTCCAGGCAAGAATACTGGAGTATGTTGCCATTTCCTTTTCATGGAATCTTCCTGACCCATGGATTGAACTCATGTTTTCTGGCATTGGCAGGCAAATTCTTTAATACTGAGTCACCAGGGAAGTCTCCTTTTAAAGTATAGCATCTCTTTATTCAAAGCAAGTTATTATGATATTCAAGATATGAAAACAATGCTAATGATTTCTCTTCCTTCCAATTTGCTCAAATTTCCTCATATTACCCTGGGTTCTTGCATAATAAGGTACATTTGAATTCTTACAAGTTAGTAGAAGCCCATTACAGTGAAAATGCCCCTTGGGTCAGATTAGTATTTTAAGAAAATATATATCAAAATAAAGTTTTATTCATATTTTGGTAAAATCACTAAGAAATTTAGAAGATAAAAAAATCCAAGCACTCTGATGGCCCAATATTATTTCTGCAGAAGGGGCAAGGCTTGGAGCAAATCGCATATATTCTATCGTACATTATATAACCCTCATCTGCTAATCATATTGCCTTGACAAAGAAGGTGTGTTACAGTGCAAATCAATTTACATACATAAAAAAGCTCTCTTTGAGCTAAGTTATTGACTCCATTATATATATATATATATATATATATATATATATATATACATATATATATATATATATATATATATATGTTTGATTTCCAGGTAACATAAAGACATTTATTTATTTAATCCTTATTTTCCCACATGACATTCCTGTAACCGTATTGGCTTTGTGTATGAAAATAAAATTTCAGATAAGTTAAATTATTCACTCAAACTAGCCATTTTTATATACCATAAGGAAATTTAGAACAGAGATTCTATCTATCATCTATCTTTTTATCTACTTATTGTATGTCTTATATGTTTCTTCACAGACATACAAATAAGTCTCTCACTGCAATCTGTTATAGTTTTCTTATTTATACAGCTGTCTAATATGTGTCAAGCGTGTTAACTGTGTCAGCCTATATCAACTATGTATAGAACTTTATGGAACTCTGTGTTGGAGTAGCAAGTTCTACACATTTTCTGAATTCTGGTTTTAAAATTTTATTATGGATATTATTTAATTGCATCATAATTTATTATATAATTGGTATATGTATCATCATATTCAGTTCAGTTCAGTTCAGTTGCTCAGTTGTGCCCGACTCTTTGCAACCCCACGAATCGCAGCACCCCAGGCCTCCCTGTCCATCACCAACTCCCTGATTCCACCCAAACCCATGTCCATCGACTCAGTGATGCCATCCAACCATCTCATCCTCTGTCGTCCCCTTCTCCTCCTGCCCTCAATCTTTCCCAGAATCAGGGTCTTTTCCAATGACTCAGCTCTTCGCACCAGGTGGCCAAAGTATTGGAGTTTCAGCTTCAACATCAGCCCTTCCAACATCAGCCCAGGACTGATCTCCTTTAGGATGGACTGATCGGATCTCCTTGCAGTCCAAGGGACTCTCAAGAGTCTTAAATTTAATTTACACATGTCTCTATGTAATTGAAATTATATAAATGACTAGATAGAAATTATAGAAAGTTTACAAGAAGAGCACAATAATAGTTTATATATGTAGGCCTCAAATTTATGTCTTAACTTTTTTCTTGTCATATCGATATTTGTATATCTGTATCTATACATCTATGTATGTATATATGTATCTATCTATTTATATATCATTTATCTATCTATAACATCCTGGTTTTTCAACCGGAGTACTAAGGAGATTTTAGACAAATATGGTGGTTTATAGGAGGTTTAGAGGCATCACTGACCTCTAACCATCATATGCCAGTAGCTTCCACATTCCACTTGTAACAATTAACATGTCTTCTCAATTTTGACAAATGTCCTCTGGTTAGTAAAAGAATTTCCAGTTGAGAACCAGCAACTATCTCTGTCTCTATTACTATTTATATATTTTATTATATGTAGGAAAATAAAAGTGTTAGTTGTTTGGTCACGTTTGATTCTTTGCAACCCCCTGCCAGGTTCCTCTGTCCTTGGGATTCTCTGGGCCAGAATACTGGAGTGGGTTGCTATTCCCTTCTCCAGGGGATATGCCTGATTCAGAGATTGAACCCAGATCTCCTGAACTGCAGGCAGATTCTTTACTATCTGAGCCACCAGGGAAGCTCCACTATATTTAGGAGATGAGTTTATTTTCAAATATCCTAAACTGGAAAGTTTAATCTGTTTATACAAGCTTTGCTTAGTGAAACTCTCCCAGATGATGATACATAGAAACTATTGACTATGTTGATGTTTCTACCCAGAACAGTTTCTTTAATAAACCTGAATAGAAACACACAATGAAAGAATGCTAAATGAATCTATCCTTATGGGAATTACTGACCACCCTGAGCTGCAGGCTCCATTGTTTGGGCTCTTCCTCATCATCTGTGTGATCTCAGTGGTGGGCAACTTGGGCATGGTCACCCTCACCAAGATGGATTCCAAGCTACAGACACCCATGTATTTCTTTCTTAGACACCTCGCTTTTAGAGATCTTTGTTATTCAACAACTGTGGGACCCAAAATGTTAGTAAATTTTGTTGAGGATCAAAATATAATCTTATATTACTCTTGTGCTATACAGCTAGCTTTCTTTCTTGTGTTTATTGTTAGCGAAATTTTTAATCTATCAACAACGTCTTATGACTGCTATGTGGCCATCTGTAACCCTCATCTCTACCTAGTTGTCATGTCACAGTGAGCGTGCTGTGTGCTAGTAGTAATCCCCTATGTCTACAGCACATTTGCATCTCTTCTCATCACCATAAAATTATTTAATTTATCTTTCTGTGGCTACAGAGTCATCAGTCATTTCTACTGTGACAGTCTTCCTTTGTTATCTTTGCTCTGCTCAAATACAAATGAAGTAGAAATGATTATTCTGATTTTAGCTGGGTTTGATTTGATTTTCTCTCTTCTGATAGTTCTTGTGTCTTACCTTCTCATTCTCACATCCATTCTCAGGATGAGCTCTGCTGAAGGTAGGCACAAGGATTTTTCTACCTGTGGATCCTACTTGACTGTGGTCATAGTGTTCTATGGGACTTTACTATTTATATATGTGCAACCAGAGTCCAGCCATCCCTTTGACACTGATAAAGTGGCTTCCATAGTTTGTACTCTCATTATCCCTATGTTGAATCCCTTAATCTATAGCTTGAGGAATAAAGATGTAAAATGTACACTACATAGGACGTGGAAAAAAGCTTGCAACCTTTTTTATTAACATGCAATACAATTTATATAAACTGGTTATGGACTCTAAATTTTGTTCTATGTGCCTCCAAATTAAGTAGTGAGTATACATATGTTCAACAATTATTTATAGATTATATTATATATACTAGGCACTTTCAATTTCTGTAAAGAGATTAATGAACAAAATAGTTAAAAAAAAATTGCCTTGAGCACAAAAGACCAATTTTGTACATAAATCAAGTAAATGTTAGGAGAATGTGTTAGGTGGATATAGACAAAGAAATGACTGTCCAGGTTTCTGTATGTTTTCTCATCTTTTAGAACAAAATTACAGCATGTTGTGTGTGTCTGTGAGTTCTTTATTTTCTTTTGTTTTTGCCTTCATACTTTTCCTCAGTATGTTTCATCTATTTGAAGTCATCAGTCACATTTGTTTTCTCAAATACCCTTATTCTTTTCACTGAGATCCCACATTTTTTATCATCAATTCCTCTAATTCCTTATAAGAATCTATTCACCTATTAACTGAAATATTTTGCAATTCAGCAATTCATAGGTCCAATTGAAGTATAATTTTGTCTCAATTCATACATTTTATTGAAATCAAAGGACATTTAAATCAAGATAAACTTTGGGATCCCTCAGTAGCTCCCAGACTGGTACTTCTTGTTCTTTCAAGTGGTAATTATTTCTTCATAATTGGTAGTTTGATTTACAGGATAGTAAAATAATTTCATCTTTTTGAATAAAATATTTTCATGTTTAAAATTAATGTTACATTTTTTGCATTCTTGAGTAAGAGAAGTACTGATGAATTAATTGTGCTGGCTCTCTTTCCTTGGGTTGATGTTTCCAATTTTTATCAAAGCTGTTTATGTACTAAGTTTTAATTGACTTTCAGTATTTAACTGCATCAATTCATTATTCTACTTGTGGGAAGCAAAGGGAAATGATCTCTTTGTTGGCACTATGCCATACTTCTAAGGTCTGATACATGGCAGGGATGCAGTTATCTTGCTTTTTATACATGACTTCTACATTTTCCCATGTGTTACCTTTTACTCTGCTTAATACTTCTGCAACTTTACTGAGGCTGTTAGTCTACAATATATGCTTTGTTCAGTATCTTGCAATAAAATTATTTGTTTATCCCGTGAAGCTTTAGTAAAAAATCTTCATTGGAATACAATTTTTAAACAATATGACACAAAGCAACCAAGATCTCCTTTAGTATATGTATGGATTAAAAAAAGAGATGGTATATCCAGAAAATGGATGATAGCCCTTTAAAAACATGTGCTGATGTTATTGGAAGTACAGAGGCAAAAATAAACAAATTAACAAGTAATGCTGACTTGACCTTATAAAAATGCACTAAAAATGAACAAAAACTTAAGTGTAAAATGCTAAACCATAAAACATTCAGATAAAGCAATAAGGGAAAATCTATATCCAAGACCAAGGGCTAGTGAAAAGTTTGTATGACATCAAAAAGTAATCTAAATAATCCAATCAAAAAATTATCAGAAGACCTAGTCATTTCTCAAAATAAGGCATACATATGTTCAAGAGACACATGAAAATATGTTAAGTGTTGCTGATTATTAGAAAAATGCAAATCAAAACTTCTATGAGATATCACCTCACATCAGCCAGAATGGCTATCCTCAAAATATCCACAAACAGCAAATGTTGGAAAGGGTGTGAAGAGAAAGGAAATCTCCTAAAATATTGATGGGAATATAAATTGGTACAGAAACTATGGAGGACAGTATGGAGGTTACCTAAAAGATAAAAATAGAGCTACCATATGACCCTGGAATCCCACTCCTGGGGGAGAAAAATATGATTCAAAGTATATACACAACAAAATGTCACTGCAGCACTGTTTATAGTAGTCAAGACATGGAAGCAACATACATATCCAAAAACAGAGGAATGAATAAAGAAGATATAGCACATATATACAATGAAACTATTACTCAGTCATTAAAAAGGTCAAATAAAGCCATTTGCAGGAACATAAATAGACCTAGGGCTTGTTCAGTTCAGTTCAGTCACTCAGTCATGACTGACTCTTTGTGACCCCATGGACTGCAGCACGTCAGGCTTCCCTGCCCATCACCAACTCCTGGAGCTCACTCAAACTCATGTCCATCAAGTCAGTGATGCCATACAACCATCTCATCTTCTGTCGTCTCCTTCTCCTACTGCCTTCAATCTTTCCCAGCATCACGGTCTTTTCCAATGTGTCAGTTCTTCACATCAGGTGGCCAAAATATTGGAGTTTCAGCTTCAACATCAGTCCTTACAATGAATATTCAAGGTTGATTTCCTTTAGGATTGGCTGGTTTGAACTCCTCAAGAGTCTTTTCCAACACCACAGTTTGAAAGCATAAATTCCTCAATGCTCAGTTTTCTTTATAGTCCAACTCTCACATCCATGCATGACTACTGGGAAAAAACCATAGCTATAACTAGATGGACATTGTTGGCAAAGTAATGTTTCTGCTTTTTAGTATGCTTTCTAGTTTGGTCACAGCTTTTCTTCCAAGAAGCAAGCGTCTTTTAATTTCTTGACTGCAGTAATCATCTGCAGTGATTTTGGAGCCCAGAAAAATAAAGTCAGCCACTGTTTCCACTGTTTCCTCATCTATCTGCCATGAAGTGATGGGACCAGATGCCATGATCTTAGTTTTCTGAATGTTAATCTTTAAGCCAACATTTTCACTCTCCTCTTTCACTTTCATCAAGAGGCTCTTTAGTTCTTCTTCACTTTCTGCCATAAGGGTGGTGTCATCTGCATATCTGAGGTTATTGATATTTCTCCCAGCAATCTTGAGTCCAGCTTGTGCTTCCTCCAGCCCAGCGTTTCTCATGACATACTCTGCATATAAGTTAAATAAGCAGGGTGACAATATACAGCCTTGACGTACTCCTTTTCCTATTTGGAATCAGTCTGTTGTTCCATGTCCAGTTCTAACTGTTGCTTCCTGACCTGCATACAGGTTTCTCAAGAGGCAGGACAGGTGGTCTGGTATTCCCATCTCTTTAAGAGTTTTCCACAATTTATTGTGATCCACACAGTCAAAGGCTTTGGCACAGTCAATAAAGCAGAAATAGATATTTTTCTGGTACTCTCTTGCTTTTTTGATGATCCAGCAGATGTTGGCAATTTGATCTCTGGTTCCTCTGCCTTTTCTAAAACAGTTATACATGTAACCAAAAATTTTTGTTTTAGCTTTCTTCCTTTGCATATATAAATTTATATATCTGTATCTATATATCTATATTTATCTAGCTCTATCTATTCAACTATAAATGTGCCTATTTATCTATCTAACCATCCTGGTTTTTCGATCTTATAACTCCTCAGATATTAAGTTGATAAAGGGTATTATGAGAGGTTGAGAAGCATAACTGACCTCTAACCATTGCTAGCAAGTAGCACCCAACTCCTAGTTGTGACAACCAACATGACTCTTAGACATTGACAATTGTTCTTTGGTTAGTAAAATAATTTTCAATTGAGAACTAATAAATATTTGTGACTCTGTCTCTATCTTTATATGTATTATTTTATGCAGAATATGGGTTCATTTTTAAATATCCTATTTTGAGACGTTCAGATACATTTTATTTAGACTAGTTTTGCATTTAAAAATCTTCCAGGTGACAATACATGAAATCTGTTTGCTATGCTCATATCTCTACCCAGAATAGATTTCTGATAAACATGGATGGACAAACACATTACAATGGTGCTGAGTGAATTCATCCTCATGGGAATCAGACCGCCCCGAGCTGCAGGCTCCATTGTTCAGGTTCTTCCTCATCATCTACATGATTTCAGTGGTGGGCAACTTGGGAATGATCATCCTTACCAAGACAGGCTTCAGGCTACAAACCCCCATGTACATTTTTCCCAGACACCTGGCTTTTACTGACTTTGATTGCTCTACAACTATAGGACCTCAAATGCTAGGAAATTTTGTTTTGGATAAAAATACAATCTCTTATTATTCCTATGCTATACAGCTAGTTTTCTTTCTTGTGTTCATTATTAGTGAACATATTATTCTGTCAGCAATGTCCTATGACCACTATGTGGCCATCTGTAACCCTCTGCTCTACCCAGATATCATGTCACCAAGGGTATGTCGGGTGTTGGTGACAATCCCATACCTCTACAGTGCATTTGTATCTCTTCTCATCAATGTAAAGCCACTTAGTTTACCATTCTGTGGCTATAATGTCATCAGACATTTCTACTGTGACAGTTTCCCTTTGCTATCTTTGCTCTGCTCAAATACACATGAAGTAGAAATAATTATTCTAATTATAGCTGGTTTTGATTTGATTTCATCCCTTCTGATAGTTCTTGTGTCTTACCTTTTTATTCTTACATCCATTCTCAGAATGAGCTCTGCTGGAGGCAGGTACAAGGCTTTTTCTACCTGTGGGTCTCACTTGACGGTGGTCACAGTGTTGTATGGGACTTTAATATTTATGTATGTGCAGCCAGAGTCCAACCATTCATTTGACACAAATAAAATGACATCTATATTTTGCACTCTCATTATCCCTATGCTAAATCCCTTCATCTACACTTTGAGGAACAAAGATGTAAAACATGCCCTACAAAGTACGTGGAAAAGACTATGCAATTTTTTCTCTTAAGGCTTCTGTACAATATGTATCCTATAATTTAGGTGATGGGCTTCAAACTGTTCTCTGTGTGTCTCTAAAAGGAATAAAAATTATGGAAATGTTCAACTCATATTTAGAAATTGCCTTCTAAGGGCTAGTCATACTTTTGTGTGCTAGACATACATTAGCACACAAAGGGGGAAAATATTTGCCTTTCTTGAGGGGAAGAAATGAATTACAAATATAATTATGTAAATAGCACCATGCCTTAGAATGAGTTAGGACACTGTAAGGGCAAGTAAAGAGAGTTGAGTGAGGAAGAACAGCATATACAAAAGGATTCAAAGGATTATTGCTATTCCCAACTATTAGAATAAATTTCCTAGTGTCTACATGTGTTTGTGCATGTACATGTGGTTTCATGTAAGTGTATACTTCTGCTTTTTTATTCACTATACTTTTCTAAAGCATGTATTAAAATTAAACTTATGGTGGTTTCTAGGAAGGCTCAGTGTAGTACAATGATTTGAATTCATCATTCATCTCAATTGATACAGATGCTCTCTTAGCACGTGGAAGATTTTAGTATCCTGCTTTGTTTTCATCAGTGAAGTTGCTTTTATATATGAGCCCTAGAAAGTCTTTAGGCTCAGCACACTTAGCAATTTAGTAACTCACAACATCTTATTTATCTAAATCAGACCATTTCTCTGTAAGTTTAAGTTCAGTCACTCAGTCATGTCCGACTCTTTGCTACCCCATGGGCTGCAGCACACCAGGCTTCCCTGTCCATCACCAGCTCCTGGAGATTGCTCAAACTCATGTCTATCAAGTAAGGGATGCCATCCAACCACCTCATGCTCTGCTCTCCCCTTCTCCTCCTGCCTTCAATCTTTCCCAGCAGGAGGGTCTTTTCCAATGAGTCAGTCCTTCACATCAGATGGCCAAAGTATTCTCTGAACCAGATACATTTTCTTAATTGTCTTTAACAATATTCTATACTTGAAAGTTGCTGAAAGAGTGTACCTTCAATATTCTCACTTCAGAAAAAGGAATGATAATTATGTAACATGAAAATGTTAGCTAGTGCTAAATTGTAGCCATATTGAGCTATATAAATGCATCAAATCAGCATGTTGTAGACTTTAAATTTACAACATATTAACTGTCAATTTTGTCACAATATAACCAAAGGGAAAAAAGACTCTCTTGAGAGTCTCCCATGGAAGCTTTGAGTTATATTTTTATATTTTATTAGGTTCATGTTGCCTAACTGCTTTTTGATCAAGAAGATAGTTACATTTCCTTATCTGTCTGAAAAACAAAAATGTTTCTTATTTAAAATTTGTGTTCTAAGTATTTTTGTACTTTTTCGTCAGAGGTCTACTCTATGCTGAACTAGCTTTGTGCCTTTGTTATGGGATAACCTTCTTCAGCATTGGTTCATAAGAATATGTAAAAAATCTTTTACTATATATGCATGCATATATGTGTACTGTATTGTATATTGTATTGTAATGCATTTTATTATATTTTATAATTTTTATTCCACTGTTTGATTGCCATGGTTTGATCATCTTTTTGTAGTAAACAAAAGACAAAATTCCATGATTTGGTCAATATTTCTAGGAAGAATGTAAGAAGATATGTAACAATTTGTTATATATATTATATGCATACAGATGCCCCCTTTGGCCTTCTAGATTGTCACTTTTTTGTTTAATTTTGTATTTTTAACATTTATGGAATTTTATTTACATCATAGAGAGACTGCGCTGTTCTTTGTTCACCTTCATTAAAAGCTCAAAATCATTTTCACTAAATCAAGAAAAAGGCAAGCAGGACTCTTCTTTCCCATGATATTGACATTTTAATGTAGGCTATATTCAACCAATATGGCAAAGAAAAAAAAAGTGTCCAGATTGGAAAGAAAGAATTTAAACTGTTTATTACTACATGATGAAGTTGTGCAGGTAGAAATATAAACTATAGAAAAAAGCATTGAATTAAAACGTGAATTTTGGATAGTTTCAAGGAGAGATCAGTACACACATTAATTTTTAATTCTATATACTACAAATGAAACATTAGAAATGGAATTGTTAAATGTTGTTGTTATTGTTCAGTTGACAAGTCTCGTCTGGCTCTTTGTGACCCTATGGACTTCGGGACGCCTGGCCGTTCTCTCCCTCATCATCTCCTGGAGTTTGCCAGGTTCATGTCCATTGAATTGATGATGTCATCCAACAATCTTATCCTCTTCACCCTCTTCTCCTTCTGCCTTCAACCTTTCCCAACATCAGGGTCTTTTCCAATATGTCGGCTCTTCACATCAGGTAGCCAAAATATTGGAGCTTCATCTTCAGCATCAGTCCTTCAAATGGTTGACTTCCTTTAGGGTGGACTGGTTGGATCTCCTTGCAGTCCACAGTACTCTCAAGAGTCTTCTCTATAACCACAGTGCAAAGGCATCAATTCTAGGCTCTCTGCTTTCTTTATGGTCCAACTCTCACATCCATACACGGCTACTGGAAAGATCATAGCCTTATTAAATTGTTAAATACCTGTCATAAATTCATCATAATTATGAAATGCTTAAAGATAAATAAAAAACATATAAACATGTATGGTAAAAATTAGAAAATATTCCTGAAAGATATTAATGGAAGGATAAACAAATGAGATCTTACCATATTTAGTTACTGATTTATTCAATATTAGGTAAATATAACAGTTTCTCAAATCAAACACAATTAAAATCAAAGCAGGAATTCTTTTGATAGGAATTGAGAAGCTAAAACCAAAATACTTAAAGGAAAGGAGCTAAAATCAAACTATACAGAGCAAAAGATCTAGAATAGCTGAACTAACTTTAAAATGAGGAATAAACTTGTAATATGAGCATTATGACAAGTGCTAATGATATCCAGTCTTATTCCAAAGCTACAATTATTCATTTTTAGAAGTCTTCTCCTGATATAAAAATTGACAATATATATCAATGAGAAGATATTGATAGATCAGAAATAGGCTCATGTGTATATTAACAATAAATAATTCACAAGGGAAAATAAAGAAGAAAAGCCATTTTGTGGAGTAAGCACAGATTTTTCAACTTCTCCTTTCATCTTGTTTCTGTCCTGAGACCTTGTAACCAATGGGGACATTCCCTCTGGTTTCTGCTGGCTGAAGATGCTGATTGTCAGGCTTGCATGAAGGCAAGCCAGCTGGCTGGAGCCAGAGTCATGAAGTGACAGGTAGCATTCCCTTGTCCAACTATATCAGTTCTCAGGGGAGTTAGTCTTAAGAACGAGTTCCAATTCATAAGAGAACTTTGTCACTTTGATCTTCATTGCTGGAAAATATCCAGTTCTGGAAAAATCCAATCCCAGTATCACCTACAAGTTGTCACAGCTTTGTAGTTATATATAATGCTAGTCAAAGAAATCTGTGTTATACTTCAACTAAACATTATTGCTATGAATTGTTATGAGCATTGTAATGTTTAAGACAGTTACTGCATTTGGAACAATGTATTTATGGAATTTGAGTTCTATCCCATGTGAATGAATATGATATTTCTTTTAAATCAGCCTACTTTCACGCCTCATGTTTTACAAAATATATAAGCAAAACCACTACTTTTAAACTATGTTTGCTGTTGCTGTGGCCCATACAAAAGATAACAATTACCTATCTTCTTTTAAATCCTCTCATTCTTGCTAGCATATTAGCTATGTCTTCATTGTCAAGTATGAATCAGAAAATGTAAAATTGTTTGACTAGTTTAAACAATTTTCAATTGCTTCATTTTTTTTAAAGTTTTATTTATTTATTCTATTTTTGGTTGTGCTGAGTCTTTGATGCTGCAGGCAGGCTTTCTCTAGTTTCAAGCAGAGGCTACTCGTCGATGGGGTGTACAAACTTCTGTTTGCAGAGGCTTCTCTTATCGTGGAGCATGGGCTCTAGGTGCATGGGCTTTAGTAGTTGTGGTATGCAGGCTCAGTAACTATGGCCCACAGGCGTAGTTGCTTTGTGGCATGTAAGATCTTCCCTGACCAGGGACTGAACCCACGTCCACTGCTTTGGCAAATGGATTCTTAACCACCAGACCACTGGGGAAGTCTCTATCATTCATTTTAGATACCCCAGCTTGTATCTATGACATCAGAGATATAATAAAAACTCTGAAATACAGATAGTGTACAAAATATAAATCATTTTTATTTTCAAAATTTATTGCAATATTATTCACAGTACCTTTGTAACAAATAATCAATTCTAAGAGGTTGAGGAGATACGAAGTTATATAATCAAGTCATCCATCATTACAGATTAGAACCTCTAGGCCAGCAGTAATACCCATCATGTGATTTAAAGACAGATGAATTCTTGAAAGAATGTGAAGTCGATTCCTAAAATCAGAGACAGTTGGGGAGGGTGCTGAATTTAACCTACTCATAAATGGAGTCATTCCAAATATGTGTATATCTTTTAATTGGATTATTTTAGGTACAAAACAGTGTTGCATACTGAAAATTACTCTAGAGTCATTTTCTCACAGCCCATCTTTTGTTGCTGAGGTCATTGATGTGTAAGAAAAGGAAAAAGTTAAAAGAATTCACTACTATATTAAAAACTAATTTGGAATCACACTCTTCTTTTAGCTAAAATGTGGATTTACTCATATTTAACTTTTAATACAAGCTTTAAAAATAAATATTATGTATAAAGTTATCTCTATTTTCTGAGTATATAATTTTATTTACAAACAAGTTTAATTCTTTATATCTCCAATAGCACACATATATTCATATATATTCACTTTTTCAAATATCAAAAAAAATGTATGTAATTCTATGGATTAATAAAATAAACTTTATCAAATCAATTTTATTAAACATTATCAATAATTTTAATTTTAAGTTACCTTTTCTAAAATGCAGTTGTGCATTAAATCATTTTAATTTCTAGTCTCATTTTCTCATATAAAAAAAGAATGTATAGAATAAAATAATTTGCCTTACACTTAGAAACTCTAGAATTCATTGAATTCATATGCATGTTAGTGAGAGAAGAATTGACTGGTTGAATGCTATAGGACTAAATGACTTGAAGTTAACAAGACAAATATTTCATTTCTATGACTGATTTATGGCATCCTTTACCTCTTTGTTTCTCAGACTGTAAATCAGTGGGTTTAACATGGGAATCACTAGCTTATAGAAAACCACCTTTTCTTGTTCTACAGAATACTGGGAACTAGGTTGAAAATAATTAAAACTTAAGGTACTATAGCATATAGTCAGTCACAGCAGCTAGATGAGAGGCACAGGTGGAGAAGGCTTTCTGTCTGCCAGCTGCTGAGCTGATTCTCAGGATAGCAACAGCAATGAAGATGCACAAAATGATCATAATCAAGAATGTCACCATGGCAAGGACCCCAGAGAAGGTTAAGGGCATAAGCTCATTCATGAAGGTATCAGAACATGAAAGCTTTAGCAGTGGGAGAACATCACAGAAGAAGTGGCTGACTACATTGGACCCACAGAAAGACATCTTCCAAAGCTTATGGTGTGAGTCAGTGAGTTAATAATTCCAACTATGAATGATCCAGTTACAAACCTTACACATTTACTCTTAGATATGGCTGCAGTGTAAAGCAAAGGGTTGACAGTGGCCACATAATTGTCAAAAGCCATCAGGGAGAGCAAGAAGTCTTCTGTGATGATGTACTTCCCAAAAAAACAAATGCTTCACTATGCAGGCAGAGAATGAGATGGTTTGCCTCAAAACTAAGAAGCTGATCAGAATTTTTTGGTGCAATAACAGATGAATTGCAGGCACCTACAAATAAAAGGCAGTTGAGGAAAAAATGTACATGCGTGTATGGAGTTTGGGGGTGATTTGGATGAAAAAGATCATGCTCAGGTTCCCCACTAAAGTGATGGCATATATCACCAGGAACAACACCAAAAGCACAACTTTCAATTCAGCACTGTCTGTGAGTCCTAAAGAATAAGCTCAGTAACAGTAGTAACATTCTCTTCAGCTATTTCTTTGTTCCTTTTCACAAAATCTGGTATCAAAAGACACAGGGATTATAGTTTATTAGGGAAAAGTGAAAATAAAAGTCTCTCAGTTGTGTCCAACTCTTTGCAACCCCATGAACTGTAGCCTGTGAAACTCCTCTGTCCATGGAATTCACCAGGCCATTCTACTGGAGTGAATGTCTGTTCCCTTCTCCAAGGGATCTTCCCAACCCAGGGATCAAACCCAGGTCTCCTGCATTGCATGCAGATTCTTTACCATCTGAGCCTCCAAGGAAGTCTTTATTAGGGAAATACATATCAAATACAATGACTGATGTCAAGTGTGATGAAAAATTTTAGAAATAAAGACCTGATTGAAACAAAGAAGTGTTTATTTGGAGTGTATTTGGACTACAAACCAGAAGGCATAAATTTAAGAAGCACTTAAGGTGTGTTCTGCTGGACTACAGAACTGGAAAAGACTCTGATGCTGGGAAAGATTGAAGGCAGGTGGAGAAGGGAACCATAGAGGATAAGATGGTTGGATGGCATCACCGACTGAATGGATATGAATTTGAGCAAAATCTAGGAGATAGTGAAGGACAGGGAACCCTGATGTGCTGCAGTCCATGGGGTCTCAAAGAGTAGGATGTGACTCAGTGACTGAAAAGTAATAAAACCACGAAAAAACAAAAAGGCAACAACCTTAGGGCTACAGTTATTATGTGAGTTATTTATGTAACATTGTAACTGGAATCGGCAGGAAGAAAGTCAAGCTTAAACAACAGTTAAGCAAGGGGGTTGCAATTGAGAAATGGAATATTTCCTGCCATATCAGTAAACAAAGGATGGCACAGTCATCAGCAATTGCAGTACTTCAATGTGACCTAGTGAGTCCTGAGGGAAGACACGAAGGAAAGAATACCTGCCATCTAAGTGCCATGAGAGGAATCAGAGATCAAATTGCCAATATCCGTTGGATCATAGAAAGAGCAAGGGAATTTCAGGAAAAAAAAAAAACATGTACATCTGCTTCATTGACTACACTAAAGTCTTAGACTATGTAAATCACAACAAACTGTGGAAAATTCTTAAAGAAGTGGGAATACCAGCCCACCTTGCCTGTCTCCTGAGAAACTTGTAGGCAGGACAAGAAGCAAAAGTCACAAGGGAACATGGAATAATGGACTAGTTCCAAAATGGGAAAGGAGTATGTCATGGCTGTTTTTGTCAACCTGCTTATTTAACTTCTATGCAGAGTACTTCATGTAAAATGCTGGGCTGGAATCAAGACTGCCTGGAGAAACATCAACAGCCTTAGATATGCAGATGATCCCACTCTGGTGGCAGAAAGTTAAGAACAAAAGAACCTCTTGATGAGGAAGAAAGAGGAGAGTGAAAAAGCTAGCTTAAAACTTACAATATTGTGAAGTTAAAAAATAGATAAATAAACTAATTTAAAAAAAAAACTTAGCATTAAAAACAAACAAAGATCATGGCATCTGGTCCCATCACTTAATGGCAAATGGATGGGCAAAAAGTGGAAACTGACATATTTGATTTTCTTGGGCTCCAAAATCATTATGAACTGTGACAGCAGCCACGAACTTAAAAGACGCTTGCTCCTTGGAAGAAAAGGTATGACAAACCTAGACAGTGTATTAAAAAGCAGAGACATCACTTTCCCAACCATAGTCAAATCTATGGTTTTTCCAGTAGTCATATAAGAATGTAGAGTTGGACCATAAAGAAGGCTGAGCACCAAAGAATTGATGCTTTCATTCTGTGGTGCTGGAGAAGACTCTTGAGGGTCCCTTGGACAGCAAGAAGGTCGAATCAGTCAATTTTAAAGAAAATTAACCCTGAATATTATTTGGGAAGACTGATTCTGAGTCTGTAGCTCCAATCCTTTGTCCATCTGATGAGAAGAGCTGACTCATTGGAAAAGACCCTGATGCTGAAAAAGATTGAGGACAAGAGAAGTGGGCAATAGAGGATGCGATGGTTGGATGGCATCACTGACTCAATGGACATGAGTTTGAGCAAACTCTGAGAGATAGCAAAGGAGAGAGAAGCCTGGGGTGATGCCATCTATGGAGTCACAAAGAGTCGGAAATGACTTAGTGACTGAACAGCAACGAGAGCCACCAGACTGCAGGCACTCTTTACATATAGTGAGCCCTGAGGAACTCTGGATGTGAAAACAGCAAAGTGGTCCCAGACGGCTGAAATGCATAGGAAAGGAACGGTTTCAGTGAGCCCAGATTCTTGCTTCCTACCATGGATAGAAAAGCATTAAACTCTTTAACATGGGATATATACGGTTTTCTATAATTAGCAATAATCTTTTGATTTTCAGACAATCCGCCTTTTGTTCAAAACTTCTGTATTGCCTGGTTCCTCCCTTTGCTTCCTCAGAGAAGTTCTCTGAGGCATGAAGTCCTAAAAATCCCCACCAAATAAACCATAACTTTTGACTTTTAGGTTTTAATTTTTTTTTTTAAGTTGACACAACCTTGAAATTATAAAGTTATGGCCAGTAGATATTGTTTTAAAAACACTGGTGTCCTTGGGCTTAGGATAATTCATGAAAAATTCAAGTTCTCAGTGGTATAGGGATGTCTTTGATACCATATCCTCAACGTCCTCCCAACTCCATTTTTATATACCTAAACCAGAACTATCCCATTATGATTTTAAACAGGCATCATAATCTTTGGGTATCCAATATTTTTTCTGTAAATCTGAGTTATTCATCAATAACACTAGCAAGTAGAAAGGATAGTCTCTAATTTTCTTTCCAATCATTTTTCAATTGTGATATTTAAAAAAAAGTGAAAAGCTGTTTGTCTTTTATAGTTCTGCCTCTAAAATGTCTACCTCAATAGTAAAGATATTCTAGCACTATGAGAAAATCAAGAAAATTAGAGATACCAAGGGAAAATTTCATGCAAAGATGGGCTGGAAAAAGGACAGAAATGATACGGACCTAACAGAAGCAGAAGATAGTAAGAAGAGGTGGCAAGAATACAAAGAAGAACTATGCAAAAAAGATCTTCGAGGCCGAGATAATCACGATGGTGTGATCACTCACCTAGAGCCAGATATTCTGGAATGTGAAGTCAAGTGGGCCTTAGAAAGCATCACTACGAACAAAGCTAGTGGAGGTGATGGAATTCCAGTTGAACTATTTCAAATCCTGAAAGATGATGCTGTGAAAGTGCTGCACTCAATATGGCAGCAAATCTGGAAAACTCAGCAGTGGGCACAGGACTGAAAAAGGTCAGTTTTCATTCCAGTCCCAAAGAAAGGCAATACCAAAGAATTCTCAAACTCCACACGATTGCACTCATCTCACATGCTAGTAAAGTAATGCTCAAAATTCTCCAAGTCAGGCTTCAACAATACATGAATCATGAACTTCCAGATGTTCAAGCTTCTTTTAGAAATGGAAGAAGAACTAGAGATCAAATTTTGCCAACATCTGCTGGATTATCAAAAAAGCAAGAGAGTTCCAGAAAAACATCTATCTGCTTCATTGACCATGCCAAAGCCTTTGACTGTGTGGATCACAACAAAATGTGGAAAATTCTTCAAGAGATGGGAATATCAGATATCCTGACCTGCCTCTTGAGAAATCTGTATGCAGGTCAGGAAGCAACAGTTAGAACTGGACATGGAACAACAGACTGGTTCCAAGTAGGAAAAGGAGTATGACAAGGCTGTATATTGTTACCTTGCTTATTAACTTCTATGCAGAGTATATCATGAGAAACGCTGGGTTGGAGGAAGCACAAGCTGGACTCAAGATTGCCGGGAGAAATATCAATATTCTCAGGTACGCAGATGACACCACCCTTATGGCAGAAAGTGAAGAAGAATTAAAGAGCCTCTTGATGAAAGTGAAAGAAGAGAGTGAAAAAGTTGGTTTAAAGCTCAACATTCAGAAAACCAAGATCATGGCATCCAGTCCCATCACTTCATGGCAAATAGATAGGGAAGCATTAGAAACAGTGGCCGACTTTATTTTGGGGGGCCTCCAAAATCAAGGAAGATGGTGATTGCAGCCATAAAATTAAAAGACGCTTACTCTTTGGAAGGAAAGTTATGACCAACCTAGAAAGGATATTAAAAAGCAGAGACATTACTTTACCAACAAAGGTCCCTCTAGTCAAGGCTATGGTTTTTCCAGTGGTCATGTATGGATGTGAGAGTTGGACTATAAAGAAAGCTGAGTGCTGAAAAATTGACACTTTTGAACTGTGGTGTTGGAGAAGACTCTTGAGGGTCCCTTGGACTTCAAGGAAATTCAACCAGCCCATCCTAAAGGAGATCAGTCCTGAATATTCATTGGAAGGACTGATGTTCTAGCTGAAACTCCAATATTTTGGCCACCTGATGCGAAGAGCTGACTCATTAGAACAGACCTTGATGCTGGGAAAGATTGAAGGCAGGAGGGGAAGGGGACTACAGAGGATGAGATGGTTGAATGGCATCCCTGACTCAATAGGCATGAGTTTGAGTAAACTCCAGGAGTTGGTGATGGACAGGGAGGCCTGGCCTGCCGCAGTCCATGGTATCACAAAATGTTGGACCTACTGGGCTACTGAACTGAACTGAACTGATAAGAAAATCTATGGTAAGTGAAATTTATAGGATAGGTAATATAAATCATTGAAAATTTAAATCGTTTTAAATGAAATTATCTTCTGATGTTTCTGTTGTTTTAGAGCAAATTATATGTATTCTGAAGCTATATATGGAATTGATCTATAAGTACATTATTATCTCTGTTATTATAGAGAGCAGGTTAGTCACAATCATGATAAAAACACTCAGGTCCCTACTGCAATGACACTGAAAAATACCAATAGGCTATTCTGGCTTCTCTGAGCAGGGAAAGCATGGGTTGCAGCACTTAACTCTGAAACCCATGAAAAAATTTCTTTTTCAAGATACCTATTAAAAGTAGCCAGGATTCTTGCTTGTGGCTATCTTCCCTGAGGCCATGGTAGAAGACCAGTCCTGGAATGTCACTATCTCTGACTGAACACAAAATTCTATTTTTGCATAATAACGGCTCCCTGATTTTCCCAAGACTTAAATAATTTTAGAAAATTAGACACATTCACTAATTCAGAATATGAGTAAATATGACTTTCTAAAAATACAATTTCCCTGGAAAATTTTGTGTGTACATATAGTGTGTGCAAAATTGGTATCTTTCAATTTTATTGCAGTAGCTACCTGAGTGTTCTTATCATAATTGTGATTAACTTGTTCCCTACAATAATGCAGTCATAGGTCAGTTCCAGTCTTTTGGTTCACACTGATAGTACTAAATTTGAAAACATTGTAACTGAAAATATTTATTTTGCATCTTTTCTGCATTGTTTAAACACTCTTTACTTTTATTCATTTGATTATTCTGTAATTGCATGGACATTTCAGTTTATAATTTATAAACTAGCTTTGTTAATGTGAAATAAACAAATAAATATCTCCTTTTAAAGTGTATCCCACATAATCTTTGGAGATTGCCAACAAACTTTGACAAGATGGGAGAGTATTTTCACAAATAATAAGGCTGAACAATTAAAAAAATGTGTTTTCTTAGATTTATAGTATACCTACTATTTCTTCCACCAATATGAATATTAGCTGGATATTTTTGTTAATAAATAATGAGTTATACTTGTGAACTTTAGCACAAAATATAATTTAGAAAATAGAATGTTTTAAAATTAAAAATTCAATTAATTATCCATGTATATAACTTCAACAGAAAAACTTGATGGCAACTCTATCAATTGAATTATATAAGCTATGAATTCAGCTAGCATCTTCTCCACCCAGGGATCAAACCTGGGTCTTCTGCGTTGCAGGCAGGTTCTTTACCAATTGAGCCACCAGGGAAGCCCATGTAAATTTTATGAAATGCAGAAGACAACACTTAACATTGAAAGATTTTAAAAATTATGATGTGATGCTTGCATTGTACAATTGTACAATATATACTATTCTGTACAATTTAAGAAGTCCAAAAGAATTTTCAGATAAAAGTGGAAGTGTATTAAAGAACAATGTGCTACCCTAGTATAGATGAAATAAAGTCTATATTTCTATGTTAATACCTATATGGTAATTTTAACCAAATGATATGTTCTAAATATCACTGACTCTATTTAATCTGTAGTGACAGTGCATGTGATTTCACATGAATTCCTCTTTTTGGAAAGTAGAAGATTCTATCATTTATTTAGTTTCAAAATAATATGTGGAATTTTTTTTCTACCCATTATCATGTAATTAAAAAAAAAACTACTCTCTTTAAAAATATTATACTTAATCAAATGACATCATGGGAAATCTAACCTGTCTGTTTCTTTCCAGAAAACCTAACTGGACTAAATGGACCAACAGAATTGATCGTCACTGACTGAATTCATTCTGATGTGAGTCACAAAGCAACCTGAGCTTCAGACCCCCCCTTTTGGGGTCTTCCTCATTGTCTATACAATCACAGTGGTGGGAAACCTGGGCATGATCATAACTCAAGTAGATTCCTGGCCACACATACCTCTGTACTTTTTTTATCAAATGTTTGGCTTTCATTGATCTTGGTAATTCTACTGTTATTTGTCCCAAGATGTTGGTGAATTTTGTTGTGGGTCAAAATACCGTTTCCTATTATGTATGTGCCACACAGTTGGCTTTCTTCCTTATGTTCATTATCAGTGAATTTTTTATCTTGTCAGCCATGGCCTATGACTGCTACTTGGCTATCTGTAACCCTCTGCTGTAAAATGTTACCATGTGTCAGAGACTTCGTCATATGCTGGTAGGCATTCCATACCTCTACAGTATCTTTCAGCCATTCATGTTTACTATTAATATTTTTACATTGACTTTTTGTGACTGTAATGTCATCAGTCATTTCTACTGTGATGATGTTCCCTTGTTACTTATGCTCTGCTAAAATGCACAAGAAATAGAATTTTTTTTTTTTAATAAACTTATTTATTTTAGTTGGGGGCTAATTTCAGCATTTAATTTGATCTCTTCCCTCCTGGTCCTCCTAGTATCCTACATACTGATCCTGACAGTGGTATTTCAAACGCATTCTGCAGAGAGCAGGAAAAAAGCTTTCTCCACATGTGGTTCTCATCTGATAGTGGTGGCTGTGTTCTATGGGTCTCTACTATTATGTACACGCAGCGCAACTCCACTCACTCCTTTGATACAGATAAAATGGTCTCTGTGTTTTATACTTTAGTGATTCCCATGCTTAACCCCTTGATCTACAGCTTAAAGAACAAAGAAGTAAAATATGCCTTCTAAAGGGTCTTAAAAAATAGGTGCAAATTTTGTATCTAATATCCAATAGTGCAATAAGAAATACTATTTTAATAAACTATGATTAAGGCATATGTCACATATAATATCATTCTTCTTGGCTTCAGAGCAAACACTCATTAAAATACACAGAGAAATAGATTGTTTCCCTTGTATTCAGTCCAGTTAATTCTCATACTTTAAATCTCAGTGAAATCTCACTCCCTTCCCCACATTCCTTGCTGTTGATACAGTGTTTCCTTTAAAGATTCCACAGAACCCTGAGTCTATCCCAAAGGAAGCTCTTATTAAACTCTACTTAGTAAACTATGTGTTTGTTTCTGCCAAGCTTTTTGTTTGTTTTCTAGGAAGGCATCCTTTCAATAATTTTGCATTGTACTTCCTGAATATAAACAACTGTGTGTAGACAGAGTGAGTCTCTTACATACAGCAGACATTTGGATCATAATTAAAAAATAATTCTACTCATCTCAACCTTTGGGGAATTTAATCCATTTTCATTTAAAGTAATTACATTACAAGATTTCCTTGTGTTTGTGACTGAAACTAATTTTGGCATGCCTACAGTGAAAGCCACAAGTCTGTTAAAATAATGATTATGGGATTTTGAGCTAAACAATCCCAGAGATCACACAGAACAGGAAGATAACTGTGTTCCAAAAAGCCAGAGAGTGGAATCCTCGTTCCACACCCGGGCATCCAGTAGAGATCTCAGAGGTATAATAAAAGCTACTTTAGACTCACATAGTTTGAAAACAAGTCTCAAAAGGAGCTAGTTGATCCTTGTTAAAACATTTAACATTCTTTTAGGAAGACAACAGAAAATTGCAGCACTCACTATTCTGTATTTCTTCACAGTATTTAGCAGCTAGTCACAAATACTAGACAAATGTGAAAGCAGGAACATGTGACCCCCACCCAGGAGATAATTAAAACAGATCCTGAAATGTCAGTGAAGATATAATTAACAGGCAAGGACTTTAAAATGTATTATAGATATATTCCATATACCGAATCATTTAATAAAAACACTAAACTTAGGAACAAAATATTTATTGAATGAACATAACAGCATATTGTGCACTGAAAAAGAAATTATAGCTACACTTAAACATATCACAATAATGGTACTCAAAGAGAAAAGCCAAAATACTGAGTAAACATCATGAAAATAGTTTCAGTGATCTGTAGAACAATAGCAACCTAAATACTGTATATTTAAGTGTAGGAAAGTGGAAAGAAGAGATTACATATGATTGAAAAACTAATGAGTGATATACCGGCCAGAATATTTTTTCCAAACTTTAAAAAAGATAATCCTAAGATATACAGAGCTAAAATAATTCTAAGCAAGATAAACAGAAAGGAAATTACACCAAGGCATGTCATGTAAAGTTTCTGAAAACTGAAGATAAAAGCATTAATAATGTAGAAATGAATGATATAGATGAAGATGAACAGATAAATAAAAGAGTTATCACTGATCTTTTTGCAGAAACAATATGTCATAAAACATTGTTTTGTGTCAACCTATAGTTATATATCCATCAAAAACATTCTTGGTTAATAAATGCTATGTTATCAAATATTGCACAATTTTTTTTTCTACAAAGTCATTTTTTCATTTACTCATACACTGTGTGTGTGTGTAACATACCTAATATGTGCATTAAATTGTGTAACTGAGATACTGACAAAAGTGTATTTATGTTTTCCAATGTTTAGTGATACTGCATAGTTTATTCAATTAGACCAGGGCATGAAATACTTTTGAATTTTCCTAATGAGACATTTGGAGAATAATTAACAGATATCCAAGGCACTTTCCTTAAGGTAATTACGTTCAATGTTTTTTGTTTTTTTTTTTTAATCTTTGAATCAGATCAAAATTTTAACAAAATGGGTCTCAAAGGGATAGAAAAACACTTAAAAACATACTGCAATAGACAAGGAGGATTAAAACAGTAAAAAGTCAATGCAAATTCTCCAGTAAGGTAAGTAGAAACACCTGGTCTGCAAATTTCTCAGGACATACAGCTTAAACCCAATCATCACCAAAGATCTTGAAGGCATTATGCTCTGCAAAACTGTTTCTTTCCTTTCAGTATACTTTTCTGATCAACAATATTAATGCATAGGACAGACCTTCTGTATGGACTCTAATGCAATGCATTTAGATTATCTGAATTTTCCAAATGAACTTAAAGCTCTGCCATCTATTTTAGCAAGGATCTTTTTCTATGCTTGCTTACCTGGTGCCTCCCCTTCTCCATTTTTCATCGCCTATGTACTCAGGATGACCATGATAGAACAGAAGAATGCCATGTTTGTGAGAATATATTCTGAAGAAAGTTAATTTTATTTGAATCCTAATTCTGCAAGTTATTGTCTGGGTGATCTTGACTAAGTTATTTTATTCTCGACATGTAAATGGATTATGCTAATATAGTCGACCCTTTAACATGTTTTGGACTATATGGGTCCACTTATATGCAGATTTTTTTTTCCTCAGAACCTACACCACTATGTTTACCAGTGATGGTTGACCAAATCTACAGATAGAGTATCCCCAGTGGATAAGGAAGGTGGACTATGGGACTTCAACATCTGTAGATCTTGTTATCTTCAGTGGATTCTGCAACCAATTCCCCAAAAGTACCAGGGACAACTGTGTTATTTACTTTCTGGAGTTATTGTGTGGATCGTGTGAATTAATACACGCAAAGTTCCTGGAAAATTATCAGTTCCCTATCAGTGCTTGGGTGTTCATTTGCATTCTTCTTTCCAGTGGATCTATTTACGTGGATCTCCATAAATAACCAGATTCATAAATAATCAGAATGATCAAGCCCTTGTTTTTCAGAAGAGGGATGTGTGTGATTGGAAGACCATTAGAGGTGATTCAATTGTCAGAAACAATTAATATGGCAAATGAGGATTAAGATATTAACAGCAAAATTTGAAAATCAAAAATATAGCATTGGATTTTGTATTCAATAAACAAGCTAAGCTTATAGTAAATGAAAAATATTGAACTTTATGTTTAATTGTCAGGTTTTCTACTCACCACATAATTCATCAGTCTACCAACAGAGAATCTTTTTATTATGCCTTGCAACTTTGAACAGATAAGATGATTGTCAATAATATAAGGTTTATTGTTTGAGTGTAGATGTTCATTTTAAAAATTTTCTGAAGAATTTTTAAGAGTTCAAATATAATAGAAAGATCTTTTGATATATTTAAAAGACCATGTAAAAACAAGTAGGCCGTAGAAGCTGTATCAAAGCAATAATTTCAAAACGTCTTGTCCCTTTAAAGCAAAATTTCCCAAAATTTCGATGAACGTGCTTTGTGTTGGTCTCAGCCTGTTGATAGTGATTCCATCAACTAGGACTGTGTGTGGGCACTCAAGTGGGCCCTATTATTTGTGGTGAGCTGCACAGATGTTTCCCTGGACAGAGCCAGTGCTGTGGCTGGAAAAGCACTTGTGATTCTTTTATGATTGCACAATGCACCCCAGCAGCAAGTATCAGGTAACTTTGTAAAACAAGTTTTGTTACTCACATTCTGGAGCGTACATGGCACACCCAGGGCCATACAGAGAGGTTAAGGGGAGAAAGAGAGAAACAGTGAGAGCAAGAGAGGACAGCACAGCTCTGCCTTTGTTGTGATCAAGGGTTGGGTGCCTACATTAAATTATTATTGGTTAATTTAAAACAGAAGAGCAGGAATTGTAAAATTCAGAAAGAGAAAAGTAGGGTCAATCAAACTGGCAGTTACTTATATCATTCAGGGTTTTCTAAAAGGGAAATTTCATGAATAGGACAGCCCAGCTACTTATCTAATTGTTTAGCTAGAAATATGTTTATTTAAGATGTATATATTTGAAATCTATTGTCTCAGCAATGAAAAGGTTAATATCAGAACTTACATATGTGAATATAGGTAGGTATAGTCTTGACCTGATGGGAAGATGAATCTGTATTTGTAATTTTAGACAAAGAAAATGACTCATGTATCATGTATTAAATTCTCCTAGATGATAGCATTGCAAATACAAAGTATTGATTTTATACCCAGGTAACTAGGATGGACTCCGTGGAGAAACACAATCATACTGCCATGCACAAGGTGACTGAATTTGTTCTCACGGGGATCACAGACAGTCCTGAGCTGCAGGTGCCTGTCTTTGGAATCTTCCTGGTCATCTACTTGGTCACAGTGACAGGAAATTTGGGCATGGTTATCCTGACCCATTTGGACTCCAAGCTACATACTCCTATGTACTTTTTTTTTTTTCTTCTGATTTTATTTATTTATTTTTTCCTTAGACATTTGCCAATTACTGATCTTGGTTACTCCACTGTCATTGGCCCAAAAATGATGGTCAACTGTGTGGTGCACAAAAATATGATTTCCTACAATTGGTGTGCCACCCAACTGGCATTCTTTGAGATTTCTATTATCACTGAGCTCTTCATTCTATCAGCAATGGCCTATGACTGCTATGTAGCCATCTGCAAACCTCTTCTCTACATGGTCATCATGGCACAGAAAGTGTGTTGGGGGCTGGTACTGACTCTCTACCTCTACAGCACCTTCGTGTCACTATTTCTCACCATTAAGTTATTTAAATTGTCCTTCTGTGGCTCTAAAGTCATCAGTTATTTTTACTGTGACACTGTCCCTCTGATATCTCTGATCTGTTCTGACACACATGAGTTAGAATTGATCATCTTGATCTTTTCAGGCTTCAATTTGCTCTTTTCCCTTTTGATTTTTCTTGTACCCTACATGTTCATTCTCGTGGCCATTCTCAGAATGATCTCAACCAAGGGGAGATCCAAAGCCTTCTCCACCTATAGTTCCCATCTGACAGTGGTGGTCGTGTTCTATGGAATATTACTGTTTATGTACCGGCAACCCAAGTCCAGCCATACTTTTGCTGTTGATAAAATGACCTCTGTGATTTACACCCTGGTGATCCCTAAGCTCAATCTGTTGATCTATGGTCTAAGGAACAAAGAAGTAAAAGATGCTCTGAGGAGAACTTTCACTAATTGATGCAAAATTCCCAACTAATATCTTAATACAAGTTGCAAATGTGGGTCCAAAATCATTGTATAATGCTTTGTCAGTCCAATGAAAGCATCAAAAATAAAAATGTTTACCATATTGTTTCATCTTTTTCAGGATAAAATCTTTCCTTTCATATATCCCAATATTCTTCTCCACTTTAACTGAATAAGCACGGTAGTCAGATGATTAAATCTCAAGTGATTTTCAAGATCATGTTGGAACCTATATTATTTAGAAATAAGGCAAATCATACCAAATTTTTGGTCAAATTCAGACTTGCAGAGGTTAAAAAAAGTATTTATTAGTCAAAATGGAGTACAATGGACCAAAAATTAGTGGAAGAAACACAAGCTGGAACCAAGATTGCTGGGAGAAATATCAATAACCTCAGATATGCAGATGACACCACCCTTATGGCAGAAAGTGAAGAAGAATTAAAGAGCTTCTTGATGAAAGTGAAAGAGGAGAGTGAAAAAGTTGGCTTAAAGCTCAACGTTCAGAAAACTAAGATCATGGCATCTGGTCCCATCACTTCATGGGAAATAGATGGGGAAACAGTGGAAACAGTGTCAGACTTTGTTTAGGGGGGCTCCAAAATCACCACTAATGGTGATTGCAGCCATGAAATTAAAAGATGCTTACTCCTTGGAAGGAAAGTTATGGCCAACCTAGATAGCATATTTAAAAGCAGAGACATTACTTTGCCAACAAAAGTCTGTCTAGTCAAGGCTATGGTTTTTCCAGTGTTCATGTATGGATGTGAGAGTTGGACGGTGAAGAAAGCTGAGCACTGCAGAATTGATGCTTTTGAACTGTGGTGTTGGAGAAGACTCTTGAGAGTCCCTTGGACTGCAAGGAGATCCAATCAATCTATCCTGGAGGAGATCAGTCCTGGGTGTTCATTGGAAGGACTGATGTTGAAGCTGAAACTCCAATACTTTGGCTACCTCATGCCCGAGTTGACTCATTTGAAAAGACCCTAATGTTGGGTAGGATTGGGGGCAGGAGGAGAAGGGGACGACAGAGGATGAGATGGTTGGATGGCATCACTGACTCGACGGACATGGGTTTGGGTAGACTCCGGGAGCTGGTGATGGACAGAGAGGCCTGGCGTGCTGCAATTCATGGGGTTGCAAAGAGTCGGACACGACTGAGCGACTGAACTGAACTGAACTGAATGTTAAAGCAGGCACTGTACTAAAAGTAAAGAATATTAATCCATGAATAATGTGTAGATTAGACAAGAGACAAGAAAGTGAATAAGTTTATGATTATAACTGAACAAGTTATTTCAAGAACATATGCAATATAGAAAATAAAGTATGCCTCTCAGAATTAAATTTTCAGTCAGATTGAGTTAATATTTTCTATCTCAAGGATACAGTGGGGATTGTGGAAGATATTTAAATTAAGAACAATGAGAAGACTACTGGCTAACTCTGAGTCTCCCTTGACAGAGTCACACACTATAGTTAGTTTTGGTTTATGCTAGCCTCCTGATAAACAAGTTTATTTAGGATTAGCAGATTCAAGAAAAATGAGTTATCTCGTCATTTACTTGTTGTTCTTGTTTTTCAGTCACTAAGTTGTATCTGACACTTTGCCACTCTATGGACTGCAACACACCATACCACCCTATTCCTCACCATCTCCTGGAGTTTGCCCAAGTTCAAGTCCATTGAGTCTGTAATGCTATCCTACCATCACATCCTCTGCCACCCTCTACTCTTTTTGCCTTCAATCTTTCCCAGCATCAGGGTATTTTCCATTTAGTTGGCTCTTCACATCAGATGCCCAAAGTATTGAAGCTTCAGCTTCAGCATCAGTCCTTCCGCTGAATATTCAGGGTTGATTTCCTTTAGGATTGACTGGTTTGATCTCCTTGCAGACCAAAGGACACTCAAAAGTCTTTTCCAGCACCACAGTCTGAAAGAATTAATTCTTTGGTGCTCAGCCTTCTTTATGGTCCAACTCTCACCTCCATACATGACTACTGGAAAAACCACAGCTTTGACTATATGGACCTTTGTCAGTAAAGTGATGTCTTTGCTTTTTAATACACTGTCTAGGTTTGTCATAGTTTTTCTTCCAAGGTGCAAACATCTTTTAATTTCATGGCTGAAGTCACTGTCGCAGTGATTTTGGAGCCCAAGAAGAGAAAATCTGTCACTGTTTCTACTTTTTCTTCTAGTTGCCATGAAGTGATGGGACTGGGTGCCCTGATCTTTGTTTTTTGAATGTTGAGTTTTAAACCAGCTTTTTCAATTTCCTCTTTCACCCTCATTAAGAGGCTCTTTAGTTCTTTTTTGCTTTCTGCCGTTAGAGTGGTGTCATCTGCTTATCTGAGTTTGTTGTTATTTCTCCCAGCAATCTTGATTCCAGCTTGTAGCATCCAGCTTGGCATTTCACGTGATGTGCTCTGCATATACATTAAATAAAGAGGATGACAATATGCAGACTTGTCGTACTTCTTCCACAACATTGATACAGTCAGTTGTTCCATGTAAGGTTCTAACTGTTGCTTGTTAACTCTCATACAGGTTTCTAAGGAGACTGGTCAGGTGGTCTGGCATTATCATCTCTAATATTTTTCCACAATTTGTTGTGATCCACACAGTCAAAGGCTTTCACTTAATCAAGAAGCAGAAATAGGTGCTTTTTCTGGAATTTCTCTTGTCGGTTTGATCTTTTGTTTCTCTGCCTTTTCTAAACTCAGCTTGTAATCTGAAAGTTTTTGAGTCAAGTACTGCTGAAGCCTAGCTTGAAGGATTGTGTGTATACAGTCATTTACTAAAGTGACATAAATATTTTGAAAATCCATAGCAGTGATAACCTAGGTTAGAGACGACTGAGACACTCCAGGGTTAAATGACCTTTCGTCATGTATATTTTGCTTTCTTCATCAGCTTGTATACACAGATCCAGTATCTTGCATGAACTCTGTGCTAACAGAATGCTTCATCTTTTGTACTTACTCAGGGCTTCCCTGGTAGCTCATGGTAGAGAATTAGCCTGCAATGTGGGAGAACTGGGTTGGATTCCTGGGTGGGGAAAATCCCCTGGAGAAGGGAATGGCTATCCACTCCAGTATATTCCTGCCTGGAGATTTCCATGGACAGAGGAGCCTGGTGGGCTATAGTCCAAGGGGTTGCAAAGAGTCAGACATGACTGAGCGACTAACACTCAGCAAATGAACAGATTCCTTATACATTAGTGTTACCCTAGTTGTTTGAGTACACAATTTTTAGATTTTTAAAAGGTTATAAATACTACCCCAGTCATTTTAATTCAGTCTAGCATTCAAAGTGAAAATTTTGGGGAATTAAATCCAAATATGAACCAGAGTCTCTTTATCTTGAACTCATGTATTTTATTTATTTGTCCCTTTAATGTACTGTGATTTATTTTATTAAGAAAGTGTTACCACAAAAGAAAAAAAAAACAAAACTATCCCTGTGAGATGATGGATGTTAATTAGGTGATTATGATAATATTTCACCTTTATACATGTGTATCAGAATATCATATTTGCACACTGGAAATATATACAAATTTCATTTATTAATTTTAACATTATAAAGTAGAAAAATTTAACTTTTTAAAGTAAATCAATGAAATAAAATATAGCAAGTTAAATTAAAAAGCACAAAATTGCCTTCTCCAAGAACATCAATTTTACTTGCTACAGTACCTTTGGATCCTGTCTGTAAGTATATTTATTGTCATGAATAAATATTATTTTCTAGAGCAACACTTTATGTTGTACTGTAGACAATTTTGGTCACATATTTTCTCCAAATTATATAATTTCCTTTACTTTTCACAATCCATAAGTGAAGTTAAATAATATTAAAAGTGTCTTTAATTTCATCCACATAGGAAAGCCTTAAAAAAAACCATGATACATCATATTCCCTACAATTTACTTTACTAATTTGAGAATGCATCACATTATCCTTCTTAGTTAATAAAAGTTTATTTTTTAATTTTTTTATTGAAAATTAATACAGTGATACATGGCAATTAATAAAGTGATGCATGATACAATACTATTATGATGATATTAAATTAATACGTTGAATTGACTTCAGCAGAACAGACTTCAAGAAACAAGATTTCTATAGCAAGACCCTCAGAATAATTAACTTTGTCAGATTGTGACACCTTATCACAGCATACAACTGTGGAGTGTACATTGATCTCTTTTTATTTGGATATTTTTCGACTGATGAATCTAGTTTTTTTTCAGATTTGTATTTCTTTGCCGCTATAAAAAGTGATGTAATAAATAGCTTTGTACTTATAACAAGATACACTACTGCTTTTTGTTTATAAATTAGATGCATAAGGGTTCTTCCACATTCTAACTGTGTTGTTGGTAAATTATTCACCTATTTGCATAATAATTTAAAATAAATAAAATGCTAATAAGTACTATGCTTTGTGATAGAGTGTGGAGCAACTCATTGTAAAGAGACATTGAGGAACATTTCAGGATGGTGGAAATTCTCTCTTATTGGGAGCAATAGTAGCATGTCATCATTTCTCAAGGTCAGAAATACATACTTCACATTTTTTATATTCTATTGTGGCTAAAATATACCTTATTAATGTCTTTAAAATGCAATATGCTTATCAATAATTACCTTAAATGTAAATGGGTTGAATGCCCCAACCAAAAGACAAAGACTGGCTGAGTGGATACAAAAACAAGACCCCTACATATGCTGTCTACAAGAGACCCACCTCAAAACTAGGGACACATACAGACTGAAAGTGAAGGGATGGAAAAACATATTTCATGCAAATGGAGACCAAAAGAAAGCAGGAGTCGCAATACTCATTTCAGATAAAATAGACTTTAAAATAAAGGCTGAAATAAAGGGACAAAGAAGGACACTACATAATGATCAAAGGATCAATCCAAGAAGAAGATGTAACAATTATAAATATATATGCACCCAACATAGGAACACCACAATATATAAGGCAAATACTAACAAGTATGAAAGGGGAAATTAACAATAACACAATAATAGTGGGAGACTTTAATACTCCACTCACACATATGGATAGATCAACTAAACAGAAAATTAACAAGGAAACACAAACTTTAAATGATACAATAGACAAATTAGATTTAATCGATATTTACAGGACTTTCCACCCCAAAACAATCAATTTCACCTTTTTCTCAAGTGCACACGGAACTTTCTCCAGGATAGATCACATCCTGGGCCATAAATCTAGCCTTGGTAAATTCCAAAAAATTGAAATCATCCCAGCCATCTTCTCAAAACCCCAATGATCATCGCAGCAACTGTTTTAACAATAGCCAGACATGAAGGCAACCTAAGGATGGTCCCATCGGCAGACGAAATTATAGCTCTGGTTGTACATACACAATGACCACAATGCAGTAAGATTAGACCTCAATTACAGGAAAAAAAACTATTAAAAATTCCAACATATGGAGGCTAAACAACACGCTTCTGAATAACCAACAAATCACAGAAGAAATCAAAAAAGAAATCAAAATATGCATAGAAACGAATGAAAATGAAAACACACAACAACCCAAAACCTATGGGACACTGTAAAAGCAATGCTAAGGGGAAGGTTCATAGCAATACAGGCGTACCTCAAGAAACAAGAAAAAAATCAAGTAAATAAACTAACTCTACACCTAAAGCAACTATAAAACTCCTAGAGGAAAACATAGGCAAAACACTCTCCGACATAAATCACAGCAGGATCCTCCATGATCCACCTCCCAGAATATTGGAAATAAAAGCAAAAATAAACAAATGGGACCTAATCAAAATTAAAAGCTTTTGCACAACAAAGGAAACTATAAGCAAGGTGAAAAGACAGCCTTCAGAATGGGAGAAAATAATAGCAAACGAAGCAACAGACAAACAATTAATCTCAAAAATATACAAGCAACTCCTGCAGCTGAATTCCAGAAAAATAAACGACCCAATCAAAGAATGGGCCAAAGAACTAAACATACATTTCTCCAAAGAAGACATACAGATGGCTAACAAACACATGAAAAGATGCTCAACATCACTCATTATTAGAGAAATGCAAATCAAAACCACAGTGAGGTACCATTACACACCAGTCAGAATGGCTGCTATCCAAAAGTCTACAAGCAATAAATGCTGGAGAGGGTGTGGAGAAAAGGGAACCCTCTTCCACTGTTGGTGGGAATGCAAACTAGTACAGCCACTATGGAGAACAGTGTGGCGATTCCTTAAAAAACTGGGAATAGAACTGCCATATGACCCAGCAATCCCACTGCTGGGCATACACACCGAGGAAACTAGAATTGAAAGAGACGCGTGTACCCCAATGTTCATCACAGCACTGTTTACAATAGCCAGGACATGAAGCAACCTAGATGTCCATCAGCAGATGAATGGATAAGGAAGCTGTGGTACATATACACAATGGAATATTACTCAGCCATTAAAAAAATACATTTGAATCGGTGCTATTGAGATGGATGAAACTGGAGCCCGTTATACAGAGTGAAGTAAGCCAGAAAGAAAAACACCAATACAGTATACTAATGCATATATATGGAATTTGAAAGATGGTAATGGTAACCCTATATGCGAGACAGAATAAGAGACACAGATGCATAGAACAGTCTTATGGACTCTGAGGGAGAAGGTGAGTGTGGGACGTTCTGGGAGAATAGCATTGAAACATGTATATTATCATATGTGAAACAGAACACCATTTCATGTTCTATGCATGAGACAAATGCTCAGGGCTGGGGCAATGGGATGACCCAGAGGGATGGGATGGGGAGGGAGGTGGGAGGAGGGTTCAGGATGGGGAACGCATGTAAACCCATGGCTGATTCATGTCAACGTATGGCAAAAACTACTACAAAATTGTAAAGTAATTAGCCACCAACTAAAATAAATAAATTTATTTTTTAAAAAAATGCAATATGACCTTTTCAATACTATTTTTACTTTTTTTCAGACACTTTTCTGGAATTTTTATATAATCCATGTAGACAAAGATTTAAAGGATATATAAAAGTGTATTAAATATATATCTATAACTCATTGTATAAACTTCCAAACTGTATACATAGTTTTCAGTATTTCTCTATATTGATAATACTCTCATGACAATGTTAACTTAATACTTTGATTTGACTTCATCAGAACAGACTTCAAGAAGCAAGATTTCTACAGCAAGACCCTCAAAATAATTATGTTTTTCATATTGCGACACTTTGTCATTATTGGGCCAGGCATAACCTCTTCTTTTATTTATTTATTTTTTTTTCCAAGTTGTTATGGGCAGAATTGTGTCCCACCAAAATTTGTATGTTGAAGGCTCAATCCACAGTATCTCAGAATCTAAGTGTATTCAGAGATAAGGCTTTTTAAAGAAGTAATTAGTTAAAACAAGTTATTAAAGTGAGCCCTAACCCAATATCATAGGCGTCCTTAAGAAGAGGCTAAAACACATAGAGAGACACCAGACACTTTGATGTACCCAAACCGAGTGACGATCACATGAAGATACAGCAAGAAGGGGACCATCTATGTGCAAGCCAAGGAGAGAGGCCCCAGAAGAGATCAAATTTGCTAACCTCCTTTTTAATATGCTGTCTAGGTTGGTCATAATTTTCCTTCCAAAGAGCAAGAGTCTTTTAATTTCATGGCTGCAGTCACCATCTGCAGTGATTTTGGAACGCAAAAAAATAAAGTCAGCCACAGTTTCCACTGTTTCCCCATCTGTTTGCCATGAAGTGATGGGACCAGATGCCATGATCTTAGTATTTTGAATGTTGAGTTTTTAAGCCCAAGTTTTTCACTCTCCTCTTTCACTTTATCAAGAGGCTCTTTAGTTCTTCTTCACTTTCTGCCATAAGGGTGGTGTCATCTGCATATCTGAGGTCATTGATATTTCTCCTGGCAATCTTGGTTTCAGCTTGTGCTTCATCAAGCCTAGCGTTTCTCATGATGTACTGTGCATAGAAGTTAAATAAGCAGCGTGACAATATACAACCTTGACGTACTTCTTTTCCTAGTTGGAACCAGTCTGTTGTTCCATGTCCAGTTCTAACTGTTTCTTTCTGACCTGCATGCAGATTTCTCAAGAGGCAGGTCAGGTGGTCTGGTATTTGAATCTCTTGAAGAATTTTCCACAGTTTGTTGTGATCCACACAGTAAAAGGCTTTGGCATAGGCAATAAAGCAGAAGTAAATATTTTTCTGGAACTTCCTTGCTTTTTCGATGATCCAGGGGATGTTGGCAATTTGATCCCTGGTTTCTCTCTTTACTAAAACCAGCTTGAACATCTGGAAGTACACGGTTCAGGTACAGTTGAACTTTTCAGCTGTAGCACTGAAGTGGCGGCTGCATGACATGGAGCAGCCGTGAAGACATACCCCACATCCAAGGTAAGAGAAACTCCAGCAAGATGGTAGGAGGGGCAAATTCATGTTTAGAATCAAACCTTATTCCCTCCAGAGACTCCCAGAGGGCTAACACAAACCTTGTGTGTACAAGGACCCAGAGACCCCACAGAGACTGAGACACAACTGTGTTCGAGTGTCTCCTGTGGAGGTACGGGTCAGCAGTGGACTGCCGCAGGGACAGGGGCTCTGGGTGCAGCAGACTTGGGTATGGCATAAGCCCTCTGGAGGAGGTCGCTGGTAACCCTATCAGAGAGCTGCCAGAACTTACACAGGACTGGGAAAAAGACTCTTGGTGGGCACAAACAGAACCTTGTCCACCAGGACCCAAGAGAAAGGAGCAGTGATCCCACAAGAGACTGACTGAGACTTGCCTGTGAGTGCTCAGGAGTCTCCATCAGAGGCGTGGGTCAGTGGCGGCCAGCTGCAGGGTTGGGGACACTGAGTGTAGCAGTGTGTGCATGGCATTTTTTGAAGGAGGTCACCATTATATTCATGATCTGCAGCACAGTTTGGCCCCAGATAAATAGCAGCGAGGGAACACAGCTCTACCCACCAACAGAAAATTGGATTAAAGATTTACTGAGCATGGCTCCACCCATCAGAACAAGACCCAGTCTCCCCCTCAGTCATTCTCTCCCATCAGGAAGCTTCCATAAGCCTCTTATCCTTCTCTATCAGAGGGCAGACAGGCTGAAAACCACAATCATAGAAAACTAACCAATCTAATCACATGGATCACAGCCTAGCCTAACTCAATGAAACTATGAGCCATGCCCTGTAGGGCCAACCAAGACAGCCGGGTCATGGTGGAGAGTTCTGACGAAACGTGGTCCACTGGAGAAGGGAATAGCAGACTGCCTCAGTATTCTTGCCTTGAGAACCGCAGGAACAGTATGAAAAGGCAAAAAGATCGGACACTGAAAGATGAACTCCCCAAGGTGGTAGGTGCCCAATATGCTGCTGGAGATCAGTGGAGAAATAACTCCAGAGAGAATGAAGATACGAAGCCAAAGCAAAAACAATATCCAGTTGTGGATGTGACAGGTGAAGGAAGCAAAGCCTGATTCTGTAAAGAGCAATATTGCATAGGAACCTGGAGTGTTAGGTCCATTAATCACTATTATATCTACTACTGTGGGCAAGAATCCCTTAGAAGAAATGGAGTAGCCATCATAGTCAACAAAAGTCCAAAATGCAGTACCTGTATGCAATCTCAAAAACGACAGAACGTTCTCTGTTCATTTCTAAGGCAAACCATTCAATATCAAGGTAATCCAAGTCTATGCATTCTGTGAAGACCTACAAGAGATTTTATAACTAATACCCAAAAAAGGTGTCCTTTTCATTATAGGGGACTGGAATGCAAAAGTAGGAAGTCAAGAAACACCTGGAGTAACAGGTGTATTTGGCCTTGGAGTACAGAATGAAGCAAGGCAAAGGCTAATAGAGTTTTGCCAAGAGAATGCACTTGTCATAGCAAACACCCTCTTCCAACAACCCAAGGGAAGACTCTACACGTGGACATCACCAGATGGCCAACACCAAAATCAGATCGATTATATTCTTTGCAGCCAAAGATGGAGAAGCTCTATATAGTCAGCACAAAGAAAACCGAGAGCGGACTGTGGCTCAGATCATAAACTCCTTATTGCCAAATTCAGACTTAAATTGAAGAAAGTAGGGAAAACCGCTAGACCATTCAGGTATGACCTAAATCAAATCTGTTTCCTGTTCCTAATGTAACACAAATTATGTCGCAAATATTATTTCTTTTTCTTCTTCCAACTGTTAAATTTACCTCTTCTCTCTATTTTCAAGTTTTCTTCTTTGGCTTATTATCTTCTGCCAGAAATCCCGTAATACTGCTTAGCTCATTGTTAAAATTTTACGCCCATCTTCGATTTTCTACTCCCTTTCCCACATACATTTTCTACTCCTTTCCAACATATAATTCATACCCCTTTCCAATCATATAGTTCATTATCTTTGTAACTGCAAGATTAATCTTTTTTTTTTACAAATGTAAAGCTGACTTTGTTACCCACCTACTCAAAATCCTATCAGTATTTTACAATTTACTTAGAAAAAAATCCAAATATTTATTGTGACCTACATTATCTGATTTTACTAATACTCACTATTATTCAGTCACTCTGGCCTTAAAGGAAACACTAGCCTCTATTAAGTTCCCATGAAACAAACAAACAAAAACAAAAAAAGATTTTCTATCTCAGGACAGCATCTTTAGGAAATACACTGTTTTTTATAATCCTGAATGTATTTCTTAAAGATTCCTGGAATCCTGGGATATTCTTCCTGTGATTTATTCAGTACTTGACTACTTCTTATTCTTTAGGTTTTAGTTGAAATTTCACCCTCAGAAAGGAATTCTCTTAACAACATCTAAGAAGTAATTCTCCCAGGTTATCTTGATACATCATTTTTGTGTGATTTACTTATGGTACTTACCACAATTTACAGTTCTCTTGTTTATGTGTTTTAGTCTAGCCCTTTGTTTCTTTCTCATTATTGGAATAGTAGGTCCAGAGGTAACCGGCAAAAAAGTAACTGAAACCTAAATATCTCTTGGAACAAGTAGGAAACAAATGAGATTACATTGTTGTTTAGTCGCTAAGTTGTGTCCAGCTGTTTGTGACCCCATGAACTGCAGCATGTCAGGCTTCCCTCTCCTTCACTATCTCCCCGAATTTGCTTAAACTCATGTCCATCGCGTCGGTGATGCCATCCAACTATCTATCCTCTGTCACCCCCTTCTCCTCCTTTCCCAGCATCAGGTTCTTTACCAATAAGTCAGCTCTTTGCATCAGGTGGCTAAAGTATTGGAGCTTCAGCATCAGCCCTTCCAATGAATATTCAGTGTTGATTTACTTTAAGATTGACTGGTTTGATCTCCTTGCTGTCCAAGGGACTCTTACAAGTCTTCTCCAGCCCCACAGTTTGAAAGTGTCAATTTTTGGATGCTCAGCCTTCTAGTATGACTCAAAGTAATTAAAAGGAATAATGATTTGGAGTCAGAAACGACTAATATCAAACACTCAAACTGATGGCATTACTGCCTTATTTCTTCAATGGTTTCTATATCACTGCTTCCTTTTTTATTTCATTGCAGATTTTTTTTAATCTTCTTTAGGAGAAGAGATATCAATAACTCTGTTCTTTTACTGGTCAGGCATTTATGATACATATCTTTTAAAAATCATTTTACTGAGTTATGATTGACATAAAAGGGCTGTACATGGTTAATATATACAGCTTGATGAATTTGAAGATAAGTATATATTAGTGATACAGTTACCAAAAATCTATGCCGTAAACATATCCACCATTCCCCAAAGTATCATCCTGTCCATTTTATTATTATGATTATTTTATACATATACATAATTAACTTTTTGTTGAAGGGTAGATCTTATATTAAATGATGGAATAGTGTTGATTCTCTGAATCTAAATTTTACCTTTTCATATAAGAGACTGTGATAGAATATTTAAAGACACAGACCATTACTGAGATCAATTAAAAGTGAGAAGGGACTATAATTGGCTTAGTTAGTAACAGGAAGCCATCCTTCAAGCAGATATTTCTAGGAAAATATTACATTATAATTCCATGCTGATTCTTTGGCAACTATATGCAATGTAATTTTCAGGGAAACCTTATGAAAATAAAATGTTTAGAATTATTACAGTAATATAAATTATCAAAAGTGTAAAAATGACAGAATTCACAATTTCAGTCTACATTGAATAAATGTTAATATAAGGATGGAATAAAGAAAAGAGGGCAGAATAGTGATTGGATCTGTGGTACAGTGGTGAAGAATCCACATGCCAATGCAGGAGACGTTAGTTTGATCCGGGGGCCAGAAAGATCCTCTGGAGGAGGAAATAGCAACCCACTCTAGTATTCTTGCCTGGAAAATCGCAGGGACAGAGGAGCCTGACAATCTACAGTCCATGAGGTCACAAAAAAAGAGTTGGACATGATTTAGCAACTAAATAATATTTAAATATTGCTAGATCATGCATTACTCAGAAGAAGCTAATATTTTCAAATTAGAGATCACAAGGAACACTGAATTATTTGGAAGCATACAATTACTCAAGAGTTTCTCACACTCAGTGCAGAAGATATCACTATGACACCATGATATGAATCATGGCTTTAAATATTTTCAAACTAATAAGATATCCATAACAATAAAATTCAATGGGTTGGATCTTCGAAATATTCATAATGTTGGATCATCTATTTAATTTGCCACAGTTGAATATGCTCTTTAATAGATGATTTCAAATTTGATTTAATAGACCTAGAAACACGAGTTTAATAAATTCTTCGAGGAAATCTCATCCAAGGGATGCTTTTACCATCTATCGACAGTCCTAGAAAATAATTCTTTAATTTCTAACCAAGTCTTTTTTTCTTCCATATATATGACTTTCCAAACTCATACATGGCTAATGGAAATTTCACCCGAGTCACTGAGTTTATTCTCATAGGAGTCTCAGAACGTCCAGACCTCCAGATCCCACTCTTCTTTGTCTTCCTGGTCATCTATGGGCTGACCATGACAGGGAACCTAAGCATCACCCTCACCAGTGTAGACTCCCGACTTCAGACCCCCATGTATTTCTTCCTCAGGCACTTGGCTATCATCAGTCTTGGCAATTCAACTGTCATTGCTCCTAAAATGCTGATCAATTTTTTAGAAAAAAAGCATACCACCTCCTTCTATGAATGTGCCACCCAACTAGGAGGGTTCTTGGTTTTCATTGTAGCTGAAATCTTCATTTTAGCTGTGATGGCCTATGACCACTATGTAGCCATTTGTCACCCTCTGCTCTACATGACGGTGGTATCTCGGCAGATCTGCCTTCTTCTCGTTTCCCTCACATACTTCTATAGCTTTTCTACAGCTGTTGTAGTTTCATGTTGTGTATTGTCTGTGTCTTATTGTTCTTCCAGTGTAATCCATCATTTTTACTGTGATACTGTGCCCCTGTTAGCATTGTCTTGCTCTGATGCTTCATTACCAGAAACAGTGGTATTCATATCTGCATCTACAAACTTGATGTTTTCCATAACTGTAGTTGTAGCATCTTATTTCGACGTCATTTTGTCCATTCTAAGGATACATTCATCAGAAGGAAGGAAAAGAGCCTTCTCCACACGTGCTTCACATATGACAGCTGTGTCAGTCTTCTATGGAACTCTGCTTTTCATGTATTTACAGCCTCAAAATAACCATTCACTGGATACTGATAAAATGGCCCAAGTGTTTTATACACTGGTGATTCCCATGCTGAACCCTATGATCTACAGCCTGAGGAACAAGGACGTGCAGCCTGCCTTGAAGATATTTCTGACAAACTAGTAATGCAATGTTAAAACTCTATAGGTCACTGAAGAGATGGTGAAGACAGGCTACCATTGTGTGGCATATAGTCTGAACAACATTAGAAGCTAAATGAATGGGTTATTTTCCAATTGTACAATTTCTGTTTTGAGAAAAGGTCCTAGTCTACATCTTTCAAACAGAAATCTTTAATACAAGCCCTTTTTTCTAATCTCAAAAGTGAAAAATTTGAGACAACTGCCACAGAAATTTCGGGGATGAATTGGAAAAACAGCTAGTGAAAGTCAGATCCATATTATTTGTACAAAATCTGTGCAATTCACTGGTCTTGAGGCACATAGGTGTTGAGATTTCAGTATCCCAGGAAAAGGTGTGTGTGTGTGTGTGTGTGTGTGTGTGTGTGTGTGTGTGTGTGTGTGTGTGTGCATGTGCTCAGTCATGTCTGACACTTTGAGACCCCATGGACTGTAGCACACCAGGCTCCTCTGTCCATTGAATTTTCCAGGCAAGATTATTCAAATGGGTTGCCATTTCTTCCTCCAGTAGATCTTCCTGACTCAGGGAAAAACCCATGTCTCCTGTGTCTCCTGCAGGTGGATTCTTTACCACTGAGCCACCCGGGAATACCAGACAAGGCTAAAAATATAAAGACATATTTATGTAACCACCCATGAGACAGAGTTTGTAGTTTGACACAAACTTTGTTAATTTTTTTTTCTAAAATAAAAGGAAAAGAACAAGTATAATAAACTCTCTTAAGATTGTAACAATATTTACAAATCTTCACAGTACGATGTCCCCATGTCCAACATAGACTCCATGTCCCTTGAACATCAATGTTTTCAAGAAAATTAGTGTAATCCTTGAAATGACAACAGAGAGTGATTCTGTGTTCTCCTGCTCCCTTCTCAGTCTTCAGTGTCAGTCTGCGTACCTTAGGTTGGGATTTTTTCAGCTATGTCCTCTCCTACCCACTTCATCTTCTTCATCCCAATCTGTTTTGTACACATGGAACTCTTTGCTGGGAGACACTGTTCTGCCCTCTTCAGTGGTAGCAAAACTCTTCTTTGTAAAACTGCAAGATCATGAGTCAAAGAGCTAAACAGAAAAATCAAAAATAAACCTTCTCAAATAAAATTTGAAAAAGTAATTTTATCTATCACACTTATACAAATTCTAAAAATCAATGAAAAAAAATCTCAATTGAAATGAACAGAATTTAGACATTTAAGATGGAGATATATGAATGAACAAGTGTATAGAAAAGTGTTCAGTATTATTAAACATCAAGTAAATGAAAATCAAACTTACAATGAGATTATTTTTATCCCAGTTTCAATAAATATATTTTTTTAAATTTTGACTTCAAATATTGGCAAGTATGTGGGGAAAGTATGGATTCTCATACCTGGTTTTAGGTAATGAAAATGCAAGAGTTAGTTTAGAAATCTGCAGTTTGTTATAAAGTTAAATATATAGTTATCTATGTTCCAGCAATTTCCCTCAAAGACCTATTACTAGAGAAATTAATACATCTATACACATGCATGCTAAGACACTTTAGTTGCACCCAACTCTTTGCAACACTATGCACTCCTGTGTCCATGAAATTCACCAGGGAAGAATACTGGAGTGGGTTGCCATGCCCTCTTCCAGAGGAACTTTCCAACTCAGGGATGGAAACTGCATCTCATCTCTTATGTCTCCTTCATTGAGGCGGGTTCTTTACCCCTGGGAATCTCTACATATATGCACACATACAGTTATACAGGAGTGTTTACACTACACTTACTCATTTCAGTTAAGTCGCTCAGTCATGTCCAACTCTTTGGGATCCCATGAACCGCAGCACGCCAGGCCTCCCTGTTCATTACCAACTCCCGGAGTTTACCCAAACCCATGTCCATTGAGTCGGTGATGCCATCCAACCATCTCATCCTTTGTCGTCCCCTTCTCCTCCTGCCCTCAATCTTTCCCAGAATCAGAGTCTTTTCAAATGAGTCAGCTCTTCACATCAGGTGGCCAAAGTATTGGAGTTTCAGCTTCAGCATCAGTCCTTCCAATGAACGCCCAGAACTGATCTCCTTTAGGATGGACTGAATGGATCTCCTTGCAGTCCAAGGGACTCTCAAGAGTCTTCTCCAACACCGCAGTTCAAAAGTATCAGTTCTTCTGTGGCCAGCTTTCTCTATACTCTAACTCTCACATTCATACATGACAACTGGAAAAACCATAGCCTTGACTAGAGGGACCTTTGCTGGCAAAGTAATGTCTCTGCTTTTTAATATGCTGTCTAGGTTGGTCATAATTTTCCTTCCAGGAGTAAGAGTCTTTTAATTTCATGGCTGCAGTCACCATCTGCAGTGATTTGGGAGTGCCCCAAAATAAAGCCAGCCACAGTTTCCACTGTTTCCCCATCTATTTCCCATGAAGTATGGGACTGGATGCCATGATCTTAGTTTTCTGAACGTTGAGCTTTAAGCCAACTTTTTCACTCTCCTCTTTCACTTTATCTTGAGGCTCTTTAGTTCTTCTTCACTTTTGCCATGAGGGTAGTGTCATCTGCATATCTGAGGTTATTGATATTTCTCCCAGCAATCTTGATTCCAGCTTGTGCTTCATCCAACCCAGCGTTTCTCATGATGTACTCTGCATAGAAGTTAAATAAGCAGGGTGACAATATACAGCCTTGATGTACTTCTTTTCCTATTTGGAACCAGTCCGTTGTTCCATGTCCAGTTCTAACTGTTGCCTTCTGGCCTACATACAGGTTTCTCAAGAGGCAGGTCAGGTGGTCTGGTATTCCCATCTCTTCTAGAATCTTTCATAGTTTATTGTGATCCACATAGTCAAAGGTTTTGTCATAGTCAATAAAGAAGAATTAGATGTTTTTTCCTTTTTTTGGAACTCCCTTGCTTTTTCAATGATCCATCAGAGGTTGGCAATTTGATCTCTGGTTTCTCTGCCTTTTCTAAAACCAGCTTGATTAAAACAAGCCAAACTTCAAATATCCATCAATAAGAGGATTGTTAAAGATGGGATATATGCATGCAGTCAATTATTATGTATCTATATAAATGCAGCACAGATAAATTTCAATATCACTATGCTGAGTGAAATATTGTTTATTTGAGACTGTTTATTGTGTGATTCTACTTATATGGAATTTAGAAACAGGGAAAATAAGCTTATAGTAGCAGTAAGTGGAAGTGGAAGGATGTTGTTCAAGGCATTATAATGCGAGTAGCTTAGGGTGTAGGGATATTTTGGGTGCATTTAAAATATCAGGGACCTTTTTGGTGTTGATAATTTTCTATATCTTGATTTAGGTATTAGATATGAATTGCACAGTTACTAAAACATATTTGTTTTTACAATTTAGATCCATCTTTACCTATATATGAATTCCCCTCAATTCTACATGAGGAAGTAATAGATGAAGAGAGCATGGGTAAATGTTATGAGAGGGAATATATTATCTTCTGTTAGATTTTAATGTGTATGAAGTTGTGCTGAACATTATGCAAGAATGATGAGATAGCTCAGAAAAGACTATGATAGACTATTATTATTGTAACACATTGCACTGCAAGAATTATGTGTTTGTTGTATTAAAGGTCAATGTATGTATATCACTCAAAGATGACGTTTTAATTTCAAATCTTCTAGTCATCAATTACATGTTTTCTGATCAAGCGATACAGTTTGTCCTAGCTTGATGTCCTCTGGATGTGGGGATAGTAATATCTATCTCATATAGGTCAAATGATATATTTTTAACCTAGGGTCTACTACTTATTTTATTGGAAAAATAAATGTAGAAAAAACAAAGCAAAACTCTATGCAGTGATGATGATTCATTTACAGCTTTATCATGACTTTTGGAACTGTTCCAGTTTTTCTGAAAGAGAACTCATACAGTAATGTTTTTATTGTTATTTAAATCACTGATTCTGTGAGTAAGTACTTTATGGCATGTTGATTCCGTGGAACTCTACAGATCATTTATGCTGCTTTCTTCCTTTCCTTGAATTATTCCTTATGGCTTTTCCCCCTAAAGAATATGCAAAATATTCTGGAGAATTAGCAAGCATCACAGGCAATTATTTTTTAAATCTCTCAGATGATTTAAATTCCATACTACTTCCTCAGGGACATTACAAAGAAAGAGGAAATGCATATATTCTCCCTACCCAAAGAAATATCAGAAGAACATAAGAGCAGAAAATCCGGTTCTTCATAAAGGTGAGTGTATAAAAATTATTGATTTTGATAACAACTTGGGTGTTGGTAATTTCCCTTGATTCTTAGATTCTGACTAAGGACACTTTGATGGTCACTGACTGCTTATTCTTTGCACCACAAAAATTTAATTATTTCCTTTGTTAACTGGTTTCCCTAGAATAGGATGGTAATTTTAAGGCATTAATCCTATGACTTGACTACATGTCGTATATTCTTCAATTTGTGACAGTCAAAAGTGGTACTTGGATATTGCAAGTGAAGAAGAAGTTACAAGTTCCTGAAAATAATCATCACCAATTTATTCTAAGATAATCCATTTATGTTAGGATTTATAGACAAAATACAGGCTGTTCAGTGGCATTTAAATTTCAGATCAATAACAGATACTTTTTAATATGTCTCATATTTGTTTTTTTATAAATAAATATACCCAATGTCATATTTGAAAAATAATAATTTAAATTATGCATTATTGGTGAAACATTGTATATACCTAAAATAATTTTATTTATTTTACAATTGACTCTGAAGTGAAGTGAAATGAAAGTCGCTCAGTCGAGTCTGACTCTCTGTGACCCCATGGACTATACAGTCCATGGGATTCTCCAGGCCAGAATACTGTGGGCTTAACAGAGTGGGTAGCTGTTCCCTTCTCCAGGGCATCTTCCTAACCCAGGGATTGAACCCAGGTCTCCCACATGGCAGGAGAATTCTTTGCCAGCTCAACCACCAGGGAAGCCCAAAAGTAATTTTAATATATGGATATGCATATTCTTCTGTATGAAAATAACTCCCATGCATTAACTTGGAAAATTTTTAGTTGTTTGTTTTTCTTACTTGTTTCTTAGCACTTGTTTGTTCTCCAGAAAACATTTTACAAGCTTAGTGAGTAGATTGGCAAATAAGTATAATGATTTATTAAGAGTTATGAGAAAGCCGTGAACTCCACATAACTCCTAACTGCCATCACCAGGACTGAAGGTTGAAAAATCAGTCATCCCACTGCAAACTTTTTCTATCCTGTCTACTCTAAGGATTAGTCCTCAATGGAAGGATATAAAATGTTGCAACAAGACATTAAAAAATGACCAGAAACACTTTTTCCCAAGTAAGAACCAGCAGGGTATCCGTATCTATTTAAGATGATACTGATAGCAGTTCTTTTGGATAAATACCGAAAGTTATAAGTTGGATCACATGGGGAATTGGTAATCAAGAAATAAAGTTTCATTTATGTAAGATGAATAAGATATAGAGATACACTGTACACTTTAGTACCTGTAATTAACAATACTGTACAAAAGACCTATAAATCATTTAATGGGGCATATTGCATGCTATATATTCTTAAAGCAGAAAATTAAAATCAAATTTTAAAAAAGAATGGGCAAGGTAAAAGAATCTGGAATTTAAGAAGGAGATAATAACTGACAGTGAAAATGGAGATACTCTCAGGAAGCATTAGAATAATCCTAGCACAGCTGAAGACTTCAGAGTTGTAGGAGTGATACTAGAAATATGAATTCCTTTGCTTAATCCAACGTGTCTCTCTTTGTGCAATGAAACCCAAGATAGCAGACCAGGCAACACCTTGTCCTTATCTGTACGTGAGGAAGGAGCCTGAAAGCAGAGTGGGACTCAGTAGAGAAACAGCCATTTCTTTCTCCAGGGGATCTTCCAGGGATCAAACCTGGGTGTCCTGCATTGCAGGCAGATTCTTTACCACCTGGGCCACCACAGAAGCCCAGGGAAACAACAGAAAATACTATCTAGGAAAGAGGAACAGAACTGGCTCAGCAACCTTCAGTGTTTCCTTTCTTTCTCAACCCCACTCCTTGGATTGGACTAGATTCCTGGTTTGATAAATCAGAATCTCTGTAGCATCTTAGAGAGAAAATAATATCTAAGAATAAAAGGGTTATTTTCTAGATTGTTTGCTCTTAGTTCAACTGGTACTTTTGAATATCGGTAGGGAAATAGAAAGACTGAGATGAAAATTTAGAGTTCAAAAAGCTTGTTCCAAGGTGATATGAATAGAAAAATGATATGTATCTGATTGTGGAATGCATTGAAAGCAAGGCTAAAGCTTTATTCAACTATTCTAAAAACATCTCAGATTACATACTACTCAAAAATTTTTTTTCAATTTCTTTTTTTTTAAATTAGTTTATTTTCTATTTTTTAACTTTACAATATTGTATTTGTTTTCCATACATTGACATGAATCCACCATGGGTGTACATGTTTTCCCCTTCCAGAACCCCCCTTCCACCTCCCTCCCCATCCCATCCCTCCGGGTCATCCCGGTGCACCAGCCCCGAGCACCCTGTATCATGCATTGAACCTGGACTGGTGATTTGTTTCACATACTCAAAAGTTTTAATGACTGCTATCTGCCTATCAGCTAATATAAATCATGATGTGGAGACCAGACGATAAATAGTCCATGACAGTGTTAATGAAAGCTTGATCTCAGGAGGTAGGTGAGGGGGTGCTTAGGATGGCAAATATCATGAAAATTGGCAAAGAAAAAATACAATGTGGAACTCTGAAAGAGAATATTAGAGGATGAATACAATGTTTGTGCTTTACAGTGGTGGCTTTTTAACATTTATTTTTGCAATTTAGGAAAACTGTATAACCTGGACCAAACTAGATTTCAGCAGAAGTAGAGGAGCTGATGTAATTTGGAAACATGATTTCAGGAAATCCCACCCCAGGAATTGCCCTTGCCATCTAATGACAGTCTAAGAAAATAATTACTTAGAAGTTTGTAACCACATCTTCTTTTCTTCCCCAAATAGATTAATTTCCAAACTGTTACATGGCTCATGGAAATTTCACCCGAGTCACTGAGTTTATTCTCACAGGAGTCTCAGAACGTCCAGACCTCCAGATCCCACTCTTCTTTGTCTTCCTGGTCATCTATGGACTGACCGTGACAGGGAACCTCAGCATCATCACCCTCACCAGTGTGGACTCCCAACTTCAGACCCCCATGTATTTCTTCCTCAAGCACTTGGCTATCATCAATCTTGGCAATTCAACTGTCATTGCCCCTAAAATGCTGATCAACTTTTTAGTAAAAAAGCATACCACCTCCTTCTATGAATGTGCCACCCAACTAGGAGGGTTCTTGGTTTTCATTGTAGCTGAAATTTTCATTTTAGCTGTGATGGCCTATGACCGCTATGTGGCCATTTGTAACCCCTTGCTCTACATGGTGGTGGTATCTCGACAGGTCTGCTTTCTGCTAGTTTCCCTCACATACTTCTATAGCTTTTCCACATCGATTGTGACTTCCTTTTCTGTATTTTCAATGGCTTATTGCTCTTTCAATGTAATCAATCATTTTTACTGTGATATTGTCCCTCTCTTAGCATTGTCCTGCTCCAATACTTCCTTTCCAGAAACAGTAGTATTCATATCTGCATCTACAAACTTGATGTTTTCCATAACTGTAGTTGTAGCATCTTATTTCAACATCATTTTGTCCATTCTAAGAATACATTCATCAGAAGGAAGGAAAAGAGCCTTCTCCACATGTGCTTCACATGTGACAGCTGTGTCAGTCTTCTATGGAACTCTGCTTTTCATGTATTTACAGCCTCGAAATAACCATTCATTAGAAACTGATAAAATGGCTTCAGTGTTTTATACACTGGTGATTCCCATGCTGAACCCCATGATCTACAGCCTGAGGAACAAGGACGTGAAGGCTGCCTTGAAGAGATTTCTGACAAATTAGTGCTGTTGATGTCTTTTTGAACTCTATAGGTCGATGAAGAGATGGTTAAGATAGGCTGCCATTGTGTGGAGGAGATTCTACAGCATTAGAAGCCAAAGATATGGGTTATTTTCCCATTTTTCAATTTCTGTTTTGAGGAAAGGTCTTAGTTTGTACCATTCAAATAGAAATCTTGAATACAACCCAGGTTTTTTGATCTAAAGAATAAAAATGTTTGAGTCAATAGTCACAGAATTTGGGGGCTGAATTGAAGAAAAAAAAAGCGCCAATGAAAGTCAGATCCTTATTCTTTGTATGAATTTTCCAGTTCACTTATCCTGATGCATTTGACTGTGGGAGACAATTCCAGTACCCCAGACAAGGCTAAAATATGAACTAGTATGTATGAAATCACCCATGAGGCAGAGTCTGTAGTTTAACACAAACCTTGTTAATTTTAAAAAAGAAAAAGAACAAGTAAAATCAACTCACTTAAGAAGATTACAATACTCAGATATCTTCAGAGCAGAGTGTCACCCCGTCCAAAATAGACTTCAGATTTCCTAACACACCAGTATATCCAATGCAACAAACTTAGAGTAATGTTTGAAGTGATAGGGCTTTCCTGGAGGCTTGGATGGTAAAGAATCTGCCTGCAATGTGGGAGATCTGAGTTTGATCCCTGGGTTGGGAAGATCCCCTGGAGGAGGGCAGGGCAATCCACTCCAGTATTCTTGGGGCTTCCCTGGTGTCTCAGAGGGTAAAGCGTCTGCCTGCAATGAGGGAGACCCGGATTCGATCTCTGGGTCAGGAAGATCCCCTGGAGAAGGAAATGGCAACCACTCCAGTGTTCTTGCCCGGAGAATCCCATGGACAGAGGAGCCTGGTAGGCTACAGTCCATGGGGTCTCAAAGAGCTGGACACGACTGAGCGACTTCACTTTCTTTTCTTTCTTTCTTTTGAAGTAATAACAGAGAGAGATTCTCAGTTATCCTGCTTCCTTTCCTGTCTTCAGAATGTTCGTCTATGTGCCTTAGCTTGCAGTTCTATCAGTTTTATGGCTTCTCCTACCCACTTCATCTCCTGTATCCCAAACTGATTTGTTTGGAACTTTTTGGTGGGAGAGGGTTTTCCAGCCCTTCCTACTGGTCGCACAACTCTGTTTTATATCATTGTAGCAACTTGAGACAGAACTAAACAGAAACATCAGAAGCAAGAGAGTCTAGGAAAAAAAAATCTGAAAAAGTAGTTTTATCTAGCAAACTTTTAGTATTCAAAAAATCAATAAAAAGAAGAAAACAATCAAAATGGGCAAATTTTAGAACTGTAAGATGTGGGTATATGAATAAACAAGTTCATAGAAAAGTGTCCACTTTCACTAGCCACCAGGTAAATGAAAATTCAACTTACAATGAGATTATTTTATCCAAGTTCCATTTATAAGTTATTTTTAAAATGTCTACATCAAATATTGCCAAGGAGATGGGGAAAATAGAATTATCATACATGGCTTTTGGTAATGTAGAATGTTACCATAAGTTCATAAAGTTAGCAGGTTCTTATAAAGTTAAAAATGCAGCTGTTTATGTTATAGTAATTACCTCTTAGATCTATAACTAGAAAAAATAATACATATATACACACATAAGCTTTTATAAGGGTGTTTATACAATATATTTTATAGTATACCAAAATTCAAATATCTATTGGTAAGAGAACAAGTAAGATGGGATATATGTATGCAGAGGACTATTATGCATCCATATAAACTCAGCACAGCTGAATTTGAAATCAAGTAAGCTGAGTGAAAGATACAGACTAAGAATTTTATTGTGTGGTTTCACTTATGTGAAATTCAGAAACAGGGAAAATGAGATTAGGGATAGAAACCAGAGCAGCATCTGCTGTAGGTGAGAGTGTGCTGTTTGGGAAGTTAAGATCTGAGGGAAATTGCCTTTATGATAGGAGCAGCCGAGAAGCGGGGGTTATAAAGTATCAGGGAAATGTCTGCGGTGTTGAAATGTTATCTTGATTCAGGTATTAGGAACAAATGGCACATTTTCCAAAACTTACCCATTTGTACAATTTAACGCTATCTTTTACTGTATGCAAATTTTCCTCAATTCTAAAGCAAAAGGAATTAATAGAAGAGAACATAGGTTAAACGTTATGAGAGGGAATGTATTTACTTATAGTAGATTTTATCTTCTATGAGGCTATGTGAACATTATGCAAAAGTGGTATATCCCAAGCTCAGGAAACACTATGATTTAGACAACTATTATTGCAACACACTGTATTACAATAATTGTTATGTGTTTGTCATATGAAAAGAAATTGCATGTATGCTTCTTCTGCTGCTGCTAAGTCACATGTATATCACTCATTTAAAGACAAGGCTTTCATTTCAAATCTTCTAGTCATCAATTACACGTCTTTGGTCAAATCACATAGTTTATCTGAGCTTAGTGTCCTTTGAATCTGGGAATAGTAATACCCACCTTATATAGGTTAAATGGTATATTTTTAGTACAGCGCCTATGACATATTTTTACTGGGATAATAAATTTAAATAAAAATTATATGAATGGTGGTGATTAATTTGCAATTTTATCATGACTATTGAAACTGTTCCAATTTTGCTGCAATAAAGCACTTTAGTCTTATTGACTCTGTGTCAGTGATTGAGTACTTTTATGTCATGTGGGTCTCCATGGAAGTGTAAAGATCATTATGCTGTTTTCTTCCTTTCTTTAAATTATTCCTTAAAACTTTTTACTAGAGAATAGGAAGGATATCCTGGAGGATAGGCAGGCACCCAGGCAATCTTTTTTAAATCTCTCAGAAGATTTAGGCAAAATCATTTGAATAAGTCACATGCTATTAACACTTCCTCAGGAAACATCACAAAGAGAGAGGAAAACCATACATTCTCCCTGCTCAAAGAAAAGTCAGAGAAATTTGAGAGGAAAAAATCTAATTCTTCATTAACATGAGTAGATAGAAATTGTTGATTTTGATTATCACCTTGACATTGATAATTTCCCTTGTTTCTTAGATTCTGACTATGAACACTTTTATGGACACTGATAGATATTCTTTAACCACAAAAACTCCATTATTATTATTTTGTTGTTGTTGTTAGCTTGTTTCCCTGGAACACTGTGGTAGTGTCAGGGCATTACCTGTGAATTGACTAGATGTCATATATATATTTTATTTGTGAAAGCTGAAAGTCAGATTTGGATATTATAAGTGCAGAGGGAGTTAGATATATCTGAAAAAAATCGTGAGCAATCTAATCTATTAGAATCCAGTAAGGTTAGAATTTCCAGATAAAATATAAAACGTTCAGTTGCATTTAAATTTCAGATCAATGTGACAAATACTTTTTAGTACCTGTTTCATATAATATTTGAATTTTCTATAAATATATCCAATGAAATATTTGAAAAATACTTTAAGATATGTATTACCCATGAAAAAATGTATAAACTGAAAATAATCTTAATATAAGGATATGTATATTCTTCTATATGAGAATCAATATCCACACATGAACTGGGAGAATTTTTAGTTGTTTGTTTTCCCTAATGGTTGCTTGCTACTTGGTTTGTTTGTTTGTTTGTTTCAGGAATGACTTTACTAACTGGTTGAGTAAACTAGTAAATGCATAGAATGCTTTTTTAAGAGTTAAGGAGAAAACCATGAGCCTCAAGTAGTTCCTAACTGTTATCACCAGGGCTGAAGATTGAACTATCAGTTATATCTTTGCATACTTTTTATATCTTGTGTGCCCTAATGGTTGGCCCTAAATAGAAGCATATAAATGTTGCATCAGAATGGTAAAAAATGACCAAAGACATCTTTTGCAAAATAAAAAGAATGGGCAGAGTATCACTATCTCTTTAAGAACCTTATAGCAATTCTTTCTGATAAGTACCCAGAAGTTGTAAGTTGGACCGTATGAGGAATTGCTAATCAACAGATATCAAATTTCAGTAATGGAAGATGAATAAGTTCTAGAGAGGAGAGCATTGTGCCTATAATTAAGAATACTGGTTTATTCAACCATAAATCTTTTAATGGAACAGATTCCATGTTATATATTCTTAAGGAGAAAATTAAAATTAAAAATTAATAGGTAGGGAAAAATAATCTGGAAATTTAGAAGAAAATAATAAAATACACTGCAAATGAAGATACACTCAATAAACGTTAGACCAGTCCTTAGCAGAACCGAAGACTTCAAAATGGTGAGATTGGTAGCAGATCTCTGAATTCCTTTGCCTAATTCAATGTGTCTCACATTCTACAAGAAAACCCATGATAGCAGATCAGACAACATTTGGTTCTTCTCTGTGAAAGAGGAAAGGGCCTGAAAGCTGAATGGGACACTGCAGAGAAACAGCAGACACTGTCTTATAGGCAAAAGCAATAGAACTGGCTCCACAAAGCCCAGCATCGCCTTCCATCCTTAAACCCATTTTTGGATGACTACTTTCTTAATTTAATAAGACAGAAACTCTGTCTTATTAAATAAGACAGATATCCCTAATGGCAATCCTAGGAAATACAATTTTTAACAACTGTAACCATTTCGCCTTTCTTGCTCAAACAGATGGCTCTCCAAACTCTACATGGTTCATGGAAATTTCACCCAAGTCACTGAGTTTATTCTCACAGGAGTCTCAGAATGTCCAGACCTCCAGATCCCACTCTTCTTTGTCTTCCTAGTCATCTATGGACTGATTGTGACAGGGAACCTAAGCATCATAACCCTCACCAGTGTGGACTCTTGGTTTCAGATCCCCGTGTATTTCTTCCTCAGGCACTTGGCTATCATGAATCTTGGCAATTCAACTGTCGTTTCTCCTAAATGCTGATCCACTTCTTAGTAAATAAACACACCACCTCCTTCTATGAATGTGCCACCCACCTAGGCATATTCTTGGCTTTCATTGTAGCTGAAATTTTCATTTAGCTCTGATGGCCTATGACCTCTATGTGGCCATATGTAACCCCCTGCTCTACATGGTGGTGGTATCTCGGAGGATCTGCTTTCTGCTAGTTTTCCTAACATACCTCTATAGCTTTTCCATAGCTATTGTGGCTTCATTTTCTGTATTCTCTATGTCTTATTGTTCTTCCAATGTAATCAATCATTTTTACTGTGATATCGTCCTTCTGATAGCATTGTCTTTCTCAGATACTTCCTTTCCAGAAACAGTAGTATTTGTATCTGCATCTACAAATTTGGGGTTTTCCATAATTAACATTGTAGCATCTTATTTCAACATTGTTCTGTTGATTCTAAGGATACGTTCATCAGAAGGAAGAAAAAGATCCTTTTTCACATGCGTTTCACATATGACAGCAGTGTCAGTCTTTTATGGAACTCTGCTTTTCGTGTATTTGCAGCCTCAAACTAACCATTCTATGGATGCTGATAAAATGGCTTCAGTGTTCTATATACTGGTGATTCCCATGCTGAACCCCAAGATCTACAACCTGAGGAAAAAGGACTTGAAGGCTGCCTTGAAGAGATTTCTAACAAATTCATGCTGTTCTTTTAAGCTGATGTAATTTTTAACTCTAAGGTAAATGAGGAGATGGCTAAGAAAGGTGCATTGTGTGGAGGAGATTCTGACAGTATCAGAAGCTAACAGAATGGGTGTTTTCCCCATTTTATCTATTTTGAGGCAAGAATCTAGTCTGCATCATTCAAATAGAAATCTTAAATAACCTAGTTTTATTCTGATGTAAAGAATAAAAAGTCAGAATTTGGGACAATAGTCTCAGAAATTTTGGCAATGAATTGCAGAAACAGTCTATGAAAATGAGATCCTTATTCTTCTTCCAAGCTGTCTAGTTCACTTATCTTGAACCAAGTTCATTTATCCTACTGAGCCATATAGGTTACTGGAAGATTTCAGTTGCCCAAGACCAAAAAAGAAAAAAATAATAACTAATATTTATGAAATTACCCATGAGGCAGAGTTTGTAGTTTGCCACAAACCTTGTTAATTTCCTGCTCTAATTAAAAAAGAACAAATAAATCAACCCTCTTAAGAAGAAGATAACAATATTCGCAAGTCTTCACAGCACAATATAACCACGTTCAAGACAGACTCTAAGTTCCTGACAAGCCAACATAGTCAATACAAGAAAATTAGAGTAATCCTTGAGGTGACAGCAGAGAGCAGCTCTCAGTTCTCCTGCTCCCTTCTTAGTCTTCAGACCTTCAGAGCATTAGTCTGTACCTTGGTTTGGGACTTTGTCAACTCTATGGCCTCTTCTACCCACTACTCTCCTGCATTCCAATCTGTTTTGTACTTGTGGAATTTGTCTGGTGGGAGAGATATTTTTACTCTCCCTAGTGATAGCTAAAACCTCTTTGGTAATACAACAAGATATTGGGTCATAGAACAAAACAAAAATATTGAAATGTAAAATATTAGGGAGAAAATATGCAAAAATTGTTTTGTCTAGCACACATAAAAATTCAAAAAATCAATTGAAAATAAATTACAACGGGCAAAATTTAGACAACTTAAGGTGTAGATACATGAATAACCAAAGAATCCATAGAAAAGCATCCACTGTCACTAGTCATAAAGTAAATGAAAATTAAACTCACACTGTGCTGTGCTTCATCGCCCAGTCATGTCTGACTCTTTGAGACCCCACGGACTGTAGCTTGCTAGGCTCCTCTGTCCATGGGGATTCTCCAGGCAAGGATATGGAGTGGGTTGCCATGCCCTCCTCCAGGGGATCTTCTCAATCCAGGGATTGAACCCAGGTTCCCCACATTGCAGGCGGATTCTTTACCATCTGAGCCAGCAATCTCTCTCTCTCTCTCTCTCTCTCTCTCTCTCTCTCTCTCTCTCTCTCTCTCTCTCTCTCTCTCTCTCTATATATATATATATATATATATATATATATATATATATTTCAATTTTTGCATCAAATATTGGCAAGACTGTGGTGAAAATGAAATTCTCATACATGGCTTTTGGTAATGTAAAATGCTGTAGTAAGTTTGGTGATCTTACAGTTTCTTTTAAAGTTAAATATGCAGTGACCTATGTTCTAGTCACTCTAAGATCCATAACTAGGAGAAAGTAATCTATATATACACACTTACACTTATATAGGAGTGCTTGTGCTAGACATTTTAATAGCACAGCACAAACACAATATCCATCAATATTTAAAGAACTGTGGTAATTGCATGCAGTGGAATATCATATAGTTATAAAATCACACATGGATAAATTTCAAAATCACTATACTGAGTGAAAGATACCAGACTGAGATTATTTATTGTGTGATTCCACTTACATGAAATTCAAAAACAGGATAATAAGTTTAGGGATAGAAAGCAGAGCAGGAGTTGCTAGTTTTGTGAGAATGTTGTTTGTGGAGTTAAATGAGGGAAATGTCCATTGCACAAGGAGAAGTGAAGCATGGAGGGGTTATAAAGCATTGGAGAAATTTCTGTGGTGCTGAAAATATTATATATCTTGATTTAGGTATTAGGAACAAATGACACATTTCCCAAAACTTACCCATCTGTGCAATTTAGATCCATCTTTAACTGTTTATGAATTTTCCTCAGTTCTAATATATAAGGAAGTCATAGAGGATGAGGGTATAGGTAAAATGCTATGAGCAAAAATGCACTGTCTTAGATTAAATTTTACCTTCCATGAGGTTGTACTGGACGTTATCCAAGAGTGTTGGTGTCTCAACTCAGGAAGCACTATAGTTTAAACACACACTGCATTTCAATAATTGTTATGGATTTGTCATATTAAAGGTCAGGGTATGTATACCACTTAAAGATGAGGCTTTAATTTCTTCATGGCTTTGGTCAAATTACATAGTTCATCTGAGCTTGGTTTTCCTCTGTATATTGTTATAGTCCATATTTATCTCATATAGATTAAATGATATATTTTTACCCCAGTGCCAACTACCTATTTTTTACTGGAATTATAAATTCAAAAAATTCTACTCAATGATGATGATGATTCATTTACAATTATATCATGACTTTTGGAATTGTTTCAGTTTTGCTGAGATAAAGCCCATACAGTAACATTTTCATTGTTACTATAATTGTTGAGTCTGTGTAAATGAATGAACACATAAAAATGGCTATAGTGTCCATGGAACTGTACAGATCATTTATACTGTTTTCTTCCTTTCCTTAAGTTACTCCTTACAATTTTTCACTAGGGAATATGCAAAATATCTTGGATAATTAGCATGCACTACAGGCGATTTTTTACTCTCTCAGATGATTTAAACAAAAATGTCTGAATACATACCATGCTACTTTCTCAAGGAACATCAGAAAAGAGAGAAGAAAAGCATAAATTCTCCTTACTCAGAGAAAAGTCAGAGAAAATTGAGAGCAGAAAATGCAATTATTCTTTAAATGTGAGTTCAGTTCAGTTCAGTCGCTCAGTCGTGTCCGACTCTTTGCGACCCCATGAATTGCAGCACGCCAGGCCTCTCTGTCCATCACCAACTCCCGGAGTCTACCCAAACCCATGTCCATCGAGTCGGTGATGCCATCCAACCATCTCATCCTCTGTTGTCCCCTTCTCCTCCCGCCCCCAGTCCTACCCAGCATCAGGGTCTTTTCCAATGAGTCAACCCTTCGCATGAGGTGGCCAAAGTATTGGAGTTTCAGCTTCAACATCAGACCTTCCAATGAACACCCAGGATTGATCTCTTTTAGGATGGATTGATTGGATCTCCTTGCAGTCCGAGGGACTCTCAAGAGTCTTCTCCAACACCACAGTTCAAAAGCACCAATTCTTCGGCGCTCAGCTTTCTTCACCGTCCAACTGTCACATCCATACATGACTACTGGAAAAACCATAGCCTTGATTAGACGGACTTTTGTTGGCAAAGTAATATCTCTACTTTTAAATATGCTATCTAGGTTGGCCATAACCTTCCTTCCAAGGAGTAAGCGTCTTTTAATTTCATGGCTGCAATCACCATCAGCAGTGATTCTGGAGCCCAAAAAAATAAAGCCTGACACTGCTTCCACTGTTTCCCCATCGATTTCCCATGAAGTGATGGGACCAGATGCCATGATCTTAGTTTTCTGAACGTTGAGCTTTAAGCCAACTTTTTCACTCTCCTCTTTCACCTTCATCAAGAGGTTCTTTAGTTCTTCTTCACTGTCTGCCATAAGGGTGGTGTCATCTGCATATCTGAGGTTATTGATATTTTTCCCGGCAATCTTGATTCCAGCTTGTGTTTCTTCCAGCCCAGCATTTCTCATGATGTACTCTGCATATAAGTTAAATAAGCAGGGTGACAATATACAGCCTTGATGTACTCCTTTTCCTATTTGGAACCAGTCTGTTGTTCCATGTCCAGTTCTAACTGTTGCTTCCTGACCTGCATACAGGTTTCTCAAGAGACAGGTCAGATTTTCTGGTATTCCCATCTCTTTCAGAATTTTCCACAGTTTATTGTGATCCACACAATCAAAGGCTTTGGCACAGTCAATAAAGCAGAAATAGATGATTTTTTGGAACTCTCTTGCTTTTTCGATGATCCAGCAGATATTGGCAATTTGATCTCTGGTTCCTCTGCCTTTTCTAAAACCAGCTTGAACATCTGGAAGTTCACGGTTCACCTATTGCTGAAGCCTGGCTTGGAGAATTTTGAGCATTACTTTACTAGCATGTGAGATGAGTGCAATTGTGCGGTAGTTTGAGCATTTTTTGGCATTGCCTTTCTTTGGGATTGGAACGAAAACTGACCTTTTCCCATCCTGTGGCTACTGCTGAGTTTTCCAAATTTGCTGGCATATCGAGTGCAGCACTTTCACAGCATCACCTTTGAGGATTTGAGATAGCTCAACTGGAATTCCATCACCTCCACTAGCTTTGTAAATGTGAGTAGATAAATATTATTGTTGATTTTGATTATCACTTAGTGTTGGTAATTCCCCTTGATTCTTAGATTCTGTCTAAAGACACTTTTATGGTGACTGATATATCATTCTTTATGTCACAGGAATTTCATTATTTCCTTTTTTAACTGGTTTCCCTGGAATAGTATGTTATTCTAGGGCATTAAAACCCATGACTTGACTACACGCCCTATATCCATTTGACTCGTGAAAGTTGCACTTGGATATTTCAATTGTAGAGGGAGTGCACAAAACATCGCCAATCCAATCTATTAGAATTAAGTAAGGTTAGAATTTGCAGATATGATACAGGATGTTCATTTGAATTTCAGTTGAATAACAAATACTTTTTAGTATCTGTCTCATGCAGTAGTTGATTTTTCTATTAATGTACCCAGTTCAATATTTTAAAAAGAATATTTTAAGATATGTGTTACCCATGAAACATTTTATAACTTGAAAATAATTTAGTATAAAGACGTGCGTATTCTTATATATGAGAATCAACTTCCAAACATAAACCTGGAGACTTTTTATTTGTTTTTTTCTCTTCTGGTTGCTAACTATTCGATTCATTTTTTTTTTAAGACTTTACAAGCTGAGTGAGTAGACTGGTAAATATAGGATGATTTTTTAAGAATTTTGGAGAAAGCCTTTAAGCCCAAATAATTCTTAACTGCCGTCAGCAATTCTGAAGATTCAACGCAGTCATCCCTTTGCATACATTTAGTATCTTGTCTGCTTTAATGCACACATGCATACTCAGTTGTGTCCAACTCTTCTGGATCCCATGAACTGTAGCCCACCACGGGATTTTCCAGGCCAAAATAACAGAGAGGGTTGTCATTTCCTCCTCCAGGGGATCTTTCTGACCCTGCAGAGATAGAACCTGCATCTCCTCTGTCTCCTGCATTGAAGGTGTATTCTTTACCACTTGAGCCATTGAGGAAGCCTGTCTGCTTTAACAGTTGGCCCTAAATGGAAGTACATAAAGTGTTGAATCAGGATGTTCAAAAACAACCAGACATATCCTTTTGTAAATAAGAAAAATTGTCAGGGTATCGCTATCTCTTTAAGATCCTGATAAAAATTATTTTCAATAAATACCCAGAAGCTGTAATTTGGATCATACAGGAAGTTGGTAATCAACAGGTATATAAAGTTTCAGTTAAGGAAGATGAATAAGATCTAGAGAGCCACTGTATAGCATTTAACTATAATTTACAATACTGTAATGTTTGCTCATAAATAATTTAATGGGGAAGATCTCATATTACAAACTTTATCACATAAAATTAAAATTTAAAAGATAGACAATGTCCATGGAATTTTCTAAGCAAAAATACTGGAATGAGTTATCACTTCCTACTCCAAGGGATCTCTCCCCAACCCAGAGCTAGAACACAAGTCTCCTGCATTGGTAGGCAGATTCTTTACCACTGTAACACCTGGGAAGGTCAAATCAACTATAGTTCAATAAAAACAAAGTTAAAAAAAAAAAAGCATGGGAGACACAGAAGCAACAACCTTTACTGCAGTGTTACAGGACAAACGAAAAGCTAGAATCTCAAAAGAGAGGGTTGTCCTCAGTGGAAAAGGATGCAGGTTGATTGAGAAACCTGTTGGGAAGTTATGCTACAATAAAAAAAAAAAACAAACTTGAAATAAACTTGAAATAGACATTTCCTAAATATGCAAGTCTGACTTACAAAATAGAGCATGATCATAAATTTCTATGTCTCATAAGGGACATTTCCTAAATATCTGCAAGTCTGACTTACCAAATGTTCCCCAGACTTACATAAAATCTTGCCTAAATTAATATTTGAATGTCTCATAAGTGTCTCTTATTCCTAAAGTTTACTGTATATAATGGGCTTCATAATGTACCACAGCTTCCTTATCCACGATGGACATCAGGTTGCTTCACTCCATCTTAAACCACAACTCTCAATACTTGAAAAACCATAACTGATCCAGTCACAAAAAAATCACAAAAGTATTTTTTTGTTCCTAATCTCAGTGTCATTCCCTCATCTCTTTCTCATAGAGCCCACACAATGAATTATGCTGCTGATGGTTTCTTGTTTCTGCTCTCAACTGTTAATATACCATCTTCTCTCTGTTTCCATTTCTCTACTTTGGCTCATTATCTTCCACCAGGAATCCTATAGCAACAGTTTAAATCATTTTTAAATTTTTACTCATGATTTTTACCTCCTTTTTATTATGTAATTATCTTCATAACAGCAAGAATTATATTTTTAAAGTTTAAAACTGCCCATGTTCCTTACCTATCTTAAAACCTGTCGATGCCTTAGAATTCACTTAAAATAAAATCCAACTATTTCTTGTGATCTATATTATATGATTCTACTGTCCCCATTTCCTTATTATTATTTAGTCACACCTGTTCCATTAAGTCCTCCTATACAAACAGACAGAAAAAAAAGGTTATTTTATATCCCAAAACAGCATCTTCAAGAAATTGGAATCCTGGAATGTTCTTCCCGTGATTCATTCAATAGTTGGTTCAGCCTCATTGTTTAGTTTTAGCTCAAATGTCATGTCTCAGAAAGATCTTCTCTTAACACCTTGTGTGAAATAATTCTCCCAGATTATCCTAAAGTATATTTTGTTGTTTCTTCTTATTAAAATTAATATATTCTACAATAATCTTGTTTATATATTTTGTTACCAGTCCTTTCTCTCTTCCTTATTATTGGAATAGAATGGCCATGAGGTAAGAGACAAGTAATTCAACTGAAGCTTGGCTATTTCCTGACAAAAGTAGAAAATCAACAAATGCTTGGTAATTAAATAAGAAAATGATTCAAACTAGTATCAAATATTCAACAGTGTTAGAAGTAATTTTGGTCTTATATCTCTGATTATTTCTCTTTGTCACAACTCTTTTTTTTTTTGTTACTGTAGAATTTGTTTTTAATTTTGTTTAGAAAAGAAAATGTCAACAGTTCTGGTCTTTTTGAAGTCACATATTTATGATATATAGACTTAAAAATACTTTATTGAATTATGATTGATATTCAAAAAACTCTACGTGTTTAATGTATACAACTTGATGAGATTAGAGATATGTATATATCAGTGAAACCATCACCACAATCGATGCCACAAATATTCACCATCAATAAAAGTTTCCTCCTGCTCACTTTATTAATTATCATTAATATATTGCATATGTATATATATCTATATATGTTAATTGTTGCTAAAACATAAACCTTATGTTAGTTGATCATATAGCTTTGACCCTCTAGAACTTCTCTCCAAGTCCTGCAATAAGAGATTATGAAAGGACTTCTTTGTGTCTGGTGCCTCCAGCTAGATATCAATTGTTATCAACTTAGTGAGGTCAAATATCACCTTTCAAATGTCTCTAGCAAAATATTCACTTGTATTATAATCTCATGTAGATCCTTTAGCAAATACATGTAATGAAATTATGATAGAAGTTCTATAAAAGGATATTCATTATTATTGCATTTATGAAAAAGTATCCAAAATCTGATAAAACGATGAACTAAAATTGAGGCCAGATGTATTTTATAATTCAAAAAGTAACATTATAAAATTGTATAAATAAAAATTATGATTAGAAAAATAAAAACACATTGAAATAATATGAGGAATTGCATTAACTTGTGGGCAAGAAGGAAAAGAGCTATGAAAGGGAGGAAAACATTTTCAAAGAGAAAAAATTTTTAAAGCTGAAAAGAGAATAATTTGTGTGAAAAATGGATCTGAAAACATGTCTCTACATATTTTTTTTCTGGTAATAAAGTGAAAAATGAGCAAAGAGGTTAACAGAAATACATGTTCAAATTTGCAAGTTTAATATACACCAAATAGAAGCTACAGAAAGATAATATAAAGGAAAAGGGGTAGAATATTGGCTAAATTATCTATTCTTAAGAAAAAGCAAGAAATCTTAGATTAAGAAATTAAGAATGGATGCCAAATTATTTGTGTGCTTAGCTGCTCAGTTATGTCCAACCCTTTGTGACCCCCACCAAGACTGTCACCCACGAGACTCCTCTGTCCATGGAATTTTCCAGGCAAGAATATTGGAGCAGGTTGCCATTTCCTATTCCCAGGGATCTTCCCAACCCAGGGATAGAACCTTTGTCTCTTGTGTATCCTTCAATGGAAGGCAGATGCTTTACCACTGAGCCACCTGGGAAGTCTTGAATTATTGGGGAACTTGCAGTTCCTCAAGTCTTCCTCACACTCTATGCAAGAGGCATAAGATTGGAATCTCTGTTCTATTTTTTAAGCTATTAAAGACCGTCATAATTTCATAAGATTATGAGGAAGTAAATTCTCAAAATATATGTTACACTGGATCATATGTTTAATTTGATGTACCTGTTTCTTCTCTTTAGCAAATGATTGCAAAGTTGTTTTAGAACTTTGAGTGTGATAACTGAGACAAATAGAAAATCTCACCAAAGTTTTTTTTTTTTTTTTTTTGCCATCTAATTTTGAATACTTTTTTTTAACATCATGTTTTTCTTTTTAATTTATTTATTGTAGTTTGAGGCTAATCACTTTACAATATTGTAGTGGTTTTTGCCATACATTGACATGATTCAGCCATGGGTTTACATGTGTTCCCCATCCTGAACCCCCCTCCCACTTCCCTCCCTATCCCATCCCTCTGGGTCATCCCATTGCCCCAGCCCTGAGCATTAGTCTCATGCATCGAACCTGGAATGGTGTTCTGTTTCACATATGATAATATACATGTTTCAATGCTATTCTCTCAGAACGTCCCACCCTCACCTTCTCCCTCAGAGTCCATAAGACTGTTCTATGCATCTGTGTCTCTTATTCTGTCTCGCATATAGGGTTATCATTACTATCTTTCAAATTCTAATGAGGTGGATGATGGAAATTTCACTCAGGTCATGGAGTTTATTCTCACAGGAGTCTCAGAATGTCCAGACCTCCAGATCCTACCCTTCTTTGTCTTCCTGGTCATCTATGGACTGGCCTTTACAGGGAACCTAAGCATCATCACCCTCACTAGCATGGACTCTCGACTTCAGAATCCCAGGTATTTCTTCCTCAGGCACTTGGCTGTCATCAGTCTCGGCAATTCAACTGTCATTGCTCCTAAAATGCTTGGCGGATCTGTCTTCTGCTAGTTTCCCTCACATACCTCTATAGCTTTTGCACATCAATCCTGACTTCATCTTCTGTTTTCTCTATGACTTATTGCTCTTCCAGTGTAATCAATCATTTTTACTATGATACCGTCCCTCTGTTAGCATTGTCTTGCTCTGATACTTCAGTTCCGAAGCAGTAATATTTATATCTGCATCTACAAATTTGGTGTTTTCAATAATTACTGTTGTAGCATCTTATTTCAATATTTTTCTGTCCATTCTAAAGATAAATTCATCAGAAGGAAGGAAAAGAGCCTTCTCCGCATGTGCTTCACATATGACATCAGTGTCAGGCTTCTATGGAGCCCTACTTTTTATGTATTTGCAGCCTCAAACTAACTATTCTATGGGTGCTGATAAAATGGCTTCAGTATTCTATACACTGGTGATTCCCATGCTGAATCCCATGATCTACAGCTTGAGGAACAAGGACATGAAAGCTGCATTGAAGAGATTTATTAGAAATTCATGCTGTTCTTTAAGTCATGCTAGTTTTAAAGCTCTGTAGATAAATGAAGATAGGCTGCCATTGGTTGGAGAAAACTGAGATTAAATGTCTGATTTATAGGTTCTCAAGTAATCGTGGATATTAAATAGGATTCTGTTTCTAGGAAATGGTGATTTAAAAAACTGACTTTCCTGGAATTCTCAGATAAATACAGAAATGAAGCATATTCACTAACTTTGCTAAGTGTTCAGTTATCTAGATTGAAAGAAATGTTTCCAGGAGTCAGGAGAGATACATTAAGAAATAAGTAAACTAGAACAGAGCAATATCTGTAAATGAAAGAAGCAAGCTGATCTTTCTTATTATTTGGTTTCCTTTTCTTTTTACCCTGGATCTGCATGGGTATAGTAGATAACTACATCTTAAAGAACTGTAATTAGAGATGGCTAAAATCCTTTATATTCTTTTTAGCAAAATTATGCCATATCTTTAAAGTAAGACTCCCTACTCTTTCTTAATATTGTTTGCTTGATAAAATATATGGTAGGAGTGAATTTATATTCTGAATGCTAACCAAAATATGACTGACCATTTTATTCCAATTAATATACTTTGCATATTTTGAATTTGTTATAAATGTATGTAATTTATACATCAACATGAAAACATAGTCAATTTTTTAATATGTTCTTATTTTATTCATGAACTTAGTGGATACCATTAAGATTTTCCTTTCTCCTTACTGAAATTGTGTTTAATACATGGACTTTATTGTGAGACAATGAACATTCAGTAAACAATCTTTTTCAGAGTTCTTTATACCATTACAAAAACAATTGGTTTTTCAAACAAATTCTATTGTGTTTTCTGATAGTTTTTGATCAGTATTCTTAACACTAAAATTTGCTCTCCAACTCTGAATGGATAGGGGTGACCAGATCATATCACAGACATTAAATCAGAATCACCAGATAAAGATCACTAAACCCATATTTTAAGAAAAGTTGAATGGAGTTGGGATTATGAAAATATTCAGAGATGAGATTGTAAAAACTCACGTAGGCATTCAAATGTAAACCACACTTTCTTTTTAATGCAGTATAAAATGGGTTTTATGTCCAAATATCAGAAGTTCATGTTTTGAAAGGACTGAAAAGCAACTGAGAGGAAGTGAAATCAGGAAAATAAAGGAGATTTGGATATGTTTTTTCACAAAGTGTTGTTGATATACAATATTATATTAGTTTAGGTGTAGTTGAACACTACATACGTGAAATAAAAAAATAAATGAATACACCAAACTAATGACTATAAGAAAATAGAAACAGATTCATAGGAAGAAAGAGCAGACTAGTGATTACCTGTGGGGAAAGGGAAGAGGAGAGAGACAAGATAGGGGTAGAAGAAGAGGCACAATCGACTATGTGCAAAATTACTGGAAAATTAGCAAACAGAGAAGGCACATATGTAATGAGGGTTTTCAGATATCTGACGATTGGCAGCACAGGACTGTGATGTGAGTAAAGGGGTACAGTTAACTGTCCTTCACATGGGGTGATGGTGGGCATGTAGAGAGCACAGTGTTCAGGTAAAGATGAAGACACAAAGTCAGACCAGAAGGGCCGACGTGCCTGGGATATGTGCGCTGGGAACTGGAGTGGAGACACCTAAGCAGACACAGTGACTGCCCAGCAGCCTGAATTCTGCTTGAGAGGTCCAGTGACCTCTGAACCGTACCTATTAAGGTGAGATTCCTTAAGGCCAGGTCAAGAACAGCTACCAGGGAGTGAGAAATGGCTGGGGGTCTGGCTGATGAAAACTACCTCTTCACACAGTGAAGGAAACTCACTGAATGTCTAGGGCTCTGTCCAACTCAAACCTGAGCCATGTGGGGTGGGGGTGGGGGTGGGGAAGGCTGAAGTACCCCAGACAAAGCTCAAAATATGAACTAACGTTTATATAATCAGCCATGAGACAGAGTTTGCAGTTTGACACAAACTTTGTTAATTTCCTGCAAAAATATGTAACTAAAAGAATAAATAAAATCACCCCTCTTAAGAAGAATATAGCAATATTTAGATATTGTCACAGCATCATATCACAATTTCCAGGTTAGACTCCAAAGTTCTCTAACACAGCACAATCCTTGAAGTGATAACAGAGATCCGTTCCGTTTTCCCTCTCCCTTCTCAGTCTTCAGAGTGTTAGTCTGTGTACCTTAAGAAGGGACTTTATCAGCTTTATGGCCTCTCCTACCCAGTCTATCTCCTGCATCCCAATCTGTTCTGTCCATGAGAAGCTGTCAGAGGGGAGAGGATTTTCTGCCCTCCCTACTGGTACACAATTCTGCTTTGTATCACTGCAGGATCTTGAGCCAAAGAACTAAACAGAGACATCAAAATAATAAAACCTCTGAGTGTTTACTGGCCATCTGGATGTCTTCTTTGGACAAATGTCTATCTAGGTCTTCTGCTCATTTTCTTGATTGTTTTCCTGATATTGAGCTATACCAGCTGATTATATATTTTGGAGATGAAGCCTTTGTCAGCTGTTTCATTTGCAACTATTTTCTCCCATTCTGAGGGTTGTCTTTTAATCTTGTTTGTTGTTTTCCTTGCTGTGTAAAACCTTTTAAGTTTAATTAGGTTCCATTTGTCTATTTTTGTTTTTATTTCCATTACTCTAGGAGGTGGGTCAAAGAGGACCTTGCTGTGATTTATGTCAAAGAGTGTTCTGTATATATTTCCTTTCAGAATTTTGTAGTGTCTGGTCTCTTACATTTAGGTTTTTAAATTCACTTTGAGTTCATCTTTGTGTATGGTGTTAGGAACTGTTCTAATTTCATTCTTTTACACATAATTGTCCAGTTTTCCCAGCACCACAAATTGAAGAAGTTATCTTTTCTCCATTGTATATTATTGCCTCCTTTGTCAAAGATAAAGTGTCCATAGGCGTGTGGGTTTATCTCTGGACTTTCTATATTATTCCATTGGTCTATATTTCTGTTTTTGTCCTGATCCGCAAAATGGGCAGAAGACCTAAATAGACATTTCTCCAAAGACATATAGATGGCTAATAAACACATGAAAAAATGCTTAGCGTTGCTTATTGCTAGAGAAATGCAAATCAAAACCACAATGAGGTATCACCTCACACAGGTCAGAATGGCCATCATCAAAAAATCTACAAACAATAAATGCTGGAGAGGATGTGGGAGAAAAGTAAACCCTCTTGCACTGTTGATGGGAACGTTAATTGACACAGCCACTATGGAGAACAGTACGGAGATTCCTTAAAAAAGTAGTCATAAACCACCACATGACCCAGCGAGCCCAGTACTGGGCATACACCCTGAGAAAACCATAACTGAAAAAGACATGTACCCCAATGTTCATAGCAGCACTATTTACAATAGCTAGGACGTTGAAGCAACCCAGATGTCCATTGACAGATGAATGGATAAGGAAAATGTGGTACAAATATACAATGGAATATTACTCAGACACAAAAAAAAGAATGAATCTGAGTCAATTCTATGGAGGTAGATGAAATTAAAATCTGTTATATAGAGCAAAGTAAGTCATAAAGAGAGAAAACAAATATTGCATATTAACACACACACATATAATCTAAACAAATGGTATTGATGAACCTATTTGAGGAAAAGAAATGGAAACGCAGATATAGAGAATGGACTTGTGGATACAATGGAGGAACGAGAGAACAGGATGAGTGGAGAAAGTAGCACTGACATATGTACACTGCCATATGTACAACAGGTAGCTGGTGAGAAGTTGCTATGTAACACAGGGACCCAGACTAGCACTCTGTCATGACCTAGAGAGGCAGAAAAGGAGGAAGGGAGGGAGACTTAAGCGGGATGTGATAAATATATAATTATGGCTGATTTGCATTGTTATATGGCAGAAAACAACACAACACTGTAAAACAATTTTCCCTCAAAATGGGATAAATTAAGAAATAAGAAAACTTCTGGAAGAAAATCTCCAAAAGCAGTTTCATCTAACACAATTGTAAAAGTGCAAAAATCAACAAAAGATTGATTAAAATGGACAAAATTTAAACACCTTAAAATGTGTGTATATATATATGAATGACCAGCAAGTACACTGACAAGTATCCAATATCATTGGTCATCAAGTAAATGAAAATTAAACTCACAATGAGATTATTTCATCCAAATTTCCATTTATAAACTATTTTTAAAAAAATCTTATTCAATGATAATGATTTTTTTTTTACCATTTTATCATGACTTCTGTAACAGTTGCACTTTTACTGTGAGAAAGCATATCCACCTTTTTCATTGTTATTGTAATAATTGTCTTGAAGTAAGTACCTTTATGTCATGTAGGTCTCCGTGGAACTGTACAGATAATTTATACTGTTTTCTTCCTTTCCTTAAATTGGTCCTTACAATTTTTTCACTAGAGAATATGCAGGATATCCTAGTTAATTTGAAGCCACAAAAGGCAATTAAAAAAAAAAACACTTCTATATAATTTGGGCAGAATCATCTGAATAAATTCATACTACTTCCTCAAGGAACATCACAAGGAGAGAGGGAAAGTATAAATTGCCCCTACCCAAAGACAAGTCAGAGTAATTTGAGAGCAGAAAATCGAATTCTTCATTAAAGGTGAGCAAATAGGAATTATAGATATTGATTAACACCACAGTGTTTATAATTTCCCTTAATTCTTGGTTCCAACTATGGATACTGTTACAGTCACTGACAGTTTATTCTTTACATGACAAAAATTTCATTATGTCTTTTGTTAACTGGTTTCCCTGGAAGATTGTGGTAGTTTTAGAACACTAAAGCCTATGAACTGACTAGAGGTCATGTATTCATTGGATTTGTGAAAATTGAAAGTGGTATTTGGATATTGCAAGTTCAGAAGGAGTTAGGAATATCTGAAAATCATCAACAAATTAATCTATTATAATTTAAAGTTAAGATTTCCAGATAAAATATAGGATGTTCAGTTGAATTTAAATTTCAAGTAAATAATAAATACTTTTTAATATCTGGCTCATGTAATATTTGATTTTTTTTTCTATAAATATACCCAACACAGGTCTTCCTTGGTGGGTCAGTGATAAAGAGTCCCCCTGCCAATGCAGGAGACTTGGATTTGATCCCTGGTCCAGAAAGATCCCCTGGAGAAGGAAATGGCAACCCACTCCAGTATTCTTGCCTGGAAAGCCCCATGGATGGAGGAGCCTGGTGGTCTACAGTCCCATGGGCTCTCCTCTAATGGTTAGCCCTAAGTGAAAGTATATAAAATGTTTCATCAGTATATTAGAAAATTACTAGAGATATCATTTCCCAAATTAGCAGAATGGGTAGGGTTTCACTTTCTCATAAACATCCTGATAGCAGTTCCTTTTGATAAATACCTGGAAGTTGTAAGTTGGACCATATAGAGAGTCACTAATCAACAAATATAAAGTTTCAGTTACATGAGATGAATAAGATCTAGAGATCTGCTGTTCAACATTGTGCCTGTAATTAACAATACTGTGCTGTTCAGCCATAAATCTCTTAATGCGGCAGATTTCAAGTTATGTATTCTAACCACATTGTTAAAATAAAAATTTAAATGAAGAATGGGCAAGGTACAAGAATATGTAAATTTAGAAGGATGTAATAACTGACACTGAGAACGAAGACACCTTTAATAAACACAAGAATGATTCTCAGCAGAACTGAAGACTTCAAAGTGGTAAAACTGATACTATAAATCTGGATTCCATTGCTTAATCCAATTTTTGTCTCTCTTTCTGTAAGAAAACCCATGATAGCAGGCCATGTTACCCCTGGTTCTAATCTGCATAAGAAAGGAGGCTGAATCCAGAGTGGGACTCAGGAGAGAAACAGCAGACAACACCATCTAGAAAAAAAGGAATAGAACTGTCTCAGCAATCTCCAGCATTGTCTTTCCTTCTCAACTCCACTCCTTGGATCAGACTAGATTCCTGGTTTGCTAAGTCAGAACCTCTGTAGTATTTTAAAGGGAAAATAAAATCTGAGGTGAAAAAGAAAATTATTTTCTAGATTGCTTGTCTTAGTTCAACTGACACTTTTGAATATCAGAAGGGAAACAGAGGGACTAAGGTTCAGTGTATGTCTGGTGAAGTGATATGACTAGACAAGTTATACAGACCTGAGTGTGGAATGTACTGAATATGAGACCAAGGCTTTTTTCATTTATTCCAGAAGTTATCTCAGATTATATATTTGATTAATCAAAAAGTTTTAATGACTCTCTCAGACTCCACAAATCTGAGAGAATGGTACCATGCAGATGAGAAGTCCATGACAGTGTTAATGACAGCTTGACCTAAGGAAGGAGAGGGGTGCTTAGGATGGCTAAGTACTATAGAAATTGGTAAACAATACAATAAAGAGCTTTAAAACAAAAACTTAGAGGAAGAATATAATGTTTGTGATTTAATCGGTTGCTTTTCAACATTTAGTTTTGCAACTTAAGAAGAGTATGTAACCAGCCTTTGTGTGCTCAGTTGCTTAGTCATGGCCGACTTTTTGCAACACCATGGGCTGTAGCCCACCAGGCTCCTCTGTCCATGGGATTCTCCAAGTAAGAATACTGGAGTAGGTAACTATTCCCTCCTCCAGGGGAATCTTCCCGACCCAGGGATTGAACCCACGTCTCCTGCATTGGCAGATAGACTCTTTACTACTGCACCCCCTGGGAAGTTATAAACCATCAGCACGCTTGATTTCAGCAGAAGTAAGGGAACTGATGGGCTTCCCTGGTGGCTCAAATGGTAAAGAATCTGTCTGCAGTGTGGGAGACCTGAGTTTGATCCTTGGGTTAGGAAGATCCCCTGGAGAAGGGAACGGCTACCCACTCCAGTATTCTCACCTGGAGAATTCCATGGACTATAAAGTCCATGCGGTCCCAAAGAGTCGGACACGACTGAGTAACTTTCACTTTCTCAAGGGAACTGATGTATTTTCAAAGTATGATTTTAGGAAATCTTACCTCAGGAATTGTCCTTGCTATATAACAACAGTCATAGAGAATACAATTTTTAAAAACTGTAACCACTTCTCCTTTCTTGCCAGATGACTTTCCAAAATCTTACATGGCTAATGGAAATATCACCCGAGTCACTGAGTTTATTCTCACAGGAGTCTCGGAACGTACAGACCTCCAGATCCCACTCTTCTTTGTCTTCCTGGTCATCTATGGACTGACTGTGACAGGGAACCTAAGCATCATCACTCTCACCAGTGTAGACTCTCGGCTTCACACCCCCATGTATTTCTTCCTCAGGCACTTGGCCATCATCAATCTTGGCAATTCAACTGTCATTGCTCCTAAAATGCTGATCAACTTTTTAGTAAAGAAACACACCACCTCCTACTATGAATGTGCCACCCAACTAGGAGGATTCTTGGTTTTCATTGTAGCTGAGGTGCTCATGTTAGCTGTGATGGCCTATGACCGCTATGTGGCCATTTGTCACCCCCTGCTCTACATGGTGGTGGTGTCTCAGCGGGTCTGTCTTCTGCTAGTTTCTCTCACATACCTCTATAGCTTTTCCACAGCTATTGTGGCCTCAGCTTCTGTATTCTCTGTGACTTATTGCTCATGCAATATCATCAATCATTTTTATTGTGATATCGCCCCTCTGCTAGCATTGTCCTGCTCTGATACTTCCTTTCCAGAAACATTTGTGTTTATATCTGCAGCTACAAATCTGGTGTTTTCCATAATCATAGTTCTTGTATCTTATTTCAACATTGTTTTGTCCATTCTCAAAATACGTTCATCAGAAGGAAGGAAAAAAGCCTTTTCCACCTGTGCGTCACATATGACAGCGGTATCTGTCTTCTATGGCACAATGATATTCATGTATGCACAGCCTCAAACTAACCATTCTATGGATACTGATAAAATGGCCTCCGTGTTTTACACGCTGGTGATTCCCATGCTGAACCCCATGATCTACAGCCTGAGGAACAAGGATGTGAAGGCTGCCTTAAAGAGATTTCTGACAAATTCATGCTGTTCTTTTAAGCTGATGTAATTTTAGAAATCTATAAATAAATAAAGAGTTAAGATAGACTGCCACTGTATCAGAAAAAGCAACAGTTAGATGACTGATTAATAGGTATGCAGGATACTCTGGGAATTAAAAGATGCTAGAATTTAGGATGTACTGATTTAAAAAATAATGTGAAGTTCTTGGATGTATGAATTTAATACAGAAACAAAGCATTATTCACTTACTTTCTGAAGGATTATGCAGATGTCTACATTGAAATATTTTCAGGAGTCAGGAGAGATATGAGTTTGCAAGTTTTAAGTAAGTTAAAACAGAAAAGGGAAAATTATGGCTGAGAGAAGTAAGTGGATTTTTCTCGTTCTTTGGCTTCCTTTTACTTTCTGTGCATGTTTGCATGTAGCGGATCACTGCCTCTGGGATTGCAGATGGCCTAAATCCTTTTCATCACTAAGTAGCAAAATCAAACTGACAAATTTATTTAAAACAATCCTTAACTCTTTCTTAATATCATATGTAGGAAAAGCTACACATTCCTGATACATTTGTATTTTGAATGCTAACCAAAATGCAGTTGAACTTATTTTTATAGTAACTAATATAACTCATACTAACTTTTAATGAAGAACTCAAGGCACCATCACTTATTACTTTCACTCTGAGTACTACTGTATAATAATCTTCAGTTCAGTTCAGTCGCTCAGTTGTGTCGGACTCTTTGCGACCCCATAAATTGCAGCACGCCAAGCCTCTCTGTCCATCACCAACTCCCGGAGTCTACCCAAACCCATGTCCATCGAGTCAGTGATGCCATCCAACCATCTCATCCTCTGTCATCCCCTTCTCCTCCTGCCCCCAATCCTACCCAGCGTTAGGGCCTATAAGAGTTTTCTCTTCTCTTTACTCTAAGCATCAGTCTTCTGTAGTATGTGTAATAAATGTACTGTGTTTTGATATTAGTGAGCATTCAATGAACCATATTTTTGAAAGTTCTTTACATCATTAAAGGAAAAATTTAATTGCTTTTGTATTTTTTTTATTTCTGTTAGTTTTTGAGTGTACATCAAAATTTATGATACAACTTGCATATACGCAGGTGACCAGACTATATCTCAGATTTATCAAATGAGAATGGAGTTAACCAATATGATGGTAAACTAATGGAGTATTATTTATATAGTGCAAGTAACCAAGCTGAGCATTTCCAGTAAAGAAGAGCAGTAAGCATTCTTTGAAACTAATTTACTAAAAATGTCTGTATTTCTAGACTAGCCATGTACCTGGTAAACAAATAGTATCCTTGAAAATATTTAGTTTCATTTGGATCCTGAAAGAGTGAATATTAAAATGCTCAGTGTTTCAAGATAAAATATATTAGGTTTATTTTATTTTTTTTAAATTTCATGCTGTACAAACTAACAGTGCTATGGGTATAACTTCATTTGGAATGCAATCTCTCAATATATCTCTTTAGTTTCAGAAGTTTCTTCCTAACACCATTGGGTAAATATTTCCCAATTGTGTCTCTTTTATACCTCTCCTCTGTGGGCTAGAATAAATTGGTTTTGTCAGATACTTTCATTTATCATTTGCCTTTAAAAAGATGTCTCACACACACACAAAAAAGAAATTACACAGTGAATTTATTATATCTGTAAATGTGTGATACTACTATTAATATGATCATTGTAAACAAAAAAGTGTGATCTTATAAGAAAAGGCCATTTGCTATGGAAAATGAAAGAGAGTAGCTCCTAACTGGGCAATCAAAATTGATATTTTGGGATTTCCCCAGCAGACCCAGCTTCCCCCTCAGTCAGTCTCTCCCATCAGGAAGCTTCCGTAAGCCTCTTATCTTTCCCCATCAGAGGGCAGACACACTGAAAACCACAATCATAGAAAACTAAACAATGTTATCACATGGACCACAGCCTTGTCTAAATCAATGAAACTATGAGCCATGCCATGTAGTGCCACCCAAGATGGACAGGTTATTGTGGAGAGTTCTGACAAAATGTGATCCACTGGAAAAGGGAATGGTGAACAACTTCAATATTCTTGCCTTGAAAACCCCATGAACAGTATGAAAAAGCAAAAATATAGGACACTGAAAGATGAGCTCCCCAGGTCAGTAGGTTCCCAATATGCTACTGGAGACAGTGGAGAAATAACTCCAGAAAAATGAAGACACGGAGCCAAAGCAAAAACAATATCCAGTTGTGGATGTGACAGGTGATGGAAGCAAAGCCTGATGCTGTAAAAAGCAATATTGCATAGGAACCTAGAATGTTAGGTCCATGAATCAAGGCAAATTGGAAGTGGTCAAACAGGAGATGGCAAGGGTGAACGTCTACATTTTAGGAATGAGTGAAGTAAAATGGACTGGAATGGGGGAATTTAACTCAGATGCTATTATATCTACTACTGTGGGCAAGAATCCCTTAGAAGAAATAGAGTAGCCATCATAGTCAACAAAAGAGTCTAAAATGCAGTACCTAGATGCAATCTCAAAAACAACAGAATGATTTCTGTTCATTTCTAAGGCAAACCATTCAATACCTCAGTGATCCAAGTCTATACCCTGACCAGTAATGCTGAAGAAGCTGAAGTTAACTGGTTCTATGAAGACCTACAACACCTTTCAGAACAAACACCCAAAAAAGATATCCTTCTCATTATAGGGGATTGGAATGCAAAAGTCGGAAGTCAAGAAACACCTGTAATAACAGCAAATTTGGCCTTGGAGTACACAATGAGGCAGAGTAAAAGGTAATAGAGTTTTTCCAAGAGAATGAACTGGTCATAGCAAACATCTTATTCCAGCAACAAAAGAGGATATTCTACACATGGACATCATCAGATGGCCAACACCAAAATCAGATTGATTATATTCTTGGCAGCCAAAGATGGGGAAGCTCTATATTGTCAGCAAAAACAAGACAGGGAGCTGACTGTGGCTCAGATCATGAACGCTTTATTGCCAAATTCAGATTTAAATTGAAAAAAATAACAAAAACCAATATACCATTTAGGTATGACCTAAATCAAATCCCTTACAATTATACAGTGGAAGTGAGAAATAGATTTAAGGGACTAGATCTAATAGAGAGTGTTCCTGATGAAGTATGGATGGAGGTTGGTGACATTGTAGACAGGGATCAAGATCATCCTCCAAAAAAGAAAAGCAAACAAACAAAATGGCTGTCTGAAGAGGCCTTACAAATAGCTGTGAAAAAAAGAGAAGCAAAAAGCGAAGGAGAAAAGGAAAGATATACCCATTTGAATGCAGAGTTCCAAAGAATAGCAAGGAGAGATAAGAAAGCCTTCCTCAGTGATCAGTACAAAGACATAGAGGAAAACAATAGAATGGGAAAGAATAGAGATCTCTTCAAGAAAATTAGAGATACCGAGGGAACTTTTCATGAAAAGATGGGCTCAATAAAGGACAGAAATGGTATGAACCTAACAGAAAAAGAAGAAATTAAGAAGAGGTGGCAAGAATACACAGAAGAACTGCACAAAAAAGATGTTCATGACCCAGATTCACGATGGTTTGATCACTCACCTAGAGCCAGACATCCTGGAATGTGAAGTCAAATGGACCTTGGGAAGAATCACTATGAACAAAGCTAGTGGAGTTGATGGAATTCCAGTTGAGCTACTTCAAATCCTAAAAGATGATTCTATGAAAGTGCTGCACTCAATATGCCAGCAAATTTGGAAAACACAGCAGTGGCCACAGGACTGGAAAATGTCAGTTTTCATTCCAGTCCCAAGGAAAGGCAATGCCAAAGAATGCTCAAACTCCTGCACAATTACACTCATCTCACACAGTGGTAAAGTAATGCTCAAAATTCTCCAAGCCAGGTTTTAGCATCCATGAACTTCCAGATGCGCAAACTGGTTTTAGAAAAGGCAGAGGAACCAGAGATCAAATTGCCAACATCCACTGGATCATCAAAAAAGCAAGAGATTTCCAGAAAAACATCACTTTCTGCTTTATTGACTGTGCCAAAGCCTTTGACTGTAATCACAATAAACTATGGAAAATTCTGAAAGAAATGGGAATGCCAGACCACCTGACCTGTTTCTTGAGAAATCTGTATGCAAGTCAGGTAGCAACAGTCAGAACTGGACATGGAATAGCAGACTGATTGCAAATAGGAAAAGGAGTATGTCAAGGCTGTATGTTGTCACCCTGCTTATTTAACTTACATGCAGAGTACATCATGAGAAACGTTGGGCTGGATGAAGCACAAGCTGGAATCAAGATTGCTGGGAGAAATATCAATAACCTCAGATATGCAGATGACACCACCCTTATGGCAGAAAGTGAAGAAGAACTACAGAACCTCTTGATGAAAGTGAAAGAGGAGAATGAAAATGTTGGCTTAAAGCTCAACATTCAGAAAACTAAGATCATGGCATCCAGTCCCATCACTTCATGTCAAATAGATGGGAAAACAGTGTTAACAGTGACAGACTTTATCTTTTGGGGCTCCAAATCACTGCAGATGGTGACTGCAGTCATGAAATTAAAAGATGCTTGGAAGGAAAATTATTACCAATCTAGACAACATATTGAAAAGCAGAGTCATTACTTTGCCAATGAAAGTCTATGTAGTTAAGGCTATGGTTTTCCCAGTAGTCATGTATGGATGTGAGATTTGGACTATAAATAAAGCTGAGCACCAAAGAACTGATGCTTCTGAACTGTGGTGTTGGAGAAGACCCTTGAGAGTCCCTTGGACTGCAAGGAGATCCAAACAGTCCATCCTAAAGGAGATCAGTCCTGGGTGTTCATTGGAAGGACTGATGCTGAAGCTGAAACTCCAATACTTTGGCCACCTGATGCGAAGAGCTGACTCATTTGAGAAGACTCTGATGTTGGGAAAGATTGGAGAGGGGAGGAGAAGGGGATGACAGAGGATGAGATGGTTGAACGGCATCACTGACTCAATGGACGTGAGTTTTGGTAAACTGCGGGAGTTGGTGATGGACAATGAGGCCTGGTATGCTGCCATCCATGGAGTCACAAAAAGTTGGACACGACTGAGCGACTGAAGTGAACTGAACTGGCTGTCCAGTGGTTGAGACACTACACTTCCAATTCAGGGGATGCAAGTTCAATCCCTGGTTTGAGAATTAAATTCCTTGTCACACAGAACAGCCCCCCAGCACAGCACCGCCCCCCCCGCCAAAATAATTACTGATATTGTTTCAGGTGAAACAGTGTGATTTGAGAGGCAAAATTAGAAACAATGATAAAGAGGTCAGGTATCAACATGACTACTGTAAGACAAAAGATCAAAAGAGAATGAAGCAGAGAACACAGGTGGAGTGTATGAAGACGTTATAGTATAATATGCACTATATTATATACATCCGCAACCTACAGAGGAAACACTGTATATATTCAGAGCCTAAACATTCTTAGGAGAAGGAAATGGCAACCTACTCCAGTATCCATGTCTGGAGAAGCCCATGAGCAGAGGAGCCTGGTGGACCACAGCCCATGGCGTCACGGGTTCGGACACGACTGAGCAAGTAGCACACACAAATATTTTTAAGGACTGTATGTAATTACAAAGATGCTGCTGATGGTGATTGCAGCCATGAAATTAAAAGATGCTCACTCCTTGGAAGGAAGGTTATGACCAACCTAGATAGCATATTTAAAAGCAGAGATATTACTTTGCCAACAAATGTCTGTCTAGTCAAGGCTATGGTTTTTCCAGTGGTCATGTATGGATGTGAGAGTTGGACGGTGAAGAAAGCTGAGCATCGCAGAATTGATGCTTTTGAACCGTGGTGTTGGAGAAGACTCTTGAGAGTCCCTTGGACTGCAAGGAGATCCAATCAATCCATCCTAAAGGAGATCAATCCTGAGTGTTCATTGGAAGGACTGATGCTGAAGCTGAAACTCCAATACTTTGGCCACCTCATGCGAAGAGTTGACTCATTGGAAAAGACCCTAATGCTGGGTAGGATTGGGGGCAGGAGGAGAAGGGGATGACAGAGGATGAGATGGTTGGATGGCATCACTGACTCGATGGACATGGGTTTGGGTAGATTCCAGGAGTTGGTGATGGACAGAGAGGCCTGGCGTGCTGCAATTCATGGGGTCGCAAAGAGTTGGACACGAATGAGCGACTGAATTGAACTGAATTTACTTGCAAGAGCAACATACTACAAGGACATGTAGTATGGCACAAGAAGACTGTGTGGTGTTTCTGAATGGTGACTTGAGCATATTAGCCATTTGTCGTTCAGTAGCCAAGTCATTCCCAACTCTGCAACCCCATGGACTGAAGCATGCCAGGTTTTCCTGTCCTTCACAATCTCCCAGGTTTTACTCAAGCTCATGTCCATCGAGTTGGTGATGCTTATCCAACCATCTCATCCTCTGTCACCCCATTCTCCTACTGCCTTCAGTCTTTCCCAGGATCAGAATCTTTATTATATTAACCATAGGTGTAAGCAAAAAGTCAGAAACCAACATATCCTGACTTAGAAGTCTTCCCTACAGCCTGGTAGCTTCTGTTATTCACTGGAGACTGATACTGTTCATCATGACTTATTTGTGACAATAGAGACAAACCACAAAGACCTTTAGCATACAAGAATAAGATTACCATCCATGAAAGAGCAAAGTTGAATCAAGTCCTAGATGAAGAACAAATGTCATCACAATCCCTAAAGTAGGAAGATATAAGAAAAGATAATTAAACATTTTATGTCATCTATTATGACCACATTTTGAGACAAAAAATCCATTTCTGTTTGTGAATTAATTTATGTGAATATAATTAAAAGAAATAACAAAAATGGAAATATTAATTTATGGTTGCTATAATTTTTGTAAAGTACACTATCACTGACAGTGTGTTAAGCAATCTATAGACACTGTGGTGGTGATTTAGTCACTAAGTCGTGTCCGAGTATTGTGACCCTATGGACTGTAGCCTGCCAGGATCCTCTGTCCATGGGAATTCTCCAGGCAAGAATACTGGAGTGGGTTGCCATTTCTTTCTCCATCTATAGACATTATTTACTGCTAAATAGTTACATTAAATCCATTTTTTTAACTCAAAACAAACAGCATTTAATTTGAAAAATATTTTCAGATAAGATGACTATGACTTTGAGAAAAATATTTGTCAAAATATTCCAGCTAATAAATGATTAAAGTTGGGATTCAAAACAAAAATTTGATCAAAAGCTCACACTCCCAAGAACTAAACAAAATTGCATAGCATCAAGTCATGTTTAGTTCATATTTTCATTACACGAAATTCAACTACATTTAAATATTTATAGTATATACAAAATTGATCATACAATTGTATAATGACTGGATAAACTGGGACTTAGCCACAAGATAAAAAAAAAAATCCCCTACATTGAATTTGATGATGTTTTAACAGCTTAATTAAAGTATACAAATACAACATAAAATGCACCTATTGTGAGGAAATAAATAGTAAGTGAATTAGTAGTTTATTTTAGTAAATTTATAATAATTGTGCAACCATATCATTATCCAGGCCCAGTTTCAAAGTTGCAAGTTTATAAAGTATATGTTTATAAAGAGTTGTGCATATACAATCATGTTCTAGTTGTAAATATTTATTTTGTCACCTAATAAAGTTCCTTTGTGCCCATTTCCAGGTAATTTTCACTTTCATCCATATCTCCAGGCAGCTTGTGATCTATATTCTGTCTCATATATTTGCCATTTTAGGAATTTGCATTTAAATGTAGTCATACAATGTACAGACTTCTATGTCTGACTTCTTACACTAATAAAAGACTGTATGTTTTGTTCATGTTGTAGCATCTATTAGATATGTTATTATTTTTTTTTCTGAATAGCATAGTTGCTTATATGAATATGACATATTTTGTTTATTCATTTATCGATTGATAGACATTTGGATTACTCTATTTTTTGCTTATTATGAATATTATTGCTATATATACTTATGTAACAGTCTCATGTTCATGTTTTTATTTTTGTTGGATTGCTACTTTGGAGCAGAATTGCTAGGGTGATTGGAGAATCTATGTTAAACCTTTTATAAAAATACCAAAAAGTTTTCCAAAGTTTTTATTCTTATAGAAATATGAGGGTTCAGCTTCTTTGTACCTTAACACTTGCTATTGACAGTAATTTTGATTAGAGTCATTCTAGAAGGCTCATAGTGACACCGTGCTGGGGTTTTAATTTGCTTTTCCTTAATGGCTGATGATTTTGAGCTTGATCTCACTGTTAAATCTGCAATGGACAGGCTAGTCTATCGGTTTTACCAACCAGTACTGTGACCTCACATTATCTATAATTTTAGTGTTTCTAAGAAAAGTAATTGAGATCACATTTGCTTTGAAATTCATCTCTAGAAATGGATTTTTTCAAACTACACATCAAGTCAAATCAGCCCATATCTAGCAGCAAAGCTGTAGATTCTCATGATGCTTTCAAAGTGACATTTCTAAATAGCCAATAGATTTTATTTATTCAAAATATAATTTTATTTATTGTAGCCATATTTATAATTGATAGTGAAAGCAACCAAGTATCCTTTAATAGGTGAATAGATAAACAAATTGTAATATATCCATACAAAGGAATACTATTCAGAAATGAAGGGGATTGAGATATCAAGGTACAAGCAGAGACGGGACATTTGTTTAATTGTAGATCCACTTGTAAATTTAATTATTGAAATAAAACAGGCATTGTATATTCCTAGAATACTTAATATATCCAATATACAGTTTCTGCCTATATAATTCCTATCCTGATCATCACCTATAGAATATAATCAATCTGCTATTTTTAAGTATTTAATGCCTTCATTGGAAGGACCGATGCTGAAGCTGAAGCTCTAACACTTTGGCCACCTGGTGCGAAGAGCCAGCTCATTGGAAACGTCCTGAATGCTGGGAAGATTGAAGGCAAGAGGAGCAGGGGACGACAGAGGATGAGATGGTTGGATGGCATCACTGACTCAACAGGCACGAGTTTGAGTAACTCCGGGAGATGGTGAAGGACAGGGAAGACTAACATGCGGCAGTTCATGGAGTCACAAAGAGTTGGATACGATTGAGTGAATGAACAACACCTTAGATATTTCAGTGAAATTTTTAGCTGTAGATATGCAGTTCTTCAAAAACAGGGACTCATGTTAATAAACCTTCAGTTAGCCTTAGCATGCCGGTAGAGCACAGACTGTAATTTTTCTGATTATCTCACTTACATAATGCTCTGAGGTAAACTCCTTTGGGACAGAGATACTGACAAAAGCATGCAGTTATCTGTTACCCAAACCATTAGGAGGAGAAATTGGCATGGCCTCTACTCAGGTAGGTTAGAAGAATGCATTTCAAAATGTTGAGCTATGACTCATAGATGTGTAATAGTTCACATGTCAAGATAAGAATCTTAAAAATTAAAGAGTATAACATAAACACACTAGGCTATAATAAAACGATTTGAAATACATTTTGTAACCTAAAGATAATGCTTTATTTGTATTTACATTAGTTTTGGTGAAAGTATCAATAACATCCAGTTTTCAAGTGAACAATTAAAGAACTAGAAGGAAGTGAAGAGATAACTTAGTTTAGTGCCTTTTTAAATATATATTGTGGTTGTTAGTTGTTTGCTCACTAAGTGGTGAATGACTCTTTGTGACCTCATGGACTGCAGCCTGCCAGGTCCCCCTATCCTTCACTATCTCCTGGAGTTTGCGCAAATTCATGTCCACTGAGTTGGTGATGCTATCTGAACATCTCATCCTCTGTCATCCTCTTCTACTCCTGCTTTCAATCTTTCCCAGCATCAGAGTTTTTTCCAACAAGTCAGCTCTTTACATCAGGTGGCCAAAGTATCAGAGCTTTAGCTTCAGCATCAGTCCTTCTGATGAATATTCAGGGTTGATTTTCTTTAAGATTGACTGGTTCAACATATATATATGAATAAATTGAACTTCAAAAATTTCAAGTGAGTTTCCCAAGCTCATGTAGCTAATTAAAGACAGAACCAAGTCTAGAAGGTAGGTTGAATAAGCATGATGTATGCATATGTCTAGAATTTGTAGAAATTATGCATGGACTTAACTAGTTGCTGAGTGCCTAAGCTTAACTAGAAGCTGAGCACTGAAGAATTGATGCTTTTGAACTGTGTTGTTAGAAAAGACTCTTGTTCCTTAGACTGCAAGAGGATCCAACCAGTTCATCCTAAAGGAAATAAGTCCTGAATATTCATTGGAAGGACTGATGTTGAAGCTGAAATTCCAATACTCTGGCTACCTGATGCAAAGAAATGACTCATTTGAAAAGACCCTGATGCTGGGAAAGATTGAAGGCAGGAGGAGAAGGGGACGACAGAGGATGAGATGGCTGGATGGTATCACCGACTCAATGGACATGAGTCTGAGTAAACTCTGGGAGTTGGTGATGGACAGGGAGACCTGGTGTGCTGCAGTCCATGGGGTCGCAAAGAGTTGGACATGAATGAGCGACTGAACTGAACTAACTAGTTGCTTTTTTACATATTCTCTGCTTGAAACTTCTCTTGTCTTAAATCTTTCCATGTTAATTTTGACATGCATATCCAGGGAAATCTTCCCTTAACCTTCCCCTCCTCAAAGTCTTCTAGTTTTCAGGTCTCCTCTAATATATGTTTCTGGTGTACCGCACTGCACTCCACTAGGTTATTATACAGTAACTCACTATTCTGAATAGGCTTGATTGCTCTCTTCCTGTCTTTACTCCCTGATATCTGAACTCTGACTTTTATTTTATGTCACCTCAAAACACAGAAAGATATTTAATAATATTGAGTCAGTAAAGATGTTTTAATGCATTCAAATTGCAAATTAATGACTTATGTTGCTCTTATATATGTGTATATGTTTATTATTAAAAAATAAAAATTACAGCTTAGACTCTATGAGGAGATTTGCAAAAAGCAGGCATATGATTGACCACATTGCAATCTATAATCAAAACTTTGCTTTCTACTTTGGGAGGATTATATCAGATAAATGTCATCATTATGTGCTTAGAGATATCCTCCAAAATGAAGAATATAATTTAAGAATAAGAGGAAGAAATGGGTAAATACAATTAGCATGATATGAATCTCTATTTAATCCAGATAAGATTTAATTCCCCTTTACCCTGGTGGCTCAGTGGTAAAACAATTGGCCTGCCAATGCAGGAGACGTGAGTTTGATTGAGCCCTTGTCAGGAAGTTCTTCTGGAGGAGGAAATGGCAATCCACTCCAGTATTCTTGCATAGGAAATTCCATGAAGAGAGGAGTCTGGCCGGCTACAGTCCATAGGGTTGCAAAGAGTCAGACACAACTGAGAGACTAACAATTTACCTAACATTTAGAAGAGATTTCACTGAAAAATAATTTTAAAAAAAGTAACAAAACAAAAGCACAGAAAACAAGGCTGTCAAACATAAAGTATTGAAACTCTATCAGTGAAAGAGTTATGGAAACACTTGGTTTTATAAATGGGAGAGAAATATGTCTGAACTGATTTTGCAACACAGATATGAAATATGTTAACTAAACTTGGTAAGCAACTTCAAAGAAGAAGTGATAATTAAAACAGTCCTTAAAAGTAAATAGTTTTCCCTTTATATATTTTTCTTGTGGGGAAGTTTACTAGGAATGGCAAAGACAATGGAAGAGAAGCATGACAAGTCATGTTTTTATTGACAAAGAGACCAGGGGGCATCCTTTATTTGTTGGGAGAGTTGAATGGAATCAGAACAATTAAGACTATTCTGGGACAAGATTATGAAAGGTCACATTTGTTTTAAAATATAATTCACACCTTATTTTTGATATACAGCAAAATGATATCTATGTATAAATGTCAAAGTTTTGTGTTTTGGAAGTGGAGAAAGATGACTGAGAAGAAAAGAGACCAGAAAAATAAAGAACATGTGAATAAAGCTTTTTTTTTTTTCCCTTCTGGTCTAGTCTACTGTCTTTTCTTTCAGACTCTAAGTAGTATTTGGAAATTAATAATTCTCAACATATATTCTTGAATGAGGGAATTAGTGAACTGAAATAGGCTCCTAAAGAAGCAGCATTTAGACATAATCAAGACAAATGTTAAGGATAGGATGTGCACGGTTTTGGCTATAGATCAGAGTGGGAGGTGTAGCCTAGACCTGTTTATCGATAAGTTGCTTATCTGTGTCTGTGAAAATCGTGATGGTAGGGGATGGGCTAGATTATAGCTTTTGATATTGTGCTTTTAATGGCCTCTATATAATGAACTCAATTTTTAGAATCTTGGCTTGTATAATTTGGACAAAATAAAACAGAACAGATTACAGTACAACACAAAGGACCATGCAAGGGAAGCGATGCTAGGCAATCAGAGTATTATTCTAGATGTATTTATTAGCTCTACGTCATCATATAAAAGGTATTTATTCCTGTGATTTGCGGTCAAAAAGTTTGAGTCTGAAAGCCAGTCGTCTAGAGAAGTGGCTTGGTCTGGGCAGTTTTATGAACAAAAACATTATTTTGTCTCTTTTTCTCTTTCTTTTTTTTTTAAATTCACTCAAAAATTACATTTGCTTTTTAAAATGCAAATTATTTTCATTTCTTTTGATCATGTAAATTCCTGCTTTAGAGATAAAAATGTGCAATATTATAGCAAAAAAAATCTGGAAATAATTTGCTTCTTACAATAGAACTAATAAGATATACTATAGTGATAGCATAATAATAAGGTGTGGACTCAAGTCAGAAACACACAGATTTGAAACACTACTAATCATATTCAGAGCAGCTTGCTGATTTTGTTTGGGATGCTTGTTTTGATCTCCTCTTCCTCATATGCAGAGTGAGCATAATGATATGATTTTAAGTTTAAAGTTTTGGCAAAACAAATGAATAAATAAGCTCCTCATTGTAGCTTCCATACTTATCTATTTTCAGTATTTGCATTATTAACATAACTAAGAAGATAGCCTGTAATTGATAGTGACCTTTTAGTGATAAATTATTAAAGGAAAACAAAATGCAGAACTATGTTTCTGCCAGCCTTGGAATAATATGGAGTTCTGTCTGCACAGGTGCAATGACAGATACATCAAAGACAAGTGCCACTGCAGAATATTTCCTTGATGCTAACAGTTTCTTAATTAGAAAAAAAATGGCTATGGACTTCCAGTGGTTAAGACTTTGCCTTTCAGTGCAGGGGTATGGGTTCCCAGATGGCGCTAGTGCCTGCCAATGCAGGAGACTCAAGAGAAGTAGGTTCTGTCCCTGGGTTGGGAAGATCCCCTGGAGGAGGAAATAGCAATCCCCTCCAGTGTTCTCACTGGGAGAATCACATGCATAGAGCAGACTGGCAGGCTACATACAGTCCACTGGATCACAAAGATTCGGACATGACTGAGAGTCTGAGCAATAACTGGATAAAATAAAATAGAACAGATTAATTAAGATACCACTTGACTCGAGGCCAGAAAAAATAAAAAATAAAAAAACATAAAGCAGAAGCAATACTGTAATGAATTCATCAAAGACTTTAAAGAATGGCTGAACATTTTAATAAGTCAGATTAAAGTTGCAGAGAGCTTAATGTTCAGAAACTTTCAACAGAAACCAGACTGTTCCACAGCTCCCTTCTTTGTATAAACAATGAATCCGGGAGAAGGGAGCTATGTGTTTCCCACATTTATCTGTTTCTACTCTCCATCACATTCTCAGAATCCTTGTATGCTAAATATATGTTAGCATTAAATCTCCTTACAAGATATCAAAGCTTAAAAATATCACTTATATAACGGCAACTTGAATTTAACTCTTTTTTTCTACTTCCTCATACAGATGTCTGGAAGAGATAAGGCACAGATCAACTGCACTCAGGTTAAGGAGTTTATTCTCGTGGGCCTCACAGATCAAGGGGAGTTGAAGATGCCCGTCTTTGTCCTGTTCTTATCCATCTACCTCTTCACAGTAGCAGGCAACCTGGGTCTGGGCCTAGTCATCAGAACAGATTCAAGACCCCACATGCCAATGTACTTCTTCCTTAGTAACCTGGCCTTTGCTAATTTCTGTTATGCTTCTGTCATTACACCCCAAATGCTTCGAAATTTTTTGTACAAGCAAAATGTTCTCTCTTTCAACTCATGTGCTACCCAGTTAGGCTGTTTCCTCACCTTCAGGGTATCCAAGTGATTACTACTGGCTTACATGGCCTATGATCAATACGTAGCCATTTGTAACCCTCTCCTCTATATGGCCTCAATGTCCTGAGAAATCTGTATTCAGCTTGTAGCTGTCCCCTACAGCTATGGCTTTTTGATGGGGCTGTTTCATACCATCTTCACTTTTCGTCTCTCCTATTGCCACTCGAATACCATCAACCATTTCTACTGAGATGACCTGCCTCTTCTCAGGCTCACTTGCTCAGATACATGTTCCAAACAGCTATGGATTTTGGCCTGTGCTGATGTTACTTTCATCTCCTCTGTTCTGATTGTCTTTATCTCCTACATGTTTATTATTTCTACTATCCTGAGAATGCGCTCAGCTGAGGGAAGACGCAAAGGCTTCTCCACATGTAGCTCCCACATGCTTACAGTCACCATATTCTATGGGACCCTCATCTTTATGTATTTACAGACAAGTTCTCAGCATTCTCTTGACACAGATAAGATGGCCTCTGTCTTCTATACAGTGATTATTCCTATGTTGAACCCTTTAATATACAGCCTCAGAAATAAAGATGTAAAAAATGCCCCGAAAAGAGTCATCACCGATAGAAACTAGGCTTCTGTGTTCATAAAATTTAAAAAATGTTTGAATAAACGAAAGTGGACTTTCTCTCATGGTACCTTTTTTTTTAGTTGACTATGAAAAACTAGTCAAGTGACTTGAATTTATTTGGTGTTCAATAAAGATTTCTTCAAACTAAAATAAATTCATTCTCTGAATTCTTTGTAATCAAATTTGACTTAAAATTATAATTTATAGGTAGAAAGTACCATAGGAACTGATATGCCATTTCTCAAATATATATATATATACATACATATATACACACATAAAAGTATATATAAATATATTTATATAGTTATAAAAATTCATTTCTTCTGATAGCAACATGGCTAGATACTGGCCAAAGGTAGACAAAACTGAGTTACCCTGAATATCCAGTTTAAAATTATCTGAATGCTTTAATAATATATTTTAGAATACCCAGTTTAAAATTATTAGAATGCTTTAATAATCTATTTTAGAACACCCAGTTTAAAATTATTAGAATGCTTTAATGTATTTTAGAGTGATTTTATAATATATTCCCAATTAAATGCCAAGAGACATCTGTAAATCGGTTATTTCAATCTGAATTTATTTTTCCCTTGGGGCTGTTTGACAAAATCTGGAAATATTATTGATTTTCACCATGACAAGGTGGTATAAATGAGTAGCATTGCTATGTAGACAGTCAAGGGTGTGGATGTGTTAGTCACTCAGTCATATCTGACTCTTTGTGACCCCATGGACCCCATGGAAGTCCTGCCAGGCTTCTCTGTCCATGGAATTCTCCAGGCAAGAATACTGGAGTGGATTGCCATATCCTTCTTCAAGGGTGTGGATGCTGCTACATAAACTGTGTAGTGTACAAGTAAAGTTCCTCACAAACAAAAAATAGTCCAGTCCAAAATGCTTAGTTTCACCGCTGAGAAAGCTTGCCCTCAACAACTGTTTCCAAAGAATTGTAGATTTCATCCTAGTCTGACTGATGCATAGTGTTACTAAAGCCTCCTACGTGTTTAGCCACTCAGTCGTGTCTAACCATCTATGGCCGCATGGACTGTAGCCCACCAGGCTTCTCTGTTCATGAAATTTTCCAGGCAAGAATACTGGAGTGGCCATTTCCTCCTCCTGTTGTCTCCTGCCTTAACAGGCAACTTCTTTACCACTAGCCACTTGAAAAGCCTCCTATCGACTTGCTGATTTTCCCTTTATTTTTTCCATCAACTATTGTCATTAAATCCTCAGTTGAATAATGTTTTTCCTTTCACATCTGTCATTTTCTATTTCATAAATCTTGGGGTGACTGTGTCAGTTGTTCATGAATTTATAATTACTAAATTTACTGTGTTTAATAATAACAGTTATTATCACTAAAAGCCCCTGTTTGCTTACTGCAGCACTTCTTTTATTAAGGCCCTATTTTTCTATGGCTTTAATATAAAATTTCAGCTCTCTTATGGTTACTATTTGAATGTAATCATTTTTTATTATTTTACCTTAAAATATTTATTTATTATTTTATTTTTGGTTGCACTGGGTCTTCATTGCTGCAAGCTGGTTTTCTCCAGTTGTGGGGAGTGGGGGCTACTCTCTAGTTACAGTGTACAGGCCTCTCACTATGGTGGGTTCTCTTGTTAGAGACTTCTGCTCTAGCATGCAGCATCAGTAGCTGTACTGCACAGATTTAGTTGCCTTGAGGCAAATGGAATCTTCCTGGACCAGTGATTGACCCCATATCCCCTGCATTGGCAGGGGCAAAAACTGAGTAAAAATTGTGTCTCTTTTAGACAGCCAATGGTTGGATTTTGTCTTCTTTAAGTTACTGAATATATATGCTTTTTGATTGGTATATAGTTAGTACCTTTATGTTTAATGACATCTGGAAGGGTTGTTAGAACACATATTGCTGGATCAAACTCACAGTTTATGATTCAGTAGGTCTGATGCAGAGCTAAAAAAAATTTGAACTTTCAACAGTTATTTACAGTTACCAAGTGTTGAATGAAGTCACTTGGAGGATGTGACCTTTGGTTGACTCTTGAGCTGGACCTGGACACTTGGAGGGTCCTCACTATCAATCCCTGCCTCCATGCCTTTGGAGTGAACTTTTTCTGCCTGTTGCTTCCACAGCTGGAGCCATTGTCAAAGGATGCAGCTTGGAGAGCCTAAGGTGCTGAAACCGGCTGGATGGTATGCATGAGTGAACCCGTAAGTCTTTTATATGAACTTTTAAAAGTCCAGGGGGCCTTTGAGGAGATTTACTCATTTTATAGCCACCCAAGCCAAGACTCATAGGTATATTCCCTTGCTGTTTAAAATTGCCATTGACCAATATGGGATGATCTGCTTCTTTCTTTGGTTTCTCCCCGCCCTCCATGTGTGCTTGTCTAGTTTCGTATTTCACCCAGGAAACTCGCATGTTTGCAAACCAATACAAAGTTGTCTTGATGTTGCTTTTACAGGGCTCCACTTTGATAGCCATTACCTCAAATGATCTCTTTACCGTATCTGTATTCAGCTTCTGGTGGCTTTTCTCTCTTAAGAGTAAGTGCCTACATTTCTTTATTGGAGAACTGCATCAGGTTTCCTGAAGCTGTTATGCCTGTGGGCCAGGTAAGACAGAAGCAACTGGAAATTTACGTCCCACAGGGAATAGCCCTTAGCCAGTGATTGATATCAGAGAAGGCAATGGCCCCCCACTCTAGTACTCTTGCCTGGGAAACCCCATGGACGGAGGAGCCTAGTAGGCTGCAGCCCATGGGGTCGCGAAGAGTCGGTCAGGACTGAGCGACTTCACTTTCACTTTTCACTTTCATGCACTGGAGGAGGAAATGGCAACCCACTCCAGTGTTCTTACCTGGAGAATCCCAGGGATGGAGGAGCCTAGTGGGCTGCTGTCTATGGGGTTGCACAGAGTCGGACACGACTGAAGCGACTTAGCAGTAGCAGCAGCAATGATTGATATGAGCACAGGAGTATACAAGGTGGCCCTTGGACAATGCAGGTTTGAACTGCACAGGCCTACCTACACATGAATAATTTTCCATTAGTAAATATTACAGTATTACAAGGTCTGTGAATGTTTTAATCCAGTGAAGGGGAGGATCATTGATACAGAAGGCCAATTCTAAGTTATACACAGATTAATCCACACATTTATGGGTTACAGGTTGGTTAAGGGTTATCTGTATATATTCAAGCTCCTTTGTCCACTCAGAGCAACTTGAGCTACCTCTCTCCAGAACTCTTCCATGGAATCTAACCAAAATTTCTATCATGGAACTTTGATACTGTATCCTTGTTTGGCTTACTTTCTTACCAGGTGCCACTTCCATTCAATCCAATAGCTATTCTTGGGAAAAAAAAAATCTTAAAAATCACATTTACAGCAATCATTGACTCAGTATCTCATTTTTGCGGAATCCAAATTAAGATGGTATTATAATTTTTTACAATATACTATTTGTGTAATTTTCGAGAAAGCAATGTCCTCTTGATAATAAATATATGTTGAAACACTAAAATTGTTTAACATTCATCAACTTTTCTCAGCCTGCTTAATATGAAAAGTACTTCTAGCACCTCTTCTTATCACAAAAAGGGCTCAAAAGTTTAAAAATAAAACTTTGAAAAAGTAAAAGTCTGAAGAATTATTTAGGCTGTGTTGTCAAACCTAGTTTGCTGTTAAGCCTTGAAATTCTGGGTCCTTTTACTTTGGGGCCTTCCCTGTTAGCTCAGATGGTAAAGAATTTTTCTGCAATGCAGGAGACACAGTTTTGATCCCTGGGTCAGGAAGATCCCCTGGAGTAGGAAATGGACACCAACTCCAGTACTCTTGTCTGGAGAATCCCATGGATATTAGGAGCTTGGCAGGCTACAGTCCATGGGGTCTCAAAGAGTCAGACATGACTGAGCGACTTCATTTTCTTTCTTTTCTTCTGGAAAAAGAAAGACAACTGAATGGATATGGATGTCAGGGGGCATGGATTTGACTTCTGTTAGAACCACTAACTTTATTTCCCCTTTAAAATGTGAGCTTTCTCATTGGTAAATGATGGGGTTACGTTAGATACATTTTTTTACAGAATTATTTTGGTCAGAGTTTTTATGCTAATAATAATAATAATAATATCAATGTGTGCGTGGGTGCTAAGCTGTGTCTGGTTTTTTGTGACCCCTTGGACTGTAGCCCACCAGGTTCCTCTGTCCTTGAGATTCTCCAGGCAAGAATATCGGAGTGGGTTGCCATGCACTCCTCTAAGCAATCTTTCACACTCAGAGATCAAATCCTCATCTTTACATTTCCTTCATTGGCAGGTGGGTTCTTTATCACTAACACGACCTGGAGAGCCCTAGTAAACAATCAGTTCAGATCAGTCACTCAGTCATGTCTAACTCTTTGCAACCCCATGGACTGCAGCATGTCAGGCCTCCCTGTCCATCACCAACTCCTGGAGTTTACTCAAACTCATGTCCATTGAGTCAGTGATGCCATCCAACCATATCATCCTCTGTCCCCTCTGTCCCCTTTGCCTTCTGCCTTCAATATTTCCCATCATCAGGGTCTTTTCCAATGAGTTAGTTCTTCACATCAGGTGACCAAAATATTGGAGTTTCAGCTTCAGCATCAGTCCTTCCAACGAATATTCAGGACTGATTTTCTTTAGGATTGACTGGTTAGATCTCCTTGCAGTCCAAGGGACTCTCGAGAGTCTTCTCCAACACCACAGAATCATAATAAACAACAACAACAATAATAAAATAACAATAATATAACAATATATTATAAAATATAATACAACAATAATAACTAAAATTATTCTGTTAAAATGGGGTGGTAAAACCAAAGCTCTGACCAACTGTTCCTCTTAACACATTTTCCATAGATCTTCCTTCAGATCACTCAGAAACAACTTGAGTCATTGCAACAAGAGCAAGTTACTTTCGTAGTACTCTCTGAAAGCTGTGACTAAATATGATCTATGACCCCATGTTCCTTGGTAGTTCTCTGATTTTCAGTGTTTTATAAGCATCATAGAAATTCTATTTTGACAGGGGAATCTCACCAGTGCTAATTCTGACCTGTTCTTAAATCTTCTCCAATCCTTACAATATTAATGTCCAGTTGTTCTTCCAATTATAAATTTTCTTAAACGTTGTATCATCCATGAGGATGTAAATTCTACCAGGGCTTTTACTAGATTGAAAATTGCAAAATCTCAAATTTAAAAATAAACTTTATTTATTTATTTTTTTAAATTTTTCCCACAAGGCTTGTGAGATTTTAGTTTCCTGAACAAGGACTGAACCCAGGTGCTCAGCAGTGAGAAGCCAGAGCCCTAACCACTGGGAAACCAGGGAATATCCCAGAGACCTTATTTCTTGAAAACTTTGAGACCAGGTGAGCAACACTGCTTGGAAAACAGTTGTGACTTTCAAACTGTTAAGTATAACTTTTCTTTAATAATCCTGTTAGGGAAAACAAGAAATTGCAAAAATTGCTGTGTGGGTCTGATTTAAAACGTGTTATTGAAATGAGGTTAACTTTATTGATGTGGTTGGGGATTCAAGATTTCCATGATCATTTGTTATAATTTTTGTCACAATCTATTCCACAAAGAAGTTTCCAAATAACTGTAGTAACACATGTATTTTATTATAGAGGCTCAATTCCCAAGTTTTCACAGATCAGTCTCTTGTGACAACTAAGAAAGGAATGTGAGATAAATGAGTCCCAGTGCTTTCTCAGGGAGATGGCATGAAATATTTTTTCAGGTTCTCCTGGGCTTTCAAATGAAGATCTGGGGAGCAAAAAAAAAAAAAAAAATCACAAATCTCCCAAACTGTCTCTATACAAGTGAAAATCCTATTCCTTAAGACAATTTTCCAGGGAACAGTTGCCAGGAGAACTGTCTAAATTTCATGTTTATCTGTAAAGCTCTTGTTTCAACTGCATGCTTATCTCATTTGCAAGCTTATTTGTCAAGTTTCTCTCCAACAGTGAGATACCTGATTCTACTAATTAAAAGCCATTTAATTACTTGTTCAACTCCAATATACATGTATAGCACTTTCAGAATTAACTTGAACCACCATGAGAAACAGATTTATAAACCAGAATGCAAAGTTTATATTCAGTTCCTTTTGTCTGTAATTTTACAGTGTTTAATCAAAGTGCTATTTTCTATAGTTACTCATGACAATAAATCCCGTCTTGAGAGTGACTATGTCATGCATTCATAATACAGCTGAATACATTTGTGTGCATTTCTTCCTGGCATTGGCTGACAATCTCATTAACTTTTTATAAATTTATGTATATCATTTAATCTTTGCAATATACAGTTCTATGAATTTATGAAAATTGTATACAGTCAAGTAACAACCCTCTAGGTAACATGCAAAACAGTTCCTTCACCTTAAAAATTCCCTTAATGTATCTCTTAGTCAAATACTCCCCCCTCCCCAAAACTTTGATCAACTGAACTCTTTCTCCTAAAGTTTAAGAAATGGAAAGATAAACCTTCCCCTGGGAAGAGTCTTTGATGACATATATATAAAACTAATATTGAAATAACATTATAAAAACCCAGTCCTAACAAGCTGTGGTTAATAACTCCTCTTTATTGTCATTTGAATTCAATATAATGTATTTGCATGCAGGGATTTATACAGAAGATTTCTACTTAGCTAATTTTCCAACATCCCTATACCAAGTAGAAGTCAAGCCATTTTACAGTAAAACAGAAATGAAACCAGAACATTTTTCAACTGTATTATGTTTGTCATTTAAAGCAAAATTAAGTATGGCATAGCTACAGAATAATTATGTAATTTACTAAGGATAATTCATGTTAATTCACATAATCCTGATTGATGCTGACAAATCGTGATCATGTCAAGCTGTGAAATGCAAGGATTTGCTGCTTTTCCTGTTCACTGAATGACATATGTTAATGCATCATATACAAACAATGTTAGATACTAACACTGCCACTCCCCTGCAGCCATTATATTAAAGCCCATAGTTATTGCTGGAAATTTATTTCATAGAAAACTACATGGTAAATTTCATATTCAGAAGCACTATACAAAGTAGACTAATCCCTCACTGTGTCCTCACAAACTATATGCAGGATAATCTGGTTATCCATCATTAATCCAGAATCTTTAGGGATGCAAACTTTTCCTTGCTTTGGACATCACGGCTTGCATCATATGTCTTACTGATCCTCTCATTTATGTCTTTTAGGTTCACTATGTGTAAACAAAGTTTTGTTTTTCACCTCCTATGTATTCAAAACCTCTGGAAGATATAATTAAAGTATCTGGTGCATCCTCAGTTAAATTCTGGACACCATGTATTACTGAGAAGGCAACAGAAATTGCACTATATTGGAAAAATAAAGATAATTCCATAATTCCTTTCTCCCTCATCACCCACTCCCACCAACCCAACAAAAACTTCTCCAGTGTAGAGAATTATTGCTTCCATAAACATGCTGTCTTTGTCCATTCAAGCTACCATAGCAAAATACTATAAAAATCAGTGTTTTTTAAATAATAGAAAGTTATTTTCTTATAATTTTGGAAGCTGGTGAGTCAAAGATCAAGGTCCTGACCAATTTGGTTCTTTGTAGGAACTCTCTTCCTGGATTGTGTGTGGCTGCTATCTAACTGTGCTCACGTGGCCTCTCCTGTGTGTGTATGTGTGTGTATGAGAGAGTGTGATGTTTGTGTGTGTTTATGTGTAAAGAAAGAGAAAGCAAGCTAGTGTCTCTCCTTATAAAGCCATTGATTCTATCATGAGGATTCCGTTCTCAGTATTGCATGCAATGCTACCTCCCTAAGGACCATCCACAAATATCATCACACTGGGTTTGGGGCCTCGATGAATTTGGGGAGGATACAATTCAGTTTATAGCAGACACATTGTTTCCAAACATATTTTAAAACCGTCATCTATCTGTACACCCTTGTTGTAGACACAGAAGAGCAAAGAAAGCTCTCTGGGAGAGTGCTCTTTAAACTAGGTCACCAAGGAAATCAAGTAATGATGGACAGAGACAACCTAAAAAGGAAATTAACTCTTCACGAGCATTTCAAAGAATAGGACAATGATGTTCAGAAATAGATTCTTGGGGGGGGGGTTATATATTTATTTCTTTGAAAGAGATGTAGTTAGAAAGTTCACAAGGTAATTTTTTAATCTTTCTTCCAAGGATAGATTTAAATCCTTTTGTTGAACAACAACAACCACGTAACAAAACAACAAATGAATAAGAGCAATTCAAAAACTAAAAAAATCTTAGGTTAATAATATCATAGGCAGAACTGTAGGCGTGAAGTTCTTCAAAAGGGATAATAATGCTAATTGATCTCCAGCCTGCCTTGGGATCCCTTTGGGGTGTGGTCTCTAAGCTTTCTGATTATTTTACTTGCGTCATACTCTAAGTAAGAAAGATCCCTTGGGATATATCAGTGACAAAACCTTTCAGTTTGCTGCTTCCTAGACCTATTTGGAGAAGAAATAGGAGCACAATCTGCCCAGGTATAGTTTAGAAGAGTATAATTAAAAATTGGGATATAAATGAACAGTTTTAAAATGGATTAGAATAGAATACATTTTAGAATAAAGTATTTTGGATGACATTTTGGAAACAAGAGAAAATAATATTCCCTCTAATCTTATTTCAGTTATGCAGACATGTGGTATTATATAAAATGCACTTTTAGTAGTTTGGAATGAAAAAAAATATTTGAAATCTCTGAGATAAAATCTATTCAAACATTTAGACAAGTTAGGCATTTAACTGATTAGATTGTAAACTATGTCAAAAGTCTCTTTTCCATTTTAGCAAATCTAGTCATTCTACCCAGAATTAGAGACGAGCACATTAAAATTAAATCATCATTGTGAACCTTAATATATTTGATACAAATAAAAGTATGAATTATGAATGGGGGCATAAATTGAAATAGTATGACAAAAATTAATATTTAATTCATTATCACCAAGCACGTAGAAGGGGCTATATTAAGAAATGAATTAAAAATTCATGGCTCCCACCCATGCAGTTGACAATCTATCAAAAGAAGAAATATGGAAACGGATGGAAATCATAAATGATATGTAAATACATGATGTATAAAATGTTTCCAGAACACAAAAATGAAAACTGGTAAGTAACAGAGGAACTGGAATTTAAAGAAGTCTCTTTTTAGGAAAGGTTGAGTTTTGATAGGCATTGAAGAAAAAATAGGAGTTTTTCTTCCAACTGTTTAATTACCATTCACCTGGTAGAGATAGGCATTGGATAAAACACATAGGAAGCAGGGAAAAATGGAAAGTCATACTGTAATTGAGGGTTGAAAAATAATTATTCTGTGTGTTGACTGCAGCATGAGAGATGTGAGTGGAATATGAATATAAAATATCATGGGATAGATCATAAAAGATAATATATAAAAAATCAAATATATTGTCAAATATATGTATGTGAGACATTTAAGATAAAATACAGTGGCATACTGAAGCACGTCTAACTGCTAAACAGTGAAGTCTTAGCTGCTGTCTTGGAAATAGTAAAACAAACTTCCAATCAAATACTAGCTTAACTATTTCAAAGTGGAATTCATCTATTTGTGGGACCACTAACTAGGCTTTTAAACACTCTGATGACTTACTTCATGTAATGATTAATACCATCAAAAATTATCTTCTTCCCATAGAAAGTTGTAGAAACATCCACGCATGCACACTTAAAAAATATTTTTGATTTTGATAAAATAGGCACCACTTTAAGTTAAGAAAATGAGGAACAAATTGAATTTTTGACGTGCTAAAGTTAATGTATTTTGAGGGTGACAGAGCATTCAAATAAAGATCTCCCAGTTTCATTTAGAGTTCTTTCTGCTGTGCCGTGTTTGGCATAAATCTCAATGAAATGGCATTTTTCAACAGTTATCTCTTATTAGAAAATCAACTGTTCATTGCTGAGACTCCATTGTACTTTTTTCTCATAGATATAATAGAATAAGTGAAATCAAAGAGGAATTTTGCATTTACTCTAATTTTTATTGGAGTATAATTTTTATTGATTTACAATATTGCAATTTCTGCTGTTATACATATACATATATTCAATCTTTTGTAGATTCTTTTCCATATAGGCCATTTTGGAGTATTGAGTAGACTACCCTGCATTATAAGGTAGGTCCTTGTTAGTTATCTAATAGTGAGTGAGCTCCTGCATCAGAAAAACACAAGTTTGAAACACCCTGTGCTATAGACAGGCTATCTGAGCTTACTTCAGTTGCTTTGTCTCTCAGTGTCTCTTCCCTGTATATAAAATGGGCATATAAGAAGCAAAGTAGGACTTCCCTCATGGTCCAGTGGTTAAGAATCCACCTGCCAATGCAGGGGACATGGGTTTGATACCTGGTCCAGGAAGATCCCACGTGCCATGGGACAACTAAGCCCGTATGACACAACTACTGAGCCTGTGCTCTGCAACAAGGAAAGCCAGCAAAATGAGAAGCCTGAGCACCACACAGTGGAGTAGCCCTGGTCACTGCAAGCTGAGGATGCCTGAGTGCACTGAGGAAGACCAGGGCAGCCAAAAACATATATATTATATATAAAAAAATAACAAACAGCCCATGAGGTAGTTATAGTCTTTTATAAAATTGCCCATTTTCAGCATTTGCATTATTAACACATTTGTGAAGATTATGGAGAAATCCAAGGTGGCCTCCCTGCAATAAGTAGTGAGTATAGAATAGATGGCTAGAGCATGATGTTCATTGCTCTGTCAGCACTGCAGCAATGTGGAGTTTGTATCATATATGCAAGTCTGTCAGAGTGATGTCACTGCATGGGGCTCATTTTCTTTTATATTATTAATGTTAGAATATTTTTGATAAAAGCAATAGCTTTAATGTTTTCAAAAATTATGTTAAATTTTAAATAATGTAAGAGCTTTGAGCAAAGAGCAATGTGGGCTGAATCCTATCTACAGCTGTTAATTTCATAAAATGCACTTGATTTGGGGGAGAGAAATAGGCCTGGCTTATAAAACATCTCCATTTACTCTTTGTCCCATCATCAGACTCAAGGATGCTAGCACTTTTACTGTTAGCATTTTCATGTTGATAATACCAATTGCTTTAAAGGATAATAAGACGTGAATTTAATTAAGTTGGATTTCATTATCTTCCCTTCATCCAGACATACTGAAGACACATGATCCAGATAAATTGCACCCAGGTGACAGAATTTGTTCTCGTGGGCCTCACAGATCGTCAGGAGTTGAAGATGCCCCTCTTTGTCCTGTTCTTATCCATCTACTTCTTCACAGTAGCAGGCAACCTAGGTCTGATCCTAGTCATCAGAACAGATTCAAGACTCAACACAACAATGTACTTCTTTCTTAGTAACTTGGCTTTTGTTGATTTCTGTTATTCTTCTCTCGTTACACCCAAGATGCTGGGGAATTTCTTGTATAAACAAAATGTTATCTCTTTCAATGGGTATACTGCCCAGCTGGGCTGTTTCCTGGTCTTCATGACTGCTGAGTGTTTGCTACTGGCTTCCATGGCCTATGACAAGTATGTGGCCATTTGTAACTCTCTCCTCTATATGGTTGTAATGTCCCCAGGCATCTGTATTCACTTTGTACTGCCCCCTATAGCTACAGCTTCCTGGTTGCCCTATTTCATACCATCCTCACCTTTCGCCTCTACTACTGCCATTCCAATATCATCAGTCATTTCTATTGTGATGATATGCCTTTTCTCAGGCTTACTTGCTCAGACACTCACCCCAAGCAGCTATGGAGTTTTGACCACTCTGGTCGTCATGCTCATTTCCTCCTTTCTGGTTGTCTTTGTCTCCTACATATACATTATTTCTGCCATCCTGAAGATGCTCTCCGCTGAAGGCAGATGCAAGGCTTTTTCCACCTGTGGCTCCCACATGCTGGTAGTCACCATGTTCTGTGGGACCCTCATCTTTATGAACTTACATCCAAGTTCTAATCATTCCCTTGACACAGATAAGTTAGCCTCTGTCTTCTATACAGTGTTCATTCCCATGCTGAATTCTTTAATCTACAGCCTTAGGAATAAGGAGGTGAAAGATGCCCTGAAAAAAGTCATCATGAATAGAAATCAGGCTTCTATGTTCATGAAATTAAGAAAGTGACTTGAATGAATAAAAAATGGAATTTTCTCATTATACAGAGTGAAGTAAGCCAGAAAGAAAAACATCAATACAGTATACTAATGCAGATATATAGAATTTGAAAGATGGTAACGATAACCCTATATGCGAGACAGAATAAGAGACACAGATGCACAGAACAGTCTTATGGACTCTGAGGGAGAAGGTGAGGGTGGGACGTTCTGGGACAATAGCAATGAAACATGTATATTATCATATGTGAAACAGAACACCATTCCAGGTTCGATGCATGAGACAAATGCTCAGGGCTGGGGCAATGGGATGACCCAGAGGGATGGGATGGGGAGGAAGGTGGGAGGGGGCTTCAGGATGGGGAACACATGTAAACCCATGGCTGATTCATGTCAATGTATGGCAAAGACCACTACAATATTGTAAAGTAATTAGCCCCCAACTAAAATAAATAAATTTATTAAAAAAAATGGAATTTTCTTCACAGTCTGATTTTTTTCTCTTAAGCTACAAAAATGTTTGTTCTTACTTCTGGGTTTCTACATGTCTGTTCATTGTGTAAGTTTTCTGAAGATTTTCACTTAGAATGAGATTTCAGATATAAAAGTGTCCATTTGAATTTTTTGCCAATTATCTCATTTTCAAATGAAATTATATTAAAAAATAATTCTTTGTTCCATAGGAATTCATACCAATTTTTTTTTATTTCTCAAATGAATAATTGCATAACAAACCATTATCTAGATATGTAACTAGTTATAGGACAAAGGTTTCACCTTTCCACCACTTCAAAATCCCTGGTTTAGGATTCTCCAGTTTCATTAATCATATCCCATATGAAGAGTAAAGATGCACATTGTACTTCTTTCCCTGATTTGCTAGTATCTCAGAAAAATATAACATTATAAAACTGTTCCATAAATCAAGTGTACTTAATTAAAATAATTTTAAATTAATGAATGAATTAATAAAACTGCTCCATATTTATACATTTAACAAATTGTCTTTACTTATTTTTTTTCAGATTGTCTTTATTGAGAAGAATAATAATACATCCTAAGTTAACCTGAGTCACTGATTTAACATGGCCTGGCATTTGGTCTGATCTCTGAAGACTAATTTTTAAGTGGATTTTTTTTTTTTAAGCCTATGAGACCTTGTTATATTTTTTAAAGTTATCTAAAAAAGGTATAACTCAATAATAGAATACCAAAGGTATCATATATTCTAAATGAATATACATAGAATAACTGAAACATCATAGATCATTTTCCAGTAGCAAGGATCCTATGCAGTTATACTGGGAAAATCTTAGGTAAGTTGGTCATTACTGGATAAGGTATAGTTTATAATATGATGAACACACTAGGCAATGCAGCCTAGTTTGGAAAAGAACACATTCCTTGTAGTCAAAGGATGGAATTGAACTGTGTGTGGGCTTCCTGTAGCTTATTTGTCAATTAAATAAGGACAACATTACAAAATTTGGAGTCTTCTAAAATATTGAACACACAGAAATAATAAAATCATAAGCATTTGCATATCATCTCTCTTACTAAAGACCTGAGTTCTAGTCACAACTATACTAAACTTGAGAGGCCAATTTATAAATGAAGATTAACATACACAGCAGATAACTGTGATATAGATAGATAGACAGATATAGATATACAGGTATGGATATATAATTTCAGAAAAGTGTAATGATAATTTTAGTTTTCAATTTCACAGAAAATGGTTTTGAGATTGTAATTTGCATATCATTTTAATACATATTAATGTATATGTGTGTGTGTGTGTGTGTGTGCGCGCGCGCGCGCTCAGGCACTCAGTTGTGTCTGACTCTTTGTGACCCAATGAACAGTAGCCCACCAGGCTGCTCTGTCCACGGAACTGTCCTGGCAAGAGTACTAGAGTGGGTTGTCATTTCCTACTCCAGTGGATCTTCCTGACCAAATAATCAAATCTGTATTTCCTGCATCTCCTGAATGGGCAGGCAGATTCTTTACCACTGGTGCTACCTGTAAAGTCCATATACGTGTGTGTGTGTCTGTGTGTGTGTGTGTATGCCATTTGAATGTTTAATGAAACATAACTAGAGAAAGGAAACACAGTATATATTTTGGTGAATCATAGAGATACAGGGTTGACTTAATCCACAGTTCTCAAAAGTTTCTTTTTTTGTCTTTTCTTTAAACATATTTACCTACTATTTGAACATTTCAGTGTTACGTAGCCTCAAAGCCTGTCATTAACGTCTTTGAATTCACACTGTCCTGTCTTGGCAAGATGGAGCTTTTACAATTACACAGCCCTTCAGTTAAAGAGCATAGATTCCTTGGAGTCTGAAAGCCCTAATCTGAATGCTAGGTCTGACCTTTGAGGAGTCAAAACATCTCAGACACTTAAGTATGCCTCCATCTCTTCAACAGTGTGAAGGTGAAACTAATAACAAATACTACATCTATTGTCATGAGATCAAGACTATAGATAAATTTCTTTTCTAAATGTCATTGTACCAAAAATAAAGTGATACTATGAATTTATTTGACTTAAACATAAATAACATGAGTATATAAGATGAATATAGCAATTTAATATTGCTAAACTCAACATTAAATTAAGCTTTATGTTTAAATGTTTTGTTTATCATATGAAGTGGAATTCTGAAAACTATGTTTTCATATTTCTTTGAAGTTTCTCATTTTTTTGTGAAAATTATGCTATAATTTTCTTTACATAGCACTACAATAGAAGACATTGTCACAATCATAAAAAAAAATCCAATATTTCTTTTCACTAAACATATTGGTTTAGATACACTTTCATACTTTACATAACTATGTTTCACCCTTTCCTTCATTGCATTGGCTAGCACATTAAGAATATTTAGTAAGAGTCATGATTGTCTTAATTCTAGTTGAAATGAAATCTTAATATATTACTCAATATATTCATGGCCATCTCTTTAACTATTGAAATATTTATCCTGCTATACTACTTACTATGCTGGATTTTTGTATGCATGATATCCTATATTTTAATTCAAAACATTCCATCTTCCTTAACAAACATCCTGACTACTGAGTGTGTTGGAATTTCTGCCTGCAGCAAATCCCTTCAAATCCAAAGTAGGCAGCACTGAAATCTGAGAATGGCCCACTGAACAGTGAGGATTTATCTTTCCAATATGGTCACCATAAAATAAGCATGAGTGAAGTCCTTAATCCACAAAGTGAAAGATTATCTGCAATGGATGTTCTGGAGATAACAGTATGATATGCTTCTATACACAATTAGTGGCCAAACACAATAATTCAGAAGTAACTGAATTCATCCTCTTGGGACTCACAGACAGGCCTGAGCTTCAAGCCCTTCTTTCTGGGATCTTTTTAGTGATCTACTTAATTAGTGTCATGGGTAATCTTGGATTAATTATGCTAATTTGTGTCAGTCCTCAGCTTCACACAGCTATGTATTATTTCCTTAGCCACCTAGCTTTTGTTGATTTTTGCTATACCTTCTTGGTCACTCTTAACACTCGGATGAACTTCCTCTGAGAAACTAAAAAAATATCCTTACCTGCTTGAGTCACTCAGTTGTTTTGCTTTATCATGTTTGTGGGTTGTGAATTTCATATGCTCTCAGTCATGGCTTATGACAGGTATGTGGCCATTTGTAATCCTTTACTCTATACCATTGTTGTGAACAAAAGAGTCTGTATTCAGATGGTGGTTAGCACATATCTATATAGCTTTTCTGTGGGACTCCTACAAGCAGTTCTTACATTCCGCGTATCTTTCTGTCATTCAAACATAATAAATCACTTCTACTGTGATGATGTACCCTTGGTTGCCCTGGCTTGCCATGAAACCCATTACAAATATATCAAAAAACAGTTATTGTTCACACTTGCTGAGTTCAATATATTTGTCTCTCTTTTTATCGTCCTTGTCTCCTATGTATTCATACTATTTGCCATTTTAAGGACCAAATCAGCTGAAGGCAGAAAAAGGCATTTTCTACTTGTGCTTCCCACTTGACTTCCATCACTATATTTTATGGTCCGATCATCTTCATGTATATGCAACCAGAAACAAGCCATTCCCTGGATATTGATAAAATACCTTCTGTATTCTATATAGTGGTAATTCCTATGCTAAATCCTCTCATATACAGCCTGAGGAACAAGGATGTAAAAAATGCTTTGAAGAGAACTATGGCAAAAGTGTAATCTACTATAAAATAAGTGACCTATGTTCTAACTGAAAACCTTCATATTTAGGAGGCAAAAAAAAAAATTAATAAACAAAAACAAATAGTTTTTCTGCATGATCATACCCTTAGTAACATGCTTTCTAACATTGCAATATTTAAAAAGTGAAAGTGATAGTGTTAATCTCAGTCCTGTCTGACTCTTTTCAACCCCATGGACTGTGGCCCGCCAGGCTCCTCTGCCCAAGGAATCCTCCAGGCAAGAATACCAGAGTGAGTTCCATTCCCTTCTCCAGTGGATCTTTCTGATACAGGGATGGAATCAATTTCCCACATTGCCGGCAGATTCTTTACCGCCTGAGCTACCAAGGGAAAGTTAATATTAATACAGAAGATACACTTATTTTATAATTTTATTTTTTTATTATTTTGTAAATTATAATTTCTGATAATGCTGAATATGCATTGGAAAGATTGATATTGAAGCTGAAGTTCCAATATTTTGGCCAGCTGATGTGAAGAGCTGACTCACTGGAAAAGACCCTGATGCTTGTAAATATTGAAGGCAGGAGGAGAAATGTACGACAGAGGATGAGATGGTTGGATGGCATCATCGACTCAATGGATGTGAATCTGAGCAAACTCCAGGAGATATTGAAGGACAGGGAAGCCTGGTGAGCTGTAGTCTATGGGGTCACAAAGAGTTGGACATGGTTAATGATTGAACTACAACAGCAATATTGAAAGATATAAGGTTGAAATAAATTCAGTTGCAAATAGTGATTTAAATTTTGTTTTTTAGATCACTTAAAATCCCTCTTTTTTTCACAGTGGAATTTTGACTTGAATGCTTCAATTCATAAATCTTACATGGTAAAAAAATCATATCTTCTTTAGATTATTAAAGCAGCTTTCAATTATTAGAATGGTATAAAATACACTCATGCACACACACATACACAAAACACACACACACACACACACACATAGAGTAAGAGGAATTTGAAAAGAACTGTTGATTCTGAAACTCTAACATGGACATTGATATCAACACTGACAGAAAATCTCACTTAAAAAGACTGAAACAGTAACTTGAATTTTAACAAGGGAAGCATGTCCTTCTGCACAGAGTAAGGTCTATAGATCCAATAATAAAGTTAATTTGCTGATTTTTACTGAAGTTCTTTGGTCTTTGAAGAATGTTCTTGTTTTGAGTAACATACACTTATAATTATATGAAAACAATTACACTGAATATGTAAACTGCCTTGGAGAATACAGCTATTTTAACAAGACTAACGAGCACAATATATCTTTCCATTTATTTTGTCTTTAATTTTATTCATGAATGTTATAGATTTCTGAGAAAAGCATCTTTTTTGGAAACTATGAATTTATGTCAAAAAAAAGTTAAATAAGTCCTCTAGGATTTGTTATTTAATTTTAATTTAATGCTTTAGTTGAACAATAACTTTTAACACATTTCTTGTTTTGATGTTCCAATTCATAATCCTTTGTAACTTTAAAAGGCTACAACTTCTTGCCAGTAATACCTAAAAGCAATATATCTTTCCTTATAAAAATAAATAAAACAATTCATCCATCTTTCCTAAAGTTTAGTTTAACACAATTGCCTTTTGCTTTATAAGGGCTTATTACTAAGATTGCATTTTTCATTTGTTACAAACTATTACAAAACAATATACCATAGCTTTTTAGAAAACTTTAAATTGCAATTTTGTATAATATTTTTAAATGGCTGTATATTTGTTGATAACTTTATGATCAGCCTTAAAATTACAGCCACAGTAATGAATATACCAAGGTCTCTTCTCAAGTATTCAACTCTTTCAAGTTAGGAGGATAAGTATAGCTCTTTTAGACACAATTTCATTACTTCATGTTTGTAGGTCAAGTTTGCAGGCATTACAGAGGCAAACCAACCTCTGTATCCACTGGATCATTTTTATTGTGCCTGAAGTGTCTCCTGGCCCAAGCAGAGAAGTCTTAAATCGTAGCCACCACCTGTCAGATTCCTGGTCACTTCCACAGACTCCACTGTGCCTGCATCACTATGTACTATGTGCTATGAACCCCTAAGACAGATCTTCCCAAGTATGTTTCAAGATATTATAGACTCATGGTGATGACTTATAAAAGGTAATTCAAAGCTGAAGTAAATTTTAAAAATGGTTTATGATATAGTGTCTTGCTTGAAGGCACAATTCCCATTCGTATAAAAGGAATGGACATGTTTACGTTCTTTATTTATTGACGTAACATCAGTTTATAATATTATATAAGTTTCAAGTGTACAACATTATATTTCAACATCTGAATACACATAGTACAAGAAAAGGGAGATTTTATATATATGTATATGCCTGCATATGTGCTCGGTTGTTTTAGTCATGTCTCTTTCTGACCCTATGGACTGTAGCCCACCAGGCTCCTCTGTTCATGGGATTCTCTAGACAAGCATACTGGGACTGGGTTGCCATTTCCTCCTCCAGAGGATCTTCCCAATGCAGGGATCGAATCCATGACTCCTGCATCTCCTGCCTTTCATGCATATTCTTTACCACTGGAATAGGCACCTCTCTCCAGTATTCTTACCTGGAAAATTCCATGGACAGAGGAGCCTGGTGGATTACATTGCATGCAGTTGCAAAGAATTGGACACAACTAAGCATGCATACACACATCACAAGATTCCAAAAAACAGGGTGAGGTCAATCTTCATATAAACCTCAAATATGCTTTTCAGGATCCAACCCAAGTCCCCCCAAATTTTCCCCAATTTGTAGTATATTTGAGAAAGACAGATGCCTTTTCACCTGAAATTTTTTCAGTGACCTTCCCTGTTGCCTCACGGCATTAATCCAGTACGTCAGGATATGTTAGATTGCAAGGATTTCACTTTAGCCCATTTGGAGAAAGTCTAAGACAGATTTATCAGCAACCACTACTTGCTTCCGGAGAAGGTGATGGCACCCCACTCCAGTGCTCTTGCCTGGAAAATCCTATGGACGGAGGAACCTGGTAGGCTGCAGTGCATGGGGTCGCTACGAGTTGGACACGACTGAGCGACTTCACCTTCACTTTTTACTTTCATGCTTTGGAGAAGGAAATGGCAACCCATTCCAGTATTCTTGCCTGGATAATCCCAGGGACGGGGGAGCTTGGTGGGCTGCTGTCTGTGGGGTCGCACAGAGTCGGACAGGACTGAAGCGACTTAGCAGCAGCAGTAGCACTACTTGCTTCCACTGTCTGTGGGCACAAATCTCTCTGTATGCAACTTTCCATGTGGCAGGCTAAACAGCTAGGCCACTGGCAACAGCCCGGGAACCAAAATACAATAATTAATACATAGCAAGTTTTTTTTTTCCAAGGAATTCAGAATGTCTCATTTAAAACAAGCTCCTGGCTAAGATTCCTGGACACCAGCGTCTCCTTGAGGATGGGTGGGTGGGCCGGGCCCTCCCCCTCCCTAACCCTGCAGACAGGATGGCTCAGGAGGCTGGTCATGCTCAGGGCTTGTTGTTGGTTGTGGGCTCTGAGTATTGCTATTCCTCAGTCTAGGTGACATCCCTTCCTCCCATGGGAGACCACAGTGGACCAGCGTGTGCTGGGCATGGCCTGGGAGATTTCAGGTGACAAGCTGACAGACTTTGTGCTGAGACATGGTCAGACTGCTGTCCAAGCTAACCTCGCAGGCTCCTGGTACAGGCTCCTGAGGGGCTCGTTGGTCGGGACGCTGTGCCCACTGGCCGTGTGTGCTCACCAGAGAGGCCTGGTGGAGCCCTGAGGGCACATCCTCTTGGGTGCCTTTGCCCAAACCTCAGTCAGCTCCCAACTCACAGAATTTTCTCACTCTTCCTTGACTCTTTCCCTTTGTTTCATTACACAAATAATCTCACCGTATATCACAGAAATATTCTTTCTTATTTGGGAAAGAAAAGGACAGATTCAAATACTTGATTATAAAATTCATCTCTGATATCACAGGATGGGGAGCCTGATGAAAAAGAGAGGTGTGGAGAGCAGTATCTAACGGTCTTTTGCTTTTGACCAGTTGCAGCTTTCCATCATCACCACTTTGTCTCTTTTTAGTCCAAAACTGGAGTAAGGAACCACGGCTCCATCTTTTGCAGAAGATTCGAACCATGTAAGCCTTTTCCTGCACATGGGAATCCTCACTCAGTCCCACTCACTCATCACAATTAAAAACCTCCAGCCCCATAACCACTACTGGTTCCTCCTAACCATATTTTCAGATCAGATTGGGAGTTCACCCTCCTATCCCTAGAAAGCCCCATTATGAGAACAAAACTCTTAATATCTTTTCTTCTTAGATGTGCGGTATCATCTGGCTGCCATCTAAAGCAAGTTGTGGATGGAGAGGTCCATATATTCCTGTGAAATGTCAATTGACCTATGATTTGTATGTTTTGTCTTCTAGATACTGAAGAGAAAGAAATGAATACTCTTAATCTTTGCTGCTGAACTGAAATGTCAATCATAATATTGATTTGAACATTAATCTCAGAAGGAAGGAATGAAAGCTACTTATTGGGAAATTTTTATCCAATGATTTCCAATAACTGCTACTAAATACAAGGCCCATAGATGTAAAATTTATTTTAAATAAATTCATAATTTTAATATAAAGCCAATGTGACAGACTTCAAAGCAAATAATCAAAGCAGACATAGCAACTAATCAAGTTGTTTTCCCAAAAGAGATCATTAAAATATTCCTTTACTCTAGATTCTTTAACTAAACATAGCTGAAAAAGTGATCTACCATTTCAAGGGAAATAATCTTCTGCAAAAGATGGAGCCAGTTACTAAACATTAAATAATTATGTTCAAGTATGTATAATTATATTGTTTTCAATGTTTGTTAAAAAGAATGTAGTACAAAAAAAATCTCCCTGAGGGAGTACATACATAAAATACAAAGTTGTCTCATAAATACCCAGGTAATTTTAAATGTTACTGGCCTCACAAAGATTCCTTTCAGGTACACTGAACTATTTAGGGATTTGTTGTTGAACTGAATGATGACATATTGAATATTGAAAGGTATCAGGTAGTAGAAAGATGTGCTCTATCCCCCTTTTGGGGAAAGAATTTGGACTTACAAAAATATAACTTTATCCACTTAATCATTTAGAGATAATTATTGACCATCTTCTGTATACTAGATACAGTTGGAGGTAAAGATTAAATTGAATATGAAATAGAAATATTACTGCTTGCCAAAAGGAGTTCAAGCTCAGAATGTGCTATAGCCATAATAGTTGTCTTCAATATAGTGTGGTGAATATTATGAAGGAATCAGTGGCTGCAAGAATGTATATATGAGGAAGACTTCAACTCCCTTGAAATCCTCTAAGAGTGATTCAATAGAGTAGAGAAAATTAAGTAGAAGGAAAATCAGGCAAATAAAAAGAATGATGGCAGGGGAAAAGTGTTCTAGGAAGAGAATAAACGACGTATAAAATTCTGTCTCATATTTAAGTATATACAGAAATTTGGAAAACTTGTGACATAGAAACTAAAATGTTTCAGGAGGTGCCTAATCTGAGATGCAAAAATGAAGTTTTCAAGGACTATGTTAGCTGTGAGAAAGTACTTGAAATGTATCCAAACGGCAACAGGAAGACACTGAAGGATTTCATCAGGACAAAATAAGAGTAAAGTTTCTGTAAAATTTCATATAAACTGAAAATTGAGGAACAGAAAAAAATAAGACAGATTGGAGGCAAGACTAAAAGTTAGGTTTCATTTGCAAAAAAAAAAAAAAAAAAAAAAAAGCATCATTGTCCTTGGACCAATAAAGCAATATATATGACCAGATTTGAACATTGTGTGAGGTGTGAGGGATAAAATTGTTAGTGTCATTGTTTAGTTGCTCAGTCATGTTCGACTCGTTGGAATAGCCCATCTGTAGCCCACCAGGCTCCTTTGTCCATGGGAAGTCCCAGGCAAGAATACTAGAGTGGGTTGTTATTTTCTCCTCCAGGGGATCTTCCAAACACAGGGATTGAGCGCGCATCCACTGTGTCTCCTGCATTGACAGGCGGATTCTTTATCAGTAGTAGGGGGGCAAATTGAACATTGGCATGAGGATCAGTAAAGCATAGTAAAAGAAATTGCTCTCTGATTTGGAGAGCAAAAGGATAGTGACACTGTTCATTGCGACTCTTTGTGACCCCATGGACTAGAGCCAACCAGGCTCCTCTGTCCATGGAATTCTCCAGGCAAAATTACTGTAGTGGGTTTCCATTTCTTCCTCCAGGGGATCTTTCCTACCCAGGGATCGAATCTGTGTCTCTTATGTCTCCTGCATTGACAGCCAGATTCTTAATCACTAACGCCATCTGGGAAGACCGTTCATTGTGCTAGAAAATACATATTCCAAGTCTTGAGTTTTTGGTCCCATGTGCAGAAATATCAAGTTCTTTTCTGTGTGTAATACTTTGATAAATATCTAAATGGCAATTTCTGAGAGATATTTAGATATATAAATCTGGGGCAGAAAGAGGTAGTTGGAAAAATAATTTATTAATATATTTGTTCATAATCAGCATATAGATGCCTATTGAGCACATAGGATTGGATAATTGATCAAGAAGGTGCCAAAATGAGAGGAAGGAGCTTTGGAGAGAACATGAAGAACATGCCATCTAAAGCATAATAATAGGAACAGACTCCAAGGTTGAGAATGAAAATGAACAAGTAAACTCAAAAGACTGCTTTGCTTTAGAACCCAAACTTGTATTCAACAGAGTTCAGTGCTACAGTGCTGCCAAAAAATACAGGTTTTATTGGATTTGAAAATAGGACATTGATAATAAACATGCTCAGGGAATTTTTTTTTGTTTGTTTTAATGAGAAAGATAGGTAGATTACACCTTGTTAAGTTATAAATGCAGCTTACAGGATGGCACTAGTGGTAAAATAGTCTGCCTGTCAATGCAGGAGACGTAAGAGATGCAGGTTACATATCTGAGTTGTGAAGATCCCTTGGAGTATGAAATGGTAACCCACTCCAATATCTTTGCCTGGAAAATTCCATGGACAGAGGAGCCTTGTGGGCTACAATCTGTTGGATCACAAAGAGCCACTCTAATGGCAGAAAGTGCTTCTTGATGAGGGTGAAAGAGGAGAGTGAAGAAGCTGGCTTAAAACTAAACATTCAAAAAACTAAGATCATGGCATCCAGTCCCATCATTTCATGGCAAACAGAAGAAGAAAAAGTGGCAACAGTGATAAATTTTACTTTCTTGGACTCCAAAATCACTGCAGATGATGACTGCAGCCTTGAAATTAAAAGATGCTTGCTTCTTGAAAAAAAAGCTATGGCACATCTAGGAAGCATATTAAAAAGCAGAGACATTGCTTCACCAACAAAGGTCTGTATAGTCAAAGCTTTCATTTTTCCATTAGTCTTGTATGGATGTGAGAGTTGGACCATAAAGAAGGCTGAGCAATGAAGAATTGATGCTTTCAAATTGTTGTGCTGGAGAAGACTCTTGAGAGTCCCTTGGACTGCAAGGAGATCAAGCCAGTCAATCCTAAAGGAGATCAACCCTGAATATTCACTGGAAGGACTTATACTGAAGTTGAAGCTGCAATACATAGGCAATCTGATGTGAAGAGCAGCCTCACTGATAAAAACCCTGATGCTGGGAAAGACTGAAGACAGGAGGAGAAGAGGGTGAGATAGGATGAGATGTTTGGATGGCATCAATGACTCAAAGGACATGAATTTGAGCAAACTGTGGGAGATAGTGAAGGACAGGGATGCCTGGCATGTTTGCAGTTCATGGGTCACAAAGATTCAGACACAGCTTAACAACTGAAAATAGTTATAAATATATTTGAGAAGTTGGGGACAGATAACTGTTCCAATAAGTTTGATTGAAAATTGGTGATGGGAATGGAAAGAGAAAGGAGTAACCAAGATAAGTTTTCAAGGGGATGTCAATCCAAATTTCATGTGGGAGGAGCTTTTATATTTATTTGATCATGTTTTTTACTGTCTTGAAAATCTATAAAGTGCATGTGAAGTAACCTGATATAATACAGTGATAAAGGAAAATCATATTAACTTATGCTCTGCCCTGTTAAGAAAGGATGGAAACAAATTCAATTGTACCAGTTTTTGAGCACTGAGAAGCCACCTTGGGTTTATATAAAACTTCTGTGAAATGAGGCTCTTCTAAATGCTGTCCAAATGCTATTCACTTGGGACCATTTGATACTTCAAGATAGAGCTTAAAAACATATATCTTAATTACTTAAAGACATTTTACAATCTGGAAAATTGTTCACTGGTGTGTATTTTCCCAAAAGATAGCTGGAAAATTTCACAATGTAATTTTCCTAAATATCAATATTGTGTATGTATTGAAAAAAATAGAATATGAAGAAAAACAAAATGAAGAAACTTTTAATATTATACCAAAGTGGTTCCCTAAAGATACGTGCTGTTAGTATTTTAATTTTTGACTTACACTTTCCATGCTTGATTTTGCTAATTTTTACTCTTCTGAACCTATAGAAAGAACATCCTGTTCTTTCTATATTGTTCTTTCTATATGTTTAACTTCTGGTGTCGAGACCAGCTCGACAAGTAGGGTTTCTGAAAGCGTGATACAGCAAGAGAATGAGAAACGAGACATAAGAATTCAGAGAAAAGCGAGGATCAGGGGACCAACACCACTCCAAGGTAAAGGTGCTGAAACTGAGTCCAAGCCAGCTTTATTATACTTTCAGCCATGAATGAAAGAATATGCAGGGAGTTAAACTATAACTCATGTGGCCTTCAGGGCCAAAGAACAAAATGATCATTAACCATTGAGTAATTAGGAAACAGTAATCAATAACAAATCAGTAACTAAGACTAATATTCTTATCTATAGATTTTCCACCAGATACGTAAAACATGTGACTCTGAGACATGTTTTCTGACCCCAGGGTTATATCTTGTTTTCAAGATTGTGAACTGTTCCCTCTGGACTTGTTCCAAGAGTCTCATGCCTTATAGCATCCAGTTTATTGATAATTATAAATTTATTTTGTGGCCCTTGCCAGGGCCTGCTTTTCTTTTATTCTTCCTGTCTCCCACAATATTCTTATGAAGTGATAAAATGACAGTTCTGTGAAAGAAATTTACAACTTAAGAAATTATGTTAATGTATTTGCTATCAAAGCCACTTTATATCTTGAATGCTTTTTTTTTTTCTTTAAAGAAAAGTACAACACAGGCTTTGCTATTGTATTGATTGTGAAAATTTAATTGACATTCTCCCTTTCTTCTTTTCCAGCTTCCTAGTGGAATTTACACCTGGACCAAATTTTTTTACAGTAAATTCTAAAGTAAATCTACACATAATTCAGAGTCCTTATCAAGATTTTATTTTAACTCAATTTAGCATAACATCCTGGAGAGTCAGGGATACCTTCTCACACTTAATCATTCCTTACAGAGTCAAAATTATTCAGAGTGTGTGATCTGGTGGAATTTACTGTAGAGTTGTTTATTTCATGGCAGAAAGCAATCATTCAGCAGTTACTGAGTTCATCCTCTTGGGCCTCACAGATAACCCAGAGCTTCAGCTCATTTTCTTTTGTGTTTTATTGTTGATCTACTTGATTACTGCCTTGGGTAATCTGGTTTGATTGTGCAATACGAATGAGCCCTCAACTTCACACACCCATGTATTTTTTCCTCTGTCATCTGGCTTTTGTGGATTTTTATGGTTCCTCCACTATCACACCAAACATGCTTGTAAACACTTTTCGTGAAATTAAAATTGTGTCACTTTATGCATGTGCTACTGAAGTGTGTTGCTTTATCATATTTTCAGTTTGGGAATTATTAATGCTGTCTGTCATGGCTTATGATCAGTATGTGGCCATATGCCACCCGTATCCAAATGGTCCCTAGCTCTTATATTTATGGATTCCTAGTGGGATTCATACAAACAGTGGCTACATTCCACATGGCTTTCTGTGGCCCTAATGTGATCAACCAGTTCTACTGTGATGATGTTCCCTTGATCACTCTGGCCTGCTCTGATACACGAGTCAAAGAGCTGATATTACTAGCCATTGCAGGATTCAATGTCTTCTGTTCTCTTCTCATTGTACTCATATCTATGTGTTCATCGCCTTTGCCATCATAAGGATCCATTCTGCTGTAGGGAGACAGAAAGCCTTTTCTACCTGTGCCTCTCACCTGTTTTCTATTACTATGTATTGTGGGACCCTCAGTTTTATGTACCTGCAGCCCAAGTCAAGCCACTCACTAGGTAAAGACAAATTTGCCTCAGTTTTCTATACTGTGGTGATTCTTAGGCTAAACCTACTGATCTACACCTTCAGGAATTGGGAGGTAAAAAATGCTTTGAGAAAAATTATTGAAAAGATGTATTTGAATAAAAAATAAGAATTGTGTTGTTACTTAAGATATGCTGGGAATAGATTTCAATCATTTCGGTCTCTCAGTTGTGTCCGACTCTTTGCGACCCCATGAACCGCAGCACACCAGGCCTCCCTGTCCATCACTAACTCCCGGAGTCGACCCAAACCCGTGTCCACTGAGTCAGTGATGCCATTCAACTTTCCATCCTCTGTCATCCCCTTCTCCTCCTGCCCTCAATCTTCCCCAGCATCAGGGTTTTTTCAAATGAGTCAACTCTTTGCATCAGGTGGCCGAAGTATTGGAGTTTCAGCTTCAACATCATTCCTTCCAATGAATATTCAGTACTGATTTCATTTAGGATGGACTGGTTGGATCTCCTTGCAGTCCAAGGAACTCTCAAGAGTCTTATCCAACATCACAGTTCAAGCATCAATTTTTTGGCGCTCAGCTTTCTTTATAGTCCAACTCTCACATCCAAACATGACTACTGGAAAAACTAAAACCTTGACTAGATGGACCTTTGTTGACAAAGTAATGTCTCTGCTTTTCAATATGCTCTCTAGGTTGGTCATAACTTTCCTTCCAAGGAGTAAGTGTCTTAATTTTATGGCTGCAGTCACCATCTGCAGTGACTTTGGAGCCCCAAAAAATAAAGTCTGACACAGTTTCCACTGTTTCTCCATCAACTTCCCATGAAGTGATGGGACCAGATGCCATGATCTTAGTTTTCTGAACGTTGAGCTTTAAGCCAACTTTTTCACTCTCCTCTTTCACTTTCATCAAGTGGCTCTTTCGTTCTTTTTCACTTTCTGCCATAAGGGTGGTGTCATCTGCATATCTGAGGTTATTGATATTTCTCCCGGCAATCTTGATTCCAGCTTGTGTTTCTTCCAGCCCAGCGTTTCCCATGATGTACTCTGCATATAAGTTAAATAAGCAGGATGACAATATACAGCCTTGACATACTTCTTTTCCTATTTGGAACCAGTCTCTTGTTCCATGTCCGGTTCTAACTGTTGCTTCCTGATCTGCATACAGGTTTCTCAAGAGACAGGTCGAATGGTCTGGTATTCCCATCTCTTTCAGAATTTTCCACAGCTTTTTGTGAGTCATACAGTCAAAGGCTTTGGCATAGTCAATAAAGCAGAAACAGATGTTTTTCTGGAACTCTCTTGATTTTTTGATGATGCAGCAGATGTTGGCAATTTGATCTTTGGTTCCTCTGCTTTTTCTAAAATCAGCTTGAACATCTGGAAGTTCACGGTTCATGTATTGCTGAAGCATGGCATGGAGAATTTTGAGCATTGCTTTACTAGCGTGTGAGATGAGTGCAATTGTGCGGTAGTATGAGCATTCTTCGGCACTGCCTTTCTTTGGGATTGCAATGAAAACTGACCTTTTTCAGTCCTGTGGCCACTGCTGAGTGTTCCAGATTTGCTGCCATATTGAGTGCAGCACTTTCACAGCATCATCTTTCAAGATTTGAAATAGTTCAACTGGAATTCCATCACCTCCACTAGCTTTGTTCATAGTGATGCTTTCTAAGGCCCACTTGACTTCACATTCCAGGATGTCTGCCTCTAGGTGAGTGATCACACCATCGTGATTATCTGGGTCATGAAGATCTTTTTTGTACAGTTCTTCTGTGTATTTTTGCCACCTCTTCTTAATATCTTCTGGTTCTGTTAGGTCCATATCATTTCTGTCCTTTATCGAGCCCATCTTTGCATGAAATGTTCCCTTGGTATCTCCTATTTTCTTGAAGAGATCTCTAGTCTTTCCCAATCTGTTGGTTTCCTCTATTTCTTTGCATTGATCGCTGAGGAAGGCTTTCTTATCTCTCCTTGCTATTCTTTGAAACTCTGCGTTCAGGTGGGAATATCTTTCCTTTTCTCCTTTGCTTTTCACTTGTCTTCTTTTCCAAGCTATTTGTAAGGTCTCCGCAGACAGCCATTTTGCTTTTTCGCATTTCTTTTCCATGGGGATGGTCTTGATCCCTGTCTCCTGTACAATGCCACGAACCTCTGTCCATAGTTCATCAGGCATTCTGTCTATCAGATCTAGTCCCTTAAATATATTTGTCACTTCCACTGTATAATCATAAGGGATTTGATTTAGGTCATACCTGAATGATCGAAGAGTTTTCCCTACTTTCTTCAATTTAAGTCTGAATTTGGCAATAAGGAGTTCATGGTCTGAGCTGTAGTCTGCTCCCAGTCTTGTTTTGCTGACTGTATAGAGCTTCTCCATCTTTGGCTGCAAAGAATCTAATCAATCTGATTTCGGTGTTGACCAACTGGTGACGTCCATGTGTAGAGTCTTCTCTTGTGTTGTTGGAAGAGGGTGTTTGCTATGACCATTGTGTTCTCTTGGCAAAACTCTATTAGCCTTTCCCTGCTTCATTCTGCATTCCAAGGCCAAATTTGCCTGTTATGCCAGGTGTTTCCTGACTTCCTACTTTTGCATTCCAGTCCCCTATAATGAAAAGGACATCTTTTTTGGGTGTTAGTTCTAAAAGGTCTTGTGAGTCTTCACAGAACCATTCCACTTCAACTTCTTCAGTGTTACTGGTCAGGGCATAGACTTGGATTACCGTGATAGTGAATGGTTTGCCTTGTAAATGAACAGAGATCATTCTGTCGTTTTTGAGATTGCATCCAAGTACTGCATTTCGAATTCTTTTGTTGATGATGATGGCTACTCCATTTCTTCTAAGGGATTCCTGCCCACAGTAGTAGACATAATTGTCATCTGATTTGAATTCACCCATTCCAGTCCATCTTACTTCGCTGAGTCCTAGAATGTCGACGTTCACTCTTGCCATCTCCTGTTTGACCACTTCCAATTTGCCTTGATTCATGGACCTAACATTCCAGGTTCCTGTGTAATATTGCTCTTTACAGCATCGGACTTTGCTTCTATCACCAGTCACATCCACAGCTGGGTATTGTTTTTGCTTTGGCTCCATCTCATCATTCTCTCTGGAGTTATTTCTCCACTGATCTTCAATAGCATATTGGGCACCTACTGACCTGGGGAGTTCCTCTTTCAGTGTCCTATCTTTTTGCCTTTTCATACTGTTCATGGGGTTCTCAAGGCAAGAATACTGAAGTAGTTTGTCATGCCCTTCTCCAGTGGACCACATTCTGTTAGACCTCTCCACCATGACCCGTCCGTCTTGGGTGGGCCCAGATGGCATGGCTTAGTTTCATTGAGTTAGACAAGGCTGGGGTCCATGTGATCAGATTGGCTAGTTTTTTGTGATTATGGTTTCAGTGTGTCTGCCCTGTGATGACCTTTTGCAACACTTATGGTCTTACTTGGGTTTCCTCTTACCTTGGACGTAGGGTATCTCTTCACGGCTTGGCTTTAAAGCAAGACCGGTGCCCAATTTCTGGAATCTTTAGGACAGACTTTTTTCTCTCCATCTACACCATCCATTGACTTTAGAGCAGCTGAGGGTGGGGGTGAGGTGTATGGGAACGGGGTGGGGGACTTGGGGAGGGGGTGATTTCCTTCTCATAAAACCCATAGAAGCACCAAGTTCTCTGTCAAACCTGATTTAAAAATTTAAAATGTGAATTCATTCAACTCACAAGGTTCTAAAGATACCTCATGGCAACATATATGGGTTCCTTACAAATTAAGTGCAGAAGAGGAAATAATTCCCTTGTACAATATACCTCAAGGCTTCCCTATTGTCTCAAGGGTGAATAATTCAATTGCCAATGAAGGAGACTCAGGTTTGAACTCTGTTTGGGGAGATACCCTGGAGAAGGAAATGACAACCCACTCCAGAATTCTAACCTGGAAAATACTATGGACAGAGGAGCCTGGTGGGCTAGAATCCATAGGGTCACAAAAAAGTCAGACATGACTTAGCAATTAAACAACAACAACATTACAAACCTTAAACTGTATTTTACATAATGACTGTAACTACCAAAATCACCATCCAAAATGGTAAAATGATAATAGTAAATCAGTAATTTAATTAATTTTTATGAACTGTCAAAATAATAAAAGAACTTAGAATCACTAAGTTTTAAATTTCATGTCATGATCCTATAAGGGTAATTGAATAAATTACATTGTAGCCTGAGATTATTTCTATTTGAACATATAAGAATTTATTCATTTTAAAAATATAATTTCTTATAAACCACGTTTTCCAATTATATTTAAAAATCTGATAATGACACATTTAAGTATAGATAACCTCTAATTAGGTTTCCCAGCTGGCTCAGCGGTAAAGGATCTGCCTGCCAATGCCAGGGACCTGAGTTCGATTCCTGGGTCAGGAAGAACCCTGGGAGAAAGAAGTGGCAGCCCACTCCAGTATTCTTGCCTGGAAAATCCCATGGACAGAGGAAACTGGTAGGCTACAGTCCATGGGGTTACAAAGAATCTGATGAAACTTAGCAAACTAAATAACAATAACACAATGATCTATAATTAGGGCTTTCCAGGTGACTCTAGTGGTAAAGATTCTGCCTGCAGTGCAGGAAACACAGGAGAGGCAAATCCAAGCCCTGGGTTGGAAAGATCCCCTGGAGTAGGAAATGGAAGCCCACTCCAGAATTCTTCCCTGGAGAATCCAATGGACTGAGAAGCCTGGTAGGGTACAGTCCAAAGTGTTGCAAATAATTGGACACGACTGAGAAACTAAGGGTGCAATCTATAATATCCTTTAGTCGTGATGTTATAGCCACGTGTTTTGGGAAACAAGCTCACTCAGAAGGACGATGCAGATAGTGAAGTGCAGTTTATTACATCGGCGGGCCCAAGGCAGAGTCTCCTCTTAGCCAAGGACCCAGACCAGCGTTTGTGAGAATCTTTTATACCCCATGTGTACGTGTCTGAACCCACAAATACCCCATGTGTACATGTCTGAACCCACCACCCCAATTTCCCTGTGACTTACATAAACAAAGGAAAGGTAAATACAACCACAATAACCCCATCATTCATGTGTTATGTGTTCAAACAATCAATTATCAATAAGCCCGAGGTGACAGAAAAAATTTATGACCTGTCCGGAGATAGGGGGATTAGTGTATGTTTTCTCTTAGGTGATGAGTGACCTGGATACAATCTTCAAGATTCCCCTGTCCGGAGGGGGTCTTACCTTCTATTGTCGTTTCCACAGGCACTAAGCACAGAGTTCAGAGTCCATTAGAGAGGTGGCCGAACATGATCAGCATGAACCGGCCTAAGATGGAGTCCAGGCCCCATGAATTCCTTCTTCATTCCCCCCTCTTGATGTTTCTAGTTTCGTAACTAGCATCATTTATTGAGATATATTGTACTTTAGCCCTCTAACCACCCACATGAGAGAACGCTATCAACCTCTGGGTTACAAAGTTCACAAGACATTGTAAGAAGCAGGGCCCACAAAGCAGTATGATTAGAACTATTATGACAACAGTAACAATATTTTTCCACCAATCTCCCTTTACCCAGGACAGGATCGAAGTCTAAAAGGGAATATTTTCATCAGACATGGCTTTCACTTGATTTTGCATATCTTCCAAGGCAGTAGATATAATTTTAGACAGGTCAGGGATGTATATACAACATTTGACTTTAATTATGGCACAAGTTCCTCCCTGGGCTGTTGTATGTCTAATGCCATCTTATTTTGAATTATTGCCTTCCTCATTTGAATTTGTTCTTCGTTCAAGGCTTGAATGGCTTTTGTATTGTCTAAGAGGGCCTGTTTAGTGAAATTAGTTAAGGCCTCCACCTTAATCATGATATCTGTTGTCCCTACAGAGGGTACAAACAAGGCAGCAAGATAGTCATACCATTGGAACACAGATCTTGTCCATCTTGCATGCAGATAGGGCAGGTTTGCTGGAGGTTGGTGTAGGCTAGGCTTAATATTGTCATGGGAGAAAGCAAATCTCAGTGTGCAGTGCCCTACCCAACCAACTGGTAACCATGGCCATAAGTTAAGCCACAGAGCCACTGGGTCCCAACGGATTTCAGGATTATATTTTCAGTCGGAACCGGGCCACAGAAATGACTGATTGGGGTGATAGGTAACTTCTATGATTTGTTTACATTGTTTAGGAGACAAATAACCCATATATTTTAATTTTGGGGGGTCTAGGTGGCAGTCTCCAAATCCAACTTTGTGTTCCTTTTTGTTTCCAGCAAATAGTAGCAGGAGCAATCAACTGTCTTTTTTCAGGAGTCATCCAGAAATATTTATCCCAGACCTGGTAGTACTGCTCAAGGTACCGGGAGGCCTGTCCCCCTTTTGTAAGGGAGCCCTTTTTTATTTTTATTTTTTATATATGAGGTATAAGCTCTTGTTACCTCCGTAAGACTAGTGTTTATATTAAACATAACCCCATGTCCCTGGCCCATTGATGGCTTTTTTTTTACACCAGGAGAGCAAAGGAAGGTTATGATTGGTGAGAGAAAGGAAAGTTCCCTTTTGTTGTTCCAAGAAGGAGCACAGTGGTATAAAGTCTCCATAACAAAGTGGCGACACCCACCAGGGGAGTCCATCTATAACTGACAGGGGCATAGCCCCACATACCCAACAGTCGGAGGAGTTGTGGAAGTCTGTGTAGGAATGTGCCCATGAGATGAAGAGGTTGTCTTCTGTAGGAACAGTGGTCAGGTTCAGAACTGCGTTGGTGAGGCCGAGTAGCAGGAGTCGTTTACCCAGCTCCATCCTAGAGAGGACTCGTCTGGGACCTCGTTTTTTTTTTTTTTTTTCCTTCAGAATGATCTTGGTTTCCCATGGGTTGGTGGGGTCCTTTTGGGTGGTCCACTCGGGGTCTTCCGAGTCAGCGTGGTATGCCTTCTTTACTTTGGTGTGATGGATCCAAGGAGCAATGCTTGCAACTTTAACTGTAGTAGGGGTGGTTAAAACAACAGTGTAAGGACCTTTCCATCTGGGGTTCAGTGAGTCATGTTTTCAGTCTTTTACCCATACCTGGTCCCCTGGTATAAACTCATGCATCTGCTCCCCCAAGGGGAATGGTATTCTTTTTTGCACAAACTTAGTTACTTGATTAATTACCTTACCTAGTTGTTCCATCTGTTGTGATATCCCATCTCCCCTTATTTGGACTATATTGGTTGTTACCTGTCTTATTATGGGAGGAGGCCTCCCATACACAATTTCATAGGGAGAGTAGCCATGGGACCGTGGGGTCATCTTGAGTTTGAGCAAGGCCATGGGAAGTAAATCTACCCAGGAAGAGTCAGTTTTTATAATCCAATTAGAAAGTGTCTCCTTTAGTGGCCGGTTAGTTCGTTCTACCATTTTGGAGCTTTGAGGCTGGTAGGCGGTGTGTAACTTTCATTTTATATTCATGGCTTTGCTTACTTGTTGTATCAGATCTGATATGAAGGCTGGGCCATTATTTGATCCTATGCTGTTGGGGAATCCAAATCGGGGAACTATTTCCCTAAGCAGGCTCCAAGCTACTTTTGATGCTTTTTCAGTTCGGGTGGGGAAGGCCTCCACCCATCCTGAGAATGTACATACCAGGACCAACAGGTAGCGAAAATGGCGATATGGTTTTATCTCAGTGAAGTCCACTTCCAGATGTTTAAAAGGAAGAGTACCTTTTAATTGGATACCTGGAGGTTTTGGTCTGCACCTTGGAGCGGCATTAATCTGAGAGCAGGAGTTGCAACTTTGGGATTCTATTCTACATAGAGAGGAGAGGCGAGGAACCATAAAATAACTTCGGATCAATTCCTCTAATTTGTCATGTCCCAGGTGAGTCATGCGGTGAGCTTGGCTCACCAGAGAGGGGGCCATCTTTTCAGGCACTAGTAGCTTACCATCCGGTAGTTTCCACCATCTTTTTTTTTTTGTCTTGGTGGCTCCCTCTGCTTCAGCTAGTTGGTTTTGAGCCTTAGTGTATGTTGGGGAGTCTAGGGCCAGCTCGGGTAGCTCAGCTAGGACAAAAGTTTTCATGGGGATTTCCCCGGATTCCTTTTCGTCCTCATCTGCTCGTCTGGTGGTCTCATCAGCCAGCCTATTCCCTCGAGCCTGTGCAGTGTCTTCTTTTTGGTGCCCACGGCAGTGCATGACTGCTACCTCCGTGGGGCTCCAGACAGCGTCTAGCAGAGTCAGGATCTCCTCCTTATTTTTAATGTCCTTTCCATTGGCTGTTAGAAGGCCTCTCTCTCAGTATAGCGCACCATGTACGTGGAGCGTAGCACAAGCATACTGGGAGTTGGTGTAGACGTTCACCTTTTTACCCTTTGACAATTGCAGTGTCCGGATTAAGGCCCATAATTTAGCTCGTTGGGCTGACCAGTGTTGTGGTAAGGAGTCGGCCTCGATAACAGTCTTTTTTGTGACTACAGCATAGCCTGACATTAGCTGCCCTAGCTTTACCAGCCTGGTGCCATTAGTATACAGAGTCCAGTCAAGATTTGAAATTGGCTTGTCTCAGAGGTCTGGACGGCTAGCATAGACCTCCTCTAAGACTTCCTTGCAATCGTGAGTGGGTCCACTTTCTCCTGTTGGGAGAAGTGTTGCCGGGTTTAAACCCTGCAAGCCTCGATATGGAGGTTGGGGTTTTTACATAGCAGTCCCTGGTATTGAATAATCCGGGAATTGGACAACCATTTGTGGGGATCTCCTCGAAGGAGGGTGTTGACTTCATGTGGGACCTTTATGATCAGGTCCTGGCGGAAAGTTAATTTTGTGTCTTCACGTACCAGTAAGGTGACCGCGGGTACTGCCCGCAGACAGCTAGGCCAGCCAGTGGCAACATTATCAAGCCGCTTTGAAAGGTAAGCTATTGGCCTGTCCCACGTTCCCAAGGTTTGAGTCAAAACCCCCATGGCTGTTTTATCTTTCTCAGTCACATACAAGGTGAATGGTTTGGTGAGGCCTGGCAATCCCAAGGCGGGGGCGGGGGTGATTGCTAGTCTTAGCTCCTCAAAAGCTTTTTGTTGTTTTTCAGTCTAACTTACTGAATTTTCTTCAGGCCCTATCAGGAGCTCAAATAGGGGTTGGGCTATTTGAGAATACCTTGGAATCCAAATCTTGCAGAATCTAGCGGCCCCTAGGAACTCTCTGACTTGTCGCCAAGTCTTAGGCGAAGGGAGTCTCAGAATTACTTTTTTTCTAGATTGATCTAGCAATCTTGTTCCTTTCCTTAAGACAAACCCCAAATACCTCACCTATTCTTTGCAGATTTGTGCCTTTTTCTTTGACACTCGGTATCCCGTTTTTGCCAGCAGTTGGAGGAGCGCCTGGGTCCCTTCCCAGCATTCTTCCCAAGTCTTAGTGGCTAGCAACAGGTCGTCCACATATTGCAGGAGCCAACATCCATACCTCTCAGGCTGGAAAGGTTCCAGGTCCGAAGCCAAGGCTTTTCTAAAGATGGTTGGAGCATTTTTGAATCCTTGCAGGAGGCGGGCTCAAGTGAGCTGCTGCTTATTGCCTCCGATTGGGTCCTCTCATTCAAAGGCAAAGATGGGTTGTGATGCAGGTGCTAGGCATATACATAAAAAGATATCTTTGAGGTCCAAGCAAGTATAGATCCTTGTCTTAGGTGGGAGGAGACTAAGTAAGGTATAGGGGTTTGGGACAGTCGGGTGTAGAGTCACAGTGGCCTGACTGACCAGTCTGAGATCTTGTACAGGCCTATAGTCTTGTCCTCCTTCCTTCTTTACCAGTAAGATGGGTGTGTTTCAGGCTGATTGACATTCCACCAGGATGCCTGCTTGCTTTAGCCTATTGATGCGAGGCAGAATCCCGATTCGGGCTTCTAAGGGTATTGGGTATTGGCGCTTTTTCACCGGGGTGGCGCCAGGTTTGAGTTCTATTATTACAGGGGCTTGGTGTCTGGCTAGCCCAGGGGGGTTATCTTCGGCCCAGACCTCAGGGAACAGCTGAGTTAACCTTCTCTCCAACCCTGTTGCCTGGTCTTGTTTATTTCCAGGGGGCTCATGTAGCCTCCATTCATCTTGAGGGGGCACAGAGAGGGAGAGTAAGTAGGTTGTTGTGCCCACTCGAAAAGTGGGTCTCTCTTCAGGAGAGAAAGTCACTTGTGCTCCCAGCTTGGAGAGCAAGTCTCTCCCCAGCAGGGGTACTGGGCACTCAGGGATATAGAGGAACTCATGAGTCACTTGGTGACCCCCCATCTGACATTTCCTGGGCTGGCAAAACGACTTAACCATTTCTTCTCCCAAAACCCTGGTTACTGCGGCGGTCCTTTTAGACAGTGGCGCCACGGGTTTAGTTACCACGGACAATTCCGCCCTGGTGTCCATCATAAAGTCAATATCTTGGTCCCCAATTTTTAAAGTTACCATGGGCTCTCGGGGACCTGATGTCTTTGGGAGGGGTTTATTTTCCCTTCTTCCTTTTGGGCACTCATTCTTCCAATGACCGAACTCACGGCATTGGGCGCGTTGATTTGGTTGTAATGGAGCCCATGGCCTCCGTTGGGACCGGTTGGAGGGCTGTCCTGACCTCGAAGCCAGAGGAGGATTTTTTTTTGTTTTGGCGGTGGAAAAGTCTTCGGAAGACCTTCCAAGCGCAGCAGCCAGCATTGCAAACCTCTCATTTGTTCTCCTCTGCTCGTCTTTATACCTTTTCTCATATTTCTTTTTTATTTTTGTGTCCCTATTCCAGAACACCTTATCCGCTATTTCAATCAGCTGAGAGCTAGACATGGATATGACCCCCTCGGTCTTTTGAAGCTTTCGTTTTATGTCAGGACATGCTTGCGAGATAAATGCTGACTTGATAACAATCTGGGAGCCTGTAGCTTTTGGATCTATGGGTGTATAGAGTCTATAGGCCTCACAAAGTCTCTCGTAAAATTCAGAAGGTGACTTGTTTTCCTTTTGAACTACTCCGGCTGGTTTAGACATGTCCATCAGCTTTCGGGCTCCCCTTATAAGTCTTTGTATAATCGCTGTTCGGTATCTGTCTAACTGAATTTTTCCCTCCTCTGTATTGTAGTCCCAATTAGGTCTGTCAGTGGGGAAGTCTTTCTCTATCCACCTCTCTGGGTTAGCAGTGCCCTCAGGGATCATTTCTTGTAACCATTTTTTTGCCTCAGTGTTGATCCTATATCTCTCTTCTGTACTGAAGAGAGATGTTAGTAATTGCATTATATCGTCCCAGGTTGGTCGATGAGTGCGGAAAATAGTCTCCATCAGTCTAGTCATGCCCTGGGGTTCCACCGAGTAGAAGGGGTGTGTTTTTGCCAGTTCAGTATATCGGTTGATGAAAAGGGTTGATAGTAATAGATTACAGGAGCTTGGTGATAATTACCGTCCTCCCCTATCATTGGGGGTTGCTGAACTTCTCTCAGGGGGATCTGCAAGGGTATTCTTCCCTCTGGCTCTTTGGCAGAACGGAGCCTTTGTTTAATTCCAGTGATTCCTCCCCCTTGTCCGGGAGTACTTACCGGGAGTGGAGGGTAGAGTTTAGGGAATGTAGAGGCAGCATCCGGGGTGGTAGAGTCCAGTGGGCTCATTGTCCCTTCAGCTGAGGCTGGAGCTTGCCGAGTGGGCGGCTCTTCAACCTGTAGGGCTGTTGGGACCGCTGAGGAGTCTGGGAGGCTTACCGGTCTCTGGCTGGTTCCTCCGGTTGGGCCTCCAGCGGCCGTGGTGATACTAGTTGGCGGGACCATCATCCAATATGGCGGTGGGGGAAGTTCATCTCTTTCAGGGTCTTGTAAAATTTCCTCCTCGTCCTTGGTTACCTTTTGGGCCATCAAGATTTTTCCTTTCCCGCCATGATCATAAAAACGGGCCCATTTGGGGGGGTCTTGGGCTATTCCCAGCCAAGAGTCTATGTACGGGAACTGATTGAGGTGTCCGGGCTTTCCCATAACTATAGCATAGATTATCTTTATAAGATTTACGTCCATAGTTCCCTCTGGTGGCCAGCCAACTCCCATGGAAGGTCATTCGACTTCACAAAGGGTATGGAGCCGGCCGGGTGTCATTTTCTTCCCATAGTCTCCATCGAACCCTTTTTTAAAATTCTTAATCATATTCTCCAATACAGTGGCTTTAGATCCGCTTCCTCCCATTTTCTTACCTCTGGATTTCCCTGTCCCAGGGCCTTCCAAAGAAGCCAATCTACCTGTTTCCACTGGTAGGGGAGATGACGGGTCACACAGCAGATGGGTACCTTCTGGGGGAGGGCAGAATACGAGCACACGGAATTCAATATCTCCTTAAAACCTTGTGGCGACCGTTAGGCACGTTGCCTAAGACGGCGTGGACACACCTCCTAGCTGGCTTTCTTAAACCCTAAGTTCCCTGCCTTTATCCCTGGCACGGTCGTCGACCCAAGTGCTGAGTGGCTATTGTTGCCAACCTAAACCAGTTTCCTATGTGTCTCCCTTCTGGTCCCTCCCAGGGGGGTTATCAGGCCCCCTCTTCCACCCTACCAGGTGGGTTCCTCCCTACATGAGCGCTCAGTTCCCTTGCTGCCATTCACTACCTGCCAAAGCGAAGAAACCGGGCGTTGAAAGGCTGAGTTCTTCCAGAGGGGTGAGGCGCCTTTCCCCCTCTAGGAGATTCAAGCTACAAAGCCTCGGGGTGGCCTCAAATGAGACCTGTCTCCTCAAAGTGAGGAGTTTCCCAGCCCATGCACCAAATGTTATAGTCACGTGTTCTGGGAAACAAGCTCACTCAGAAGGACAATGCAAATAGTGAAGTGCAGTTTATTACACCAGCAGGCTCAAGGCAGAGTCTCCTCTTAGCCAAGGACCCCGACCAGCATTTGTGAGAATCTTTTACACCCCATATGTACGTGTCTGAACCCACAAATACCCCATATGTACGTGTCTGAACCCACCACCCCAATTTCCTTGTGACTTACATAAACAAAGGAAAGGTAAATACAACCACAATAACCCCATCATTCATGTGTTATGTGTTCAAACAATCAATTATCAATAAGCCCGAGGTGACAGAAAAAATTTATGACCTGTCCGGAGGTAGGGGGATTAGTGTATGTTTTCTCTTAGGTGATGAGTAACCTGGATACAATCTTCAAGATTCCCCTGTCCGGAGGGGGTCTTATCCTTCTATTGTCGTTTCCACAGGCACTAAGCACAGAGTTCAGAGTCCATTAGAGAGGTGGCCGAACATGATCAGCACGAACCTGCCTAAGATGGAGTCCAGGCCCCATAAGTTCCTTCTTCAGTGACATCCAAAGTGTTAAGAAAACAAACTTCAAATAGACTTGAATTTGAACTTAGAATATTCTTATTATTAGTTATGTGACTTTAGATAATTTATAAATTATTGAGACCTAGAAGTGAAATCTTACACTCCAGTAGATTTGATATATAGGATTAAGTGGAACTAGGTGATTAAAATCCTGAAAGATAGTAGAAATTTAACTAAGCTTTGTCTTTCTTATTTAAGACTGATAAACGTTTGACAACTTAACTGATTGATTTTTAGTTACACGTAAAAGCATTTATATAACAACACATAGAACTTATGGGCGTCCCAGGGGGAGTTAGTGGTAAATAATCTGCCTGCAGGAGATATATGAGATGCAGACTTGATTTCTGGGTCAGGAAGATCCCCTGGAGGGCATGGCAATCCACTCCAGTATTCTTGCCCAATAAATCCCATGAACAGAGTAGACTGACAGGCTGTAGCCCATGGAGTCACAAAGAGTCGAACATGACTGAAGTGACTTAGCACTTACTATAACAGGATACTGTTCTAAGCCTTTCATAAACATTAACCTGTTTAACCTTCAAAACCAATCAATTATCCGGTTCCCATTATTTTGTAAAGTTGGAAAGAGAGTCATGCAGAGTTCAGGTCAATTGTCCCAAGTTTCACAGCTAATAAAAGAAAATAGAATTCAAACTCAGGCAGTCTTGTTTCTAGAGTCTTGAGTTCTAAGAAAATGATGCTGCTACCTTTGTTTGGGATACATGTATATGTGTTTGGGAGTGTATTTGTGTTTGTATTTGAAGATGATTTCATGGTCTTTAAATGCTACTATGTCCTGAGCAGGACTCAGAATCAAACTGACTTTCCAGAATTGACCTGGGTCCTTGTAGTAATTATCAGGATCTGTTGAAGTAATAATCACATTTTCAGTTTACTAGTAAGGAAATTACAAGCAATGTCAAAAAGGGAAAGACTGACTTATTTTTCTTCTTGTATTTACTGCGTTAATATTATTATTTTCTTAATTTTATATCTTTAAAGTTTCACAACCTTTTCCCAAGACTTTTTTGGAGGCATCTTTCACCTCTTTGTTTCTTAGACTATAGATGAGTGGGTTCAACATGGGGATCACCACTGTGTAAAACACAGATGCCATTTTGTCTGTGTCCAGGGAGTGGTTTGACTTGGGTTGCAGGTACATAAAAATCAGCTTGCCATAAAAAATAGTAACAGCCACCGTGTGGGAACCACAGATAGTAATGGCCTTGTGTCACCCCTGGGTAGAGCAGATCCTTAGGATGGTGGTGATGTTGAAGAAGTATGAGGTGAGGACAATGGAAGACAAACAGATCATATCAAAACCAGCAAAGGCAAAGATCAGAATTTCCTTCATGTGTGTGTCTGAGCATGACAGAGCCAAAAGAAGGAGGTTATCACAGTAGAAATGGTTAATAACATTGGGGCCACAGTAAGTTAGACAGAAGGTGATGATGGTGTGGAACAGGGCAACCCAAACGCTGTATACTTATGGAATAGCCACTAATCGAATGCAGACTCTTTTTGACATCAGGGTGGAATAATGCAGGGGACTACAGGTGGCTACATAGTGATCATAGGCCATGGAAGCTAAGAGGAAAGACACCGTGATCCTGAAGGTGAGAAAACAGCCCAGTTGCATTGCACAAGCATAGAAAGCAATAGTATTGTGCTCCACAACAAAGTCAACTATCATCTTTGGTGTGATAGCAGAGGAGTAGCAAAGATCAACAAAGGCCAAATGACTGAGGAAATAGTACATAGGAGTGTGGAGTCGAGCATCAGTTCTGATCAAGGTTATCAAGCCCAGGTTGCCCAGCACCGTGGCCAGATAGATGATCAAAAACACCACGAAGCAGGGGACCTGAAGCCCTGGCCGGTCTGTAATTCCCTTGAGAATGAATTAAGTGAGAAAAGTAAAATTCACTTCAGCCATTTAATCTGATGGATTTGGCAGAGTTTGTTGTGAGTTGAAGAATAAAAATGACATTTTCTACGGCCTCTGCCAGTGCATCTTCTATCTATGAGTCACACCATCTTGGCAAAAGGTAGCTGCAGCTCTCCAATGGCATGCCATTCTTGCCCCAGGGAAAGGAGTCTATTACTCTCAGAGTAGTCTGCTTAAGCCTTACTTTCCTTTACAAAGAAGCAGTACTTCTTTGCTTTGTGTTGTAAAAAATATGGGAAGATGCTGATTAAAAATTAAATAGTATCTGAAAGAAAGCACTTGAGACAACTAATAGTAATATTCCAGTGGTTTTGGTGCCACCAAGGTTTTGATGTCCAGGTATATGTTACAGGGCATAACTTACTCCATGTTGATATATATATATATTTCTTAACGTTTGTTTCCTGTTGCGTTTGTTTACTGAAAGAATACTGTTCATACATATTGGTCTACCTCGGAAAACCCTACCCCTCTGCCTGAATGTTAAACCAAAGTGCATTTGTTCAGGAACCTGTCCACTTGGGGATGGCTACAGGAGGGAAGAAACATATCCTCTGCTTGTCATTCCAGGAGATAACTGAAGAATTAATGGCCTTTTTAATTTACTTCTTCACCCTTCCCTCATCTCTGTTCTGTAAAAGAACCTGTCATCCAGACCCAGATTAGATGATTATTTTGAGACATCAGTCTTCTATCTTCCTGGTCTGTTGGCTTTCAGAATAAAGTCAATATTCCTTGCCTCAACACCTAAACTCACAGTTCATCGGCTTGCCTTGCAGTAAGCAGAGTGACTTATATTTCCCTGCTCTTCAATTTTGTGTAAGTCCCCAAAGCTTTAAAATAAAAAAATGATCTAGCATGACTTACTTACTTTTATAAAATAAGTACCTGATGCTATGTAAGTTAAAAGGAAATTAATCAGATCTATGGGAAAATATCGTTCTGTTTGCATAAGAATTAAAGAGACTTAGGATCATTTTCCTGGAGAAGGCAATGGCAACCCACGCCAGTACTCTTGCCTGGAAAATCCCATGGAAGGAGGAGCCTGGTAGGCTGCAGTCAATGGGGTCGCCAGGAGTTGGACTCGACTGAGCGACTTCACTTTCAATTTTCACTTTCATGCATTGGAGAAGGCAATGGCAACCCACGCCAGTACTCTTGCCTGGAAAATCCCATGGAAGGAGGAGCCTGGTAGGCTGCAGTCAATGGGGTCGCCAGGAGTTGGACTCGACTGAGCGACTTCACTTTCAATTTTCACTTTCATGCATTGGAGAAGGCAATGGCAACCACTTCAGTAGTCTTGCCTGGAGAATCCCAGGGATGGGGGAGCCTGGTGGGCTGCCGTCTATGGGGTCGCACAGAGTCGGACACGACTGAGAGACTTAACAGCAGCAGGATTATTTTCCAATTCAAAAATTTACCACATTTTGTAGTTTGTTTCTGAGAGATAACATAAATGAAGTAGTATGTTAGATAATTTGTTATATACTATATATAGATAAATAATTTTTCCCATAAACGAGTGTCAATATATTTCAGGGGCTTAATATATCCAAAGTACTTAACTTCAGTTGTAAACAAAGTTTTGTGGAAGTATGTATAGGAGTTCATCACGAATGCTTCAGAACAATTACTTGTATTTCTGACAGCTCTGAAGAAATAAGACTAATTTCCTCCAAATCCAATGTTAGACTATTTGGATTTTATTTTTGATCATGTCTTTATTTCCCACATAGTGGAACCATGAAATAATAACCAAAAAAAAAAAGGAGCCTCAAGATGTTACTGTGTATAACTCCTTCATATTTCAAATTTTATTCATTAATACTATTATTATTTATTTGTTGAAGTTGAAGGCTGTCCTTATTAGATAATCTACCTAGTCAAAACATTAATTCACTTGTGGTATAGTTTCTTGCTAACACTCTCTGATGAAATTTCTATCCCATGATATCTGAGTAGCAATGGAAAGAATCCAGGCTTAGAGCTATGGTCACAGAGAGTAGGGACTCCTCTGGTGGCTCAGCAGTAAAAAATATGCCGGCCAGTGCAGGAGATGCAGGTGAAATTCTTATGTTGGGAAGATCCCCTAGAAAAGGAAAAGGAAACCCACTCCTGTATTCTTGCCTGGGAAGTCCCATGGACAGAGGAGTTTGGTGGATTACAGTCCATGGGGTTGCAAAGGGTTGGAAATTACTTAGCAACTAAACAGAAACAGCAACAGAGAGAGAAGATTGTACAGTGTGGGTGTAACTGGGTTTGATAGACTGCAGAGCCCATATCCCTAATCCATCAAGCCATGCTGCCCAGTGTGTAACAATACTGGCAGATAATGTCCATTTTGCTCTGGTATGAACCTAATGTTGAGAGAAGTCAAACATGAAAACTGTAGTTGAGCCAAATTTCAGGAAATCAAACTTCTAAAAAGTTTTCTAAAAGTATTTGAAGTACAAATAGATATCCTGTAGAAAGGACTGAAATGCAGAGAGTATGGAAGTAAGAAATGCAGTTAAGATGTTAGAGGTATTATGATCCCATTTAATACCACAGTTCATAAAGGAGAAAGATTTCTAGTGGAAAGCTAAGTTCCAGGTGGACGGTTGACTATTCACTCTACAAACTTCACATGACTCACCTGCTTAGCCATGATTCTCTCTCTGAATGTAATCATTCCAAAGTTGGATGGGTGGTTTAATAGTTCCTAGATCCCCCTGAGTCTAAATTTGCACCTCTTGAAATATCCAAAAGATATAATATCTCCTTCTCTGTTTCTTCAAAGTATGATGAGCTGAACAAATTATACTGGGGGTTTTAAAAAAAAGTATAATTATCTATATTCCTGAAGGAACTATACTTCAAGTGTACCTATCAACAATTTCCACACAAGCAAAAGTAGGCTGTATTAAGGACAGCAATGTAAAAAGACCATATACTTTCATTCATTTAAATAAGAAGCCGAGTTTTGTGAAAGGATAAGACCAGCATTTAAATTCTGAGTAAAGTATGAATGTCCATATTCTTTTTAGATCTCAGCTTCCTCAATTGTAAAATCAAGTAAAACATGTTTTATGTTTTAATGAATATTGAATGTATTAATGTATGTAAAGGCTCAGTAAACTCTATGATAAATAGTGAATACTCAAAAGATATTTGCTTTAAAAAGGGAAGTAAATCAGAACATAAAAAAATAAATAAATAAACATACTTACTCCAAAAAGCTATCTGAAAAACGGAACCACTTCAACACAGTGTCAGACTCTATCTTGGTGAATCTGCACAGTAAAGGAAACGTTATCATTAATGGTGAAATCCAGATTTTTTTTTCTCACAAATTTCAAACTAGAAAATCAACTTTAAACCAATTTTAAAATATGTGTGTGCATGAAAACGGTACTCACAGCAGTAGACCGACTTCCTGAAAAAGCTCTCCACTGCTTCCAATGTCTCCTAACCTTGTCTTTCCACCCAGTTTTCTCCCACAGCACTGACATCAGTCCTTTCTAGCTTGTATGATTATTATATGATCGATAAACACAATAAGCTTTTGTCAAGTCTTAATTAGATTCCTCTGAAATTTGAAAATGTTGTGCATTATCTCACTTCTTCTCATTTATGATACCGTGATTTCCTTGTTTCTTTTTTCTGTTATTTTCCCTTTATTCAGTTTGGTCTTCATTGCAGTGTGTGGGTCGCTCATTCCAGCAGCTGTGCTCGTCATGGAGCACGGGCTCTGGGAACACGGTCTTCAGGAGTGTGTGAGTCTGTGGTGCACAGGCTCAGTTTCTCCGCAACATGTGGGATCTTTCCAGACCAGGGATGGAGCCCGCGTCCGCTGCACACAATAAGATATTGTTAACTATAGACAAAGTGCTGTACGGGAGATCTCTAGAGCTACTCATCTTGTATAATTGATACTTTTCTTTCCTAAACAACTCTTATTGACCCCTCCTTCCAGATCCTGGCAACCACCATTCAACCATTTCTTTGAAGGGCTATTTTAGATACATTATATAAGTGGAATAATGAGCAATTTATCCTACTCTAACTGGCTTATTTTACTTATAATATCCTCCAGGCTCATTTATGTTGTCACATGTGGCAGAATTTCTTTTTAAGGCTGATATTCCGATGTATGTATATGCCACATTTTCTTTTTTTCTAATTTTTTTTATTAAAGGATAGTTGACATTAATTTCTTCTGCAGAACAAAGTGATTCATATCTCTGCATATATATATATATGTGTGTATATATATATATACACACACATATATATATTATGCCTGGAAGGCTACAGTTCATGGGGGTCACAATGAGGTGGACATGACTGAGTGACTGACCATGCATTATATATATATATGTATTTTTTTTCTTCATGTTCATTTCTATTATCACAGAATATTGAATATAGTTCTCTGTGCTATACATTGAGACCTTGTTGTTTATCCTTTGTATATGTCCTTATAATTAAAATATATACAATAGAATGCCGGAGTCCAGCTCCAGCTGGTCCAGGGGTTCCTTCAGGAAGGACTGCATCGGCGATGCGAAATGAGAAGACACAACGAATCTTAGCATCTCCAAGTGTCTCCTGACTTTATTGTTTTCAAGACAGCTTTTATATTTTTAGTGGTACACAGAAACAAATGTAAAGTATAGAGTCACACCAAATTAGCTTAATGGGTCGGCAGTTTTGACCATTATCGAAACCATTTGCATTTCTTAGTTACAAAAAGTTTAACATCATCTTCTGGCCCGGGGGCCTGCCAACACCCCTCGACTCTCCATTGACAGGGGTCGACCAGCCAGAACACTCCTGCATCAGGCACAGCAGGAAAGAATTCATCAACAGAAAGCCTCAAGGCAAAACCTGTCTTTGGTAATCCATCCCACGCCCGAGCCTAAGGGAAAAGAATGTGGTCCCATAAGGTCATGATACAGCAAGCTGAAGCAATGTAGTGCAAAGGTCAGTTCTTAGCAAAAATCACCAGCTAAATTAACAATTGTCTTATTATTTGTATTAAAGCTAAACTTTTATTTATATAAATCTCTAACTATTATGCTTTCATTATATAGGCTAAATACATTAAGAGCAAAAGCATAGTGAGTAATTATAGACTAAGTAACAGTTTCATAAAGCAATATTTCTTATATTTCCTAATAAGCCTTCTTTCCTACGAAGGGTTCTGTGCCCATTGGGGCTTTCTGTGCGGAGGCTCTCAATGCTGTTTTATTGTTAAGGAGCAGTCATGCACATTAGCTCCAAAGGCATAGGCACACTTGTTAAACAGACTAAAATTCTAGCAAGGGGAGTTTAGATTAAAATACTCTATATCCTAGATAATCAAATAGGGTGCCACCATTCGGGGGCCTTGTCGACCAAGGTTTCAGATTGATCTATTTTGGGAAAAGATCAGGAAAGACCTTCTGCCTAAGTCACAGAAAATAAGAAGAGGTTTATTATAGCAAACATCAAAAAGACAGATATCATCTTTAAGGTGAGCGCTGAAGCAGCCTTCCGAGATTCCCTGAGGCCTGAGTTGCTCTGCTCATCAGATCTTCTCCTCATGACTCTGTCATGGGTGGGATCTCGTGAGCTGGCTCCTGGCAATAGAATACTACTACTGAGTCATAAAGAAAAAATGAAATAATGTCATTTGCAGCAACATGAATGGACCTACAGATGAACTGAGACACTGAACAACAAGAGGTATGGATGGAACATATCTGACAATGAACAGACATGTTATTAAAGCTGGCAGTTTTTATGGAAGAAATTACTGTATCAAATCTTGTAATTTTGCATAGGTTTGAAAATTTCCATAGTAAAAAACCTGATTATATGATAATTAGTTTTTATAGTAAAAAGATAAAAATCGTTGAAAGTCTGTAAGTAGTTGTTTCAGCTTGTGGTTTGAAATACTAATGCATCTTTATTAAAACTATTATCATACAGGTCAGCAAATCTTCCCACAAAGGAAAAAAAAAAAAAAAATATATATATATATATATATATACACCTTCAAACTGTCCTTTACAGTTGTTACCTCTGAAAGTGATAGAAAAAAATGGAATTCAAACTAAAAAAAATACATATTATAGATGATGTGTGTGTACTTCAAAAACAAGAGCATGCAGAGATGTACTTTCATAGTTTATTGCTCTCTGGTTTATGTTGGTATGATAAGGGATTCTATAGTGGGATTCTTATTTGAGGAAAGAAAAATAATTTATTTGGTTGAGATATTTAAAACAATTTGATGATATACATATGTATATATGTAAGTATGTATTTGTCTATCTATCATCTATCTGTTATACTACTACTACAAATGACACAAGTATCCAAGAATTTTGTTAGACATTCTGAAAGGGACGCAATAATAGTACGTTCTTGAGAATTTTAGATTGTATTAATTTTGAAATCAGTTAGACCTTTATTCTTGATACTAGTTAGTGATTTAATCAGCTGTGACTTGAGATAGATTATTTAAATTATCTGAATTTCTCTTATCTAAAATACGAGAATATTTTTCCTGCATCACTGTGTTTTGTAAGGAATAATAATATAAAGTATGTAGATCTTTTTAGTACCTTGCTTGGCACATAATTAGGACCCAATAAATCTTAGTTACAGTTATCATCATTGCTATCATTCTACTTGCAATTATTACAGCAGCATCAATTTGCAGTTTGCAAATTCATTTATTGTCCATTAAAGGTTTACTCATCAAAAGTGACTGGTGTTATAAGTAGTATTTTTCTTTCTTAATTGGGACTCAGTGTTTATGACTCTCCCAAGTGTGTGTGAGGAGGTAATTGATGAGCTTGAGTCAAGCTTACTTCCTGCTCCAAAACCTCTAATCTTCCCACTGCAGTCTGCAGTTTGATCTCCCAAAGGAAAATGCTTCAAGGCTGAGGACAGAATCATCCCTGAAGAATCAGATGATTACTTCAGCACACTCAAACTGCACCCCATATTCATTAATCCTGAGTTGAAACTTTGTTTGCTGAAATTGGTTTCTGTTAATACATTCCCAAGAAAAAGCTGAGAAACATCATTTTAATAAGTCTCCTTGAAACTGATTAAAAGGCAAATCTACTTTTCGAAATTACAGTAGGGAATTCTGTTTGCAGGGAAGAGTTTTGTAATAAGACCCAGAGAGACAGTTTCATCACTGACACTTAAGCACACTCTGACTTCAGTTTCTCTTTACTTAATGATCAACAATTATTCAATTAAAATAGACAAGTAAAGAATAGTAGTTACAAAAAAAATTATATTTTTCTTAGTTTTCCCAGATATTCTGAATTTTTGCAACCTGACTAGAAATGGAAATATTAACCTAATTTCTTTCATATTATATATTATGGGCAAGCAATAGGCACTTGGAAACTTATAAATTGTGTGGAGAGACACTTCATATTCACTAACACCAAATAATTTGGTAATAGAATCACTGATTAATTTTTTTCAAATTCAATGCTGCTACTATTTTTTTTTTCATAATTCAGATTTTTAACATATGAGGGAAGGTCCTGCTAGAATGCATTAAAGAATGCCAATGGGTTTAATACTTCCCTGAATTAAAAAAAAAATCTTAAAGAGTCAGGTAGGTAAAAGCGAACTCAGATGGACATAGGATTGACATAGCAAATGTAAAATATACATACTACCAATGTAAGATGCCATATACCATGTGTGCATAGTTTGGATTAGGTGATAGTGTGTGAGCTGCAATAATTAGACAAAGTTTTGGTTTCTTCCTAACTCTAGAATAGAAATTATGAACCAAAATAAGATTAAAATTCTAATACTTATGGTTTGATCACTTTCTAGAAATTAGATAGGGCACAAAAATCTCATCATGATGAAAACAAGATAATGAAGGTATCAAATGAAGTCCAGTCAGTGCCAGTGCTCAGTCTCCAGTTGTGTCCAACTCTTTGTTACTGCATGAATTGTAACCTGCCGAGCTCCTCTGTCCATGGACTTTTCCAAGCAAGAATACTGGAGTAGGTTACCATTTCCTAATCCAGGGAATCTTCCCAGCTCAAGGGTTGAACCTGCATCTGTTGAGTCTCCTGCACTGGCAGGCGGATTCTTTATCATTACCTGGGAAGCCCTCAAATCAACTTACTCTGTGAAAACAAATAAAAAACTTGCTTCAAGGAATAAGTCAAATTTTCAGCTTAAAAGTATCAGAGAAATAATTGTGTATGTGTGTATGTTTAATACCAGCGTCTCCTACATTGCAGGCAGAGTCTTTACAATCTGAGCTACCAGGGAAGCCCAAATAAAAACTAAACGAATGCAAATGAAGGTATATGTAGAGAATTATTCATGAATAGCGATATCCTCCTTTGTAGTTAAATAAGAAATATTGAAACTAGGTATATTAGAAATTAAGTACCAAAAACTGGGTAAAGAAAATAAAAAGCCTTATGTAACTTGATTTAGGAATTAAAAAAAAACAACAACAAAAAAAGAAAACATAACTAAATGGAGTCATTTTTTAGCCACTTTATCTGTAGTTCCTGACACAATTGGGGACTTAATAAATTATTGTTGAGCAATAAATGAATTTCTCAAAAAAATTTGGCAGTTTGACTCCCAACAATATCAATCTCATTATTTTCAAAGGATATTTCCTCTTTTATGTTTATTTATTTAATTATTAGTAAAATTTAAACATACATACAATTTACTAAAGATTTAGTGCTTCCCTGGTGGCTCAGTGATAAAGAAACTGCCTGCCAATGAAGGAGACACGAGTTCAATCCCTGGGTCAGGAAGACCTTCTGCGGAAGGAAATGGCAACCCACTCCATATTCTTATCTGGAAAATCCCATGAACACAGGAGCCTCGTGGGTTACAATCCTCGGGGTTGCAAAAGAGTTGGGAATTACATAGCAACTAAACAACAACAATGATTTAATAGGCATAAAAGAAAAATATCATTTTTAAAGAATGAGCTTGGCAAGTGAAAAAAATATATATATAATTATTAACATTAGTGCAGAAAAAAAAAAAAACTCTTACAGCTCTGTTTGGAATCTTTACTGAGCCTCCAGTTTGTGTCAACAAATACATATAAAGAGGCTAATAAGAGACCAAAACTTCTTCCCACATGCTAAATAACAGAGAAGACAAAGAAACAACCAACTAAAAGTTTGGTATAACGATAAATGATATTGGGGAAGAAAAGTAAGTTAAAGAAGAGAAGTAGTGTACTAGTAATTAATGTTGATGTGGCATTTATGATAATATAGACATGATGCTAGATCTTGTACGCAATTTACATCCTTTATATTTACATAGCTTACACACAAATTTAATCCTCAAAGCCACACCAGAAACAGTTACCTTGTCCATTTTTGTTTCAAAGATGTTGAAAACAAAACACACTGTGTTATGTGAAGAAGTATTGTCATGGCACACCAGCAAAGCCAGAATTTTGGCCTAGATAATCGAACTTTAATGTTCTCACATTTCACACTGTGAATGTGTCTGGGGGTGAAAGATTGAGATTGCAAAGAAAGGTATCCTAAGCAGAGGGAACAAATGCAAACATGGGGTCTCCCAGGTGGCTCCAGTGGTAAAGAACAAGTTTGCCAATGCAGGAGATGTGAGAGACATGGATTTGATCCCTGGGTTGGGAAGATCCCCCTGAAGGAGGGTGTGACAACCCACTCCAGTATTCTAGCCTGGATTATCTAATGGACAGAGGAGCCTAGAACACACACATGCAAGCTGGCATACCCCAAAATATTATATATATATATATAGTTAGATAGATAGATAGAAAGAAGGGAATGGGGGGAGGGGAAGAATTAAGATAAATGCAGTCATAAAGCCATAAACAGCCTAATTATTCCCAGTTCTGTTGACCACTGTAAAAGTTTTGACGTGATGTGGATGAACCTTGAGCCTGTTATACAGAGTGAAGTAAGTTAGAAAAAGAAAAATAAATATCATCTATGAATGCATATATGTGGAATCTAGAAAAATGGTGCTGATGAACCTATCTGCAGGGCATGAATAGAGACACAGACATAGAGAAGGGACTTGTGGACACACAAGAAGGAGTTGTTGATCAACCCCTAAACATGTCCTGGCTCTTTTCGAACCCATGGACTCTTTTTGAACCCCTAAGCATGCCAGTCTTCCCTGTCTTTCACCATCTCTTGGAGTTTGCTCAAACTCATGGCCATTGAGTCAGTAATGCCATCCAACCATCTCATCCTCTGTCACCCCTTTCCCTTCCTGCCCTCAATCTTTCCCAGTATCAGGGTCTTTTTCAATGAGTCAGTTCTTCTTATTAGGGGGGCAAATTATTGGAGCTCCTTCATCAGTCCTTCCAATGAATACTCAGTGTTGATTTCCTTTAAGATTGACTGGTTTGATGCCCTTGCAGTCCAAGGGACCCTCAAGAGTCTTCTGCAGCACCACAATTTGAAGGCATCGATTCTTTAGCCCTCAGCCTTCTTTATGGTTCAATCGTCCCATCCTTACATGACTACTGGAGAAATCATAGCTTCGATTATACAGACCTTTGTCAGCAGAGTGATTTCTCTGCTTTTTAAGAAGTTGTCTAGATTTATCATATTTTCTTCCAAGGAGCAAACATCTTTTAATTTTGTGGCTCCAGTCACAGTCTGTGTAAATCTTGGAGCCCAAGAAAATAAAATCTAGAACTGTTTCCACTTTTCCCCCATCTATTTGCCATGAAGTGATGGGATTGGATGCCATGACCTTAGTTTTTTGAATGTTGAATATTAAGCCAGCTTTTTCACTCTCCTCATTCACCTTCATCAAAAGGTTCTTTAGTTTCTCTTTGCTTTCTGTCATTAGAATGGTGTCATCTGCATATCTGAGAGAGTGGGGCACATTGAGAGAGTAGCACATATGCATGCTATTGACATGTATACACTATCATGTGTATAAAAGATAGATAGTGGGAGATTGCTGTAGAGGACGGGGAGCTCATTTGGTGCTCTACGATGACCTAGAGGGATGGGATGGAGGGAGGAACAGGAGGAAAACTCAAGAGAAGAAAATATATGTCTACTTAAAGCTGATTCATGTTGTTGTACAGCAGAAATCGACACAATATTGTATTGCAATATAAACATAAGAAACTGGCAAGGACTTGAACTTGTGTTGGTCCAACATTTAGAGATCAAAGCAATGAAGAGGAAACAGGAATGAAACTGAGAATGAACATTCCGGAAGAAATTCTTCCAATTAAAATTAAATTTGAAAAAATCACAAAAAAGAATCCGATTTTTATTCTGTATGAAATGGGCACCTATTGCAGGTTTCTGTGCCAGGGAGTGAGATAACCTAATTTACTCTTTAAACAAATTACTCTGCTTTAAAATCAACTGAAGAGAGAAAGGATAGCAAAATAAGTTGGATGCCAGATAAATTGGAAGGTAGCACCAATCTGAATTCCTTCAAGTCAAGAGTGGCTCAAGGTATTTTCCTGGAGTAGACACAGGATTCAAAAGAGTTTGAGAGGAACATACTGGAGGTAGGAAAGGGGGTGGTATTAGAACCTCAGTTTTGGATGCTAAATCTAAGATGCTTAGAGCACTCTCAAGTAAAGATATCAATGTGATGTGGAATATGAGAGTTTAGAATTCAGAATGTACGAAGGTGAAGAATTACATTGGGAACAATTTGCATATGGACACTGTTAAATGGAATAAGACTGAATGAAATTAACAAGTAAAGGGAAATGTGTAAATGTAAACAGATGAAACTTACAAAGACTTGAACTTGTGTCTGTCCAACATTCAAAGGTCAAGGCAATGAAGAGGACCAGCAATGAAACTGAGGATGAACATTCAGGAAGAAATTCAAGGGGGTAAGCAAATTCAAATGTGAGAAAATTCATCCAGGAATGAAAGTTCAGTTCAGTTCAGTCGCTCAGATGTGTCCGACTCCTTGTGACCCCATCAACCGCAGCACGCCAGGCCTCCCTGTCCATCACCAACCCTCGGAGTTTACACAAACTCATGTCCATTGAGTTGGCAATGCCATCCAACCATCTCATTCTCTGTCATCCCCTTTTCTTCCCACCTTAAATCTTTCCCAGCGTCAGGGTCTTTTCAAAGGAGTTAGCTCTTCACATTAGGTGGCCAAAGTATTGGAGTTTCAGCTTCAACATCAGTCCTTCCAATGAACACTCAAGACTGATCTCCTTTAGGATGGACTGGTCGGATCTTCTTGCAGTCCAAGGGACTCTCAAGAGTCTTCTCCAACACCACAATTCAAAAGCATCAATTCATCAGTGCTCAGATTTCTTTATAGTGCAAATCTCATATCCATACATGACCACTGGAAAAACCTTGACTAGAAGGACCTTTGTTGGCAAAGCAATGCCTCTACTTTTTAATATGCTGTCTAGTTTGGTCATAACTTTCTTTCCAAGGAGCAAGTGTCTTTTAATTTCCTGGCTTCAGTCACCATCTGCAGTCATTTTGGAGCCCAAAAGAATACATTCTGCCACTTTTTCCACTGTTTCCCCATCTACTTGCCATGAAGTGATGGGACCGGATGACATGATCTTAGTTTTCTGAATGTTAAGCTTTAAGCCAACCTTCTCATTCTCCTCTTTCACTTTCATCAATAGGCTCTTCAGTTCTTCACTTTCTGCCATAAGGGTGGTGTCATCTGCATATCTGAGGTTATTGATATTTCTTCCGGCAATCTTGATTCCAGCTTGTGCCTCATCCAGCCCAGCATTTCTCATGATGTATTCTGCATATAAGTTAAATAAGCAGGGTGACAATATACAGCCTTGATCTCTCCTTTCTGTATTTGGAACCAGTCTGTTGTTCCATGTCCAGTTCTAACTGTTGCTTCCTGACCTGCACACAGATTTCTCAAGAGGCAGGTCAGATAGTCTGGTATTCCCATCTGTTTCAGAATTTTCCATAGTTTACTGTGATCCACACAGTCAAAGGCTTTGGTGTAGTCAATAAAGCAGAAATAGATGTTTTTCTGGAACTCTCTTGCTTTTTCGATGAGCTAGCAGATGTTGGGACATGATCCCTCTGCCTTTTTTAAAACCAGCTTGAACATCTGGAAGTTCATGGTTCACGTATTCCTGAAGCCTGGCTTGGAGAATTTTGAGCATTACTTTACTAGTGTGTGAGATAAGTGCAATTGTGCAGTAGTTTGAGCATTCTTTGGCATTGCCTTTCTTTGAGATTGGAATGCAAACTGACTTTTTCCAGTCCTGTGACCACTGCTGAGTTTTCCAAATTTGCTGACATACTGAGTGCAGCACTTTCACAGTGTCATCTTTCAGGATTTGAAATAGTTCAACTGGAATCCCATCATCTCCACTAGCTTTGTTTGTAGTGATGCTTTGTAAGGCCCACTTGACTTCACATTTCAGGATGTCTGGCTCTAGGTGACTATTGCAAATGTGGCTGATGGACTAAACAGCATGATCTTGTTAAGTGGACTTTATATAGAATAATGGGAATAAAAGCCTGATTGGAATGATTTCATGAGAGGTGGGAGAACATACACAGCGGCAGCATACAAACACAAACAATTTTGCAAAGAACAATGATGCAAAAAAGATAATTTTGTAGTAAAGTAAGTACAAGGCTACCTTTTTTTTTTTTTTTTCCAATAGTCACGTACAGATGAGAGGTTTGGAGTATAAAGAAGACTGAGGGCTGAAGAATTTGTTCTTTCAAATTGTAATGCTGGGGAAGATTCTTGAGAGTCCTTGGACTGTATCTCGGAGATAAAACCAGTTAATCCTAAAGGGCATTGACCCTGAATATTCATTGGAAGAACTGATGCTGAATCTGAAGCTCCAGTACTTTGGGTACCTGATGCGAAGAGCCAGTTCATTGGAAGAGACCTTGATTCTGATAAAGTTTGAGGTCAGGAGGAGAAGCAGGCAACAGAATATGAGATGGTTGGATGGCATCACTGACTCAATGGACATGAGTTTGAGCAAACTCTTGGAGATAGTGAAGGACAGGGAATACTTGCATGCTACTGTCCATGGGGTCGAAAAATTGGACACAGCTTAGGGACCGAACAACAACAGCAAAAAGTTTTAAAGTAGACTTATTGTCTTACTCAACATTTCTGTTTTTCAGTTTAATCTTAAAAAATATTGGATCATTCTAAACTAATCTTGAGTAAGATAATTTATTATAGAATTATTATTTTCTAATTTGTTGTTGTTTAGTCACCATGTCATGTGTGACTCTTTTGGTCACAAGTCGTGTCAATGGACTGTAGTCAGGTAGCAACTTCTGTCCATGGAATTTTCCAGGCAAGAATACTGAAGTGGATTGCCATTACCTTCTCCAGTGGATCTTTCTGCCATTTTCTTCTATCCCAGGGATAGAACTCATGTCTCCTGTATTGGCAGGTGGAATCTTTACTGCTGAGCCACCCGGGAAGCATTTTACTAATTAGAAAAAATAACAAAATATCAAAATTGGATATATTACACAGTATGTGCTCAATATGCTACTGGAGGTTGGTGGAAAAATAACTCCAGAAAGAATGAAGATATGGAGCCAAAGCAAAAGCAACATCTAGTTGTGAATGTGACTGGTGATGGAAGTAAAGTCTAACGCTGTAAAGAGCAATACTGCATAGGAACCTGGAATGTTAGATCCATGTTCAAGGTAAATTGGAAGTAGTCAAACAGGAGACGGCAAGAGTGAACATCGACATTTTAGGAATCAGTGAATTAAAATGGACTGGAATGGGTAAATTTAATTCAGATGACCATTATAACTACTACTGTGGGCAAGAATCCCATAGAAGAAATAGAGTAGCTATCATACTCCACAAGAGTATTTTATGCAATCTTAAAAAATAACAGAATGATCTCTGTTTCTTTCCAAGGCAAACCATTCAATATCACAACCAAAGAAAACTAAGTCTATGTCTCGACCAGTAATGCTGAAGCTGAAGTTGAGCAGTTCTATGAAGACCAACAAGACCTTCTAGAACTAACACCCAAAACAGATGTCCTTTTTATTATAGGGGACTGGAATGCAAATTAGGAAATTAAGATATACCTGGAGTAACAGGGAAATTTGGCCTTGGAGTACAAAATGAAGCAGGGAAAAGGCTAACAGAGTATTGCCAATAGAATGCACTGGTCATAGCAAACACCCTCTTCCAACAAAACAAGAGAAGACTCTACACATGGATATCACCAGATGATCAATGCCGAAATCAGATTGATTATATTTTTTGTAGCTGGAGATGGAGAAACTACATACAGTCAGAAAAAACAAGACTGAGAGGTGACTGTGGATCAGATTGTGAACTCCTTATTGCCAAATTCAGACTTAAATTGAAGAAAGTAAGGAAAACCACCAGACCATTCAGGTATGACCTAGATCAAATCCCTTACAATTATACAGTGGAAGTGACAAATAGATTCAAAAGATTATATCTGATAAAGTGCCTAAAGAACTGTGGGCAGAGCTTCATGACATTGTATAGGAGGCAGTGAGCAAGACCATCCGCAAGAAAAGGAAATGCAAAAAAGCAAACTGGTTATCTGGGGAGGCCTTACAAATAGCTAAGAAAAGAAGAGAAACTAAAGGCAAAGGAGAAAAGGAAAGACATAATGCTTTGAATGCATATTTCCAAAGAATAACAAGGAGAGATAAGAAAGCCTTCCTCAGAGATCAGTGCAAAGAAATACAGGAAAACAAAAGAATGTGAAAGACTAGAGATCTCTTCAAGAAAATTAGAGATACAAGTGTCATCCAAAGATGGGCTCAGTAAAGGACAGAAATGGTATGGACCTAACAGAAGCAGAAGATATCAAGAAGAGGTGGCAAGAATACACAGAAGAACTATACAAAAAGCTCTTCAAGACTCAGATAATCACGATGGTATGATCACTCACCTAGAGCCAGACATTCTGGAGTGTTAAGTCAAGGGGCCTTAGGAAGCAGCACTACAAACAAAGCTAGTGGAGGTGACGGAATTCCAGGTAAGCTATTTCAAATCCTAAAAGATGATGCTGTGAAAGTGCTGCACTCAATATGCCAGCAAATTTGGAAACCTCAGCAGTGGCCACAGGACTGGAAAAGGTCAGTTTTCATTCCAATCCCTAAGAAAGGCAATGCTAAAGAATGCTCAGACTACCACACAATTGCACTCATCTCACACGCTAGTAAATTAATGCTTAAAATTCTCCAAGCCAGGCTTCAACTGTTCATGAACTGTGAACTTCGAGATGTTCAAACTGGATTTAGAAAAGGCAGAGGAACTAGAGACCAAATTTCCAACATCCATTGGATCATAGAAAAATCAAGAAAGTTCCAGAAATACATCTGCTTCTGCTTTACTGATTATGCCAATGCCTTTGACTGTATGTATTACAATAAACTGTGGAAAATTCTTAAAGAGATGGGAATACCAGACCACCTGACCTGTCTGTTGAGAGATCTATATGCAGGTTCAGAAGCATCAGTTAGAACTGGACATGAATCAACACATTGGTTCCAAATCAAGAAAGGAGTACTTCAAGGCTGCATATTGTCACCTTGCTTATTTAATTTCTATGCAGAGTACATCAGGAGAAATACCAAGCTGGATGAAACACAAGCTGGAATCAAGATTATCGGGAGTAACATCGATAACCTCAGATATGCAGATGACACCACCCTTATGGCAGAAAGTGAAGAAGAACTAAAGAGCCTCTTGATGAAAGTGAAAGAGGAGAGTGAAAATGGTGGCTTAAAACTCAACATTCACCAAACGAATATCATGGCATCGGTCCAATCACTCCACGGAAATAGATGGGGAAACAGTGTCAGATTTTATTTTTTTGGGCTCCCAAATCACTGCAGATGGTGACTGCAGCCATGAAATTAAAAGACCCTTGCTCCTTGGAAGAAAAGCTATTATCAACCTAGACTGCCTATTAACAAGCAGAGACACTACTTTGCCAACAAAGGTCTGTCTATTCAAGGCTATGGTTTTTCCAGTAGTCAGGTGTGGATATGAGAATTGGACTATAAAGAAAGCTGAGTGCTGAAGAATTGATGCCTTTGAACTGTAGTGTTGGAGAAGATTCTTGAGAGTCCCTTGGACAGCAAGTGGATCCAACCAGTCTATCCTAAAGTAAATCAGTCCTGAATATTCATTGGAAGGACTGATGCTGAAGCTGAAACTCCAATAATTTGGCCACCTGATGCTAAGACCTCACTCACTAGAAAAGACCCTGATGCTGGTCAAAAATTGAAGGCGGGGAGAAGAGACTAACAGAGTATTAGATATTTGCATGGTATTACTGACTTGATGGACATGAGTTTGAGAAAGCTCCAGGAGTTGGTGATGGACAGGGAAGCCTGGAATGCTGCAGTCCATGGGGCTGCAAAGAGTTGGACATGACTGAGTGACTGAACTGAACTGAATCAAGGATTAGTCATTTCATGATGACATCATTCTAGTTGAAGATAAGACCTATTGTTACCTCTGTCTTTATAGGCTAATTTTTTTGTAACTGAATTTTTCTAATCACAGTTGCACCCTGGAGTGAATATGGTGCAGTCATGTCTGGGGAATATTAGGAATTAACTCCCCAAGGAATATAGACTGTACTTTATAAAGGCCTACTTCACACATTCAGGTACCCTGGGTATTCCAGCTTTCAGGGGAAGACTTCTTCTACAACAAGATGGATTAAGAGGTACCGTCAGTCATTTTCATAACCCTCTTTTTCCAAGCCTCTACATTTTTCCCCATTTAAAGGAAAGTAGATGACTCTGTCTAACTCTTCTCCAACTGGATGAAGCTGACATGTATACACAATAATGAAATATCTTTCTTAGCCCACCCCAAATAAAATATCCTCTTGGACTGCTGCCCAAGACTTGGGTTTCCTTTAGGAGAAAACATTTTACTGATGAAACTATGGAAGCCAGTTCCTAAGAAGAAGAGCATTTGTATGTGTGAGTATTCCCTTTCTCTTAGAGAAAACTTTTGATGGTTTAAAAAAATATAAAAAAGAGACATTTGTGGCTGAAAGTAATTCACAAAATAAGGAGGTGTTTTTATTTTTTTCCCCCTTTTCAGAATTGATGAGGCTGTGTGGGTTTTGCATTTTTTCCTTTTATTACAAAGAAGAAATATAAGAAAATAAGCTTGATTTCAATGTATACTCAAAGAACAGTAACTAGGTATCAAAAATTTCTGCTATTTACCTCTAAAATATCCAAAGTGATATTTATCATGGGAGACCAAAGTGAGACTAGAGTTATTATATTACCATCACGGAAATGGGCAAATGATGTTCAGACCAATATTTTATTTTTTCCATTCTTTTGCCAGAATGATGAGCTGTAGTGCCAGTAGCTCTGTTAAGATGTCTGTTCCGCAAGATAAGTTAGTTGAAACACACCTTTCAGAAGCTGGGTTTTGCCTCAAGCAAGAGGAAAATAAGTGGATGGGGGGAAGCAGTTTTCATGTCACATTTTATGAATGTCTTATGTGTAAGTGTGTGTGTGTGTTTGTATATAAGCATACATATGTATGTATGTATATGTGTGTGTGTGTGTGTGTGTGTGTGTGTGTGTGTGTGGTGGTAGTTTAGTCACTAAGTCGTGTCCAACTCTTGTGATCCCATGAACTCTAGCCCGCCAGGCTCCTTTGTCCATGGGATTCTCCAGGCAAGAATACTGGAATGGGTTTGGCATTTCCTTCTCCAGGGGATCTTCCCAACACAGGAATCAAACCTGGGTCTCCTGCATTGCAGGCAGATGATTTACCATATATGTATGTATGTATGTATGGGCTTTTCCAGTGGCTCAGCAGTAAAGAATCTGCCTGCAGTGTAGGAGCTAAAGAAGATGCAGGTTCTATTCCTGGTTTGGGAAGATTCCCTGGAGGAGGGCACAGTAATCCACTGAAGTATTCTTGCCTGGAGAATCCTGTGGACAGAAGACCCTTGTAGACTACAATCCATAGTGTTGCATAGAGTCGGACACAACAGAAGTGACTTAACATACACACACACACATATATATACATGCGTTGCGTTAACCGCTCAGTCGTGCCCGACTCTTTGCGATCTCACGGATTGTAGCCCGCCAGGCTCCTCTGTCCATGGAATTCTCCAGGCAAGAGTGCTGGAGTGGATTACCATTCCCTTCTCCATAGGAACTTCCCAACCCAGGGATCGAACCCTGGTCTCCTGCATCGCTGGCAGATGCTTTACCATTTGAGCTACAGGAGCATGGGCATTTTTTTCTTTTTTCTAGAAAACACATTAGGTACAAGTCATCGCATTAAGCTGAGTCAATAGAAAGAGGAGGAAAAACTAAAAGGACACATTTTCTGACCACTCACAGTAACTTGTTAAAAAACAGCAACAAAAAATGAAGCTTTCCTTTGGGTAAAATATTTAGAGGAAAAGTAAGGGGTTACTCTTTCTATTTTGCACACTTCATTTTAATTTGATATGGTGAGATTCTTTTTTTTTTTTTTTTTTTTAACTTTACTCCTGAAATTAAAATTAGCTAGTTATCTTCCTTAGACTCAGAAGTGGAAAGAGGCATAGAACTCTCAAAAACCACATCATGCAAGTTGAACATCATGATAGGAGAACCATTTCCATATAATTGCTCTTTCTCTTGTCAAAGAGATGGCTACCTTTTAAAAGCAAGAGAACTTGCTATTGTTACACTAAAAATTTGCCTGATAATTTAGAAAGCATTCCTGATTATGTGTTGAAAATAATTAATGTAAAACTATTTGTTGTTGGTCACTCACTCAGTCGTGTCTGGCTCTTTGTGACCCCATGGGCTGCAGCATGCCAGCCTTCCCTGTCCTTCACTGTCCCCTGGAGATTGCTCAAACTCATGTCCATTATCATGAGTAAATGATTATAAAAAACTCTACTTTTTAACATATGTGTATTCTAACTCTAACTACAAGTGCACGTTTTCACTTTTAGAAAGCAATATTTGAAAATGAATAAATTACATATGAATCCAAAATTTCCCTAACCCACAAATAGAGGTATTTAATTTCTTCCACTTTTCTATCCATTGAATATCCTGTTTAGCTTTGTATTATATTTAGCATAATGTACATTTGTTAAAATAAATGTCTATTAAAACAGATAAAATGTTACATGTTAAAGTTTTACTCCACTGAGAAGTAAATATGGGAGGAGGATATTTAAAAATATCTTTATTCTCTCTATTATTAAATATAACTAAAAATAATCTAAACCTAAAATATTGCATATCTTTATAAACATTATTTTTATTAAACCTCAGTTTTTGGCTTCAGAAAATTATAAATAGTCATACAGGAGAGGTTGAAAGGGGATGTGTTTATTTGTTCTGATATTCTGCTCCAATGAGAAGTTAAATTTCTCAAGTTAAAACACGCACGTTTTGACATCTGTTGACAATTCCTTACTCCTGATAACTTATCTGTCTTTAACTTGTCTCTTTTCAGCAGTTCAGAGAATAGAGCAAATGATTGAAGAGAATATTACCAGGGTGATGGAATTCATTATTTTGGGTTTTTCAGTCCAGAGAGAGATTGAAATCCTTCTCTTTCTTCTCATTTTAGTGGTGTATTTTCTAACTCTGGTGGGAAACATTGGCATGATTTCCTTAATCTGGTTGGATCCTCACCTTCACACACCCATGTACTTTTTTTCTCAGTAATCTGGCCTTTGTAGACTTTTGTTATTCCTCATCACACACCCATGTACTTTTTTTTCCTCAGTAATCTGGCCTTTGTAGACTTTTGTTATTCCTCATAAATATCCCCAAAGTTCCTGGAGACCCTCCTGACCAAGCACAGGTCCATATCTTTCTATGCACGTGTGGCACAGCTGGGCTTTTTCCTCAATTTCTTGATTTTGGAGATGTTCCTTTTTGCAGTAATGACTTATGACTGCTATGTGGCCATCTGCAATCCTCTTCTCCACTTGGTGATCATGTCCCAAAAGGTGTGCATGCAACTGGTAGCAGGCCCTTACTTATACAGCTTTTCTGTTGCTTTCCTCCACACAGTCGTTACTTTTCGATTGATCCACTGTGGCCCCAATGTTATTAATCATTTCTATTGTGATGATGTTCCTTTGCTGGCCCTTGCCTGCTCAGACACCAGTCTCAAAGAGATCTTGATTTTTATCTTTGCTGAATTCAACATGGTCAGCTCTTTGACCATGGTCCTTATTTTCTACCTATGCATTGTGGCTGCCATCCTGAGAATCCAATCTGCAGAAGGGAGGCACAAGGCATTCTCAACCTGTGGTTCTCATCTGACTGCTGTCACTATATTCTACGGGACTCTGATCTTCGTATATCTGCAGCCCAAATCAAACCATTCCCTTGACACAGACAAAATGGCCTCTGTCTTCTACACAGTAGTCATTCCTATGTTGAATCCTATGATCTACAGCCTGAGGAACCAAGAGGTAAAAAATGCCTTGAGGAAAGCCTTTGAAAAATGTTATTTCCTGTCTCTAATAAACGTTAGAATGTAACTTGTAACGCTGACTGTCTTGGAACTATGCCACATGCAGATACGTTGTTTTTGTTACCTTTGGTAGGTTAATTTTATTTTACCATTTTTATATGAGCAAAATGACTTTGCACATGTGTTCTATGTTTCATATAATTTATAAGTAAGATGAAAGGTTTAAAAGATTATAATGCACATTTTTAACAAATTGCTACTATTTGCACATGTGACACTTGATAGTTTTGACCTGGATAGTTTCTATTTAACTGATAATAAGATTTAGCCATTGCTTTCAATAATGTTTCTATTTTATAAATTGTGGAGACAGAAAAAGGGAGGTGGTAAAGTAAATTTCTTGTCCATCCCCACGTCATTCCATGCATTAGCTGTTCCTCAACTGTACCTTGTCTGCTAAAGATTATTCCTCTCTGCTTCTGACTCCCACTAGATTGATTCACTGTCAGCCACTCTCTGTAACTCCATGGTTCTCATGTTGTTCTAAAAGATGTCATTTGTTGCCATGCAGATCTGGAAATCAGGGTCAGCTTTTGGAAAGTCATACTCTCTTTTTCTGTATCAATACAAAAATGCAGACATATCCCTATATCCCCTCAGCAAAGCTTAAGATCCTTTTATATTTTAGGGATTTGAAGAAATTAAAATGGGTTGAAGGGACAGGAAGTGGTAGTTTGAAACCAAGTTATAAATGTGGTTGCTGTCAGATGTCAGGAATATAGTTCTATGTTGGGGTGGTTATAAAGTGATGCAATTTAAGACCCACTTAAACCGTCAACTGGAATGCATTTTTTTTTTTTAATTCAGATTCAAATGTTTGGTGTCTACCATGTGGGTGATATTGTGAGCTATTCTTGTAGGGCAAAATCAAAAACATTTCTGAATATGTTGAACAGTCTGCTATTTTGGGAAATACTGACAAAAATAAATGACTGTATAAGATATTCAGAAACATTTTAGCTTATTTTATTCAAGTTATCTTAGTACACATTTCACTGTAAATTGATTTCTGATTTATGTGAAAACATCAATATTGCCATTTTAAATTATTTATATTAAACTTTATTTTTATATATACCTCACCTAACCTCAACACCATTATTAAAGCAGCAACAAGGTGTTCTAAGTGGATGTAAATTGCACAAATTCTGAAGAGAAGCAATGAATTACAATCCTGATTTTCAAGTTCTTAAATCAATTTCTTTTGGGGTCAGGGAGCACAGTTGCAGATACATTAACCCTGTAAATCATGACTGTCAATTGCCAAAGATAAAACTCAAGAAAAGAGAACATCTTTGTTGTTGCTATTTTTTTTTAATAATTCCAAAAGTATAATTTAAATAGTTAAAAGCACAGCAGCAAGCTTATATAGTAAACTGCAGAGTAAAGACTGAGCCTGAGATTGGGAATGTGAGAAGGGTTTAAAGGTTAGTGAATCTTTCAAAAGGAATCTGGTACCCCTTCTGGGTAGCACACTGGATTCAGGGAGATTGCTGTAAAACCACACGTTTACCAAAGAAACTTTAGATACATTTGAAGAGCTCCTTGAGCAGAAAGGATGATAGCCTGGGAGACTAAAAAAGATTAAAGTAAAACCAAAGTTCTAACATTGAAACAATACTGTAAAGAAATATGTTAGTTTCATCAGTCTGTGTTAACAAAGTACTGCACACTCATTGACTTAGAATAGCAAAAATTTATTTTCTCACATTTCTGGAGCCTGCAAGTCTGAAGTCAATATATTAGTGGAACCATGTTCTCTATGAAGCTCTAGGGGAGTTTCCTTCCTTGTTTTTTCCAGCTGCTCGTGGTCCCAGGCATTCCTTGTCTTGTAAGCATCTTTCCAGTCTCTGCTGTCTTCACATGGTCTTCTTCCCTCTACATCTGTGTCCAAATTTCTTCATTCTTGTAAGGACATCACTCACACTGGATTAACAGTCCACCTTACTTCAGTATGACTTCATATTAACAATTGAATCTTCAATGACCCTATATCCAAATAATGACCCTATAGCCAAACTCTGAGGTTTTTCAGGTTAGGAACTTAACACATCTTTTGGGGGGAACAATTTCACTCATAGTAAGTGCATGTAAGTGTATGCATGCTCAGTTGTGTTTGGCTCTGCTTGACCAGCCAGGCTCTTCTGTCCATGGGATTTTCCAGGCAAGAAAATTGGAATGGGTTGCCATTTCCTTCTCCAGGTGATGTTTCCCCAGGGATTGAAATCATGTCTCTTGTCTTGCAGATGATTCTTTACTGCTGACCCATTGGGGAAGCCCCACTAATAAGTAAGGACAGTTAAAGATGTGCTGGCTCAAATGTCTAAGTGAAAACACACCTTAACTACACCCACAAGCACAGTGCAGGCAAAAAAAAAAAAAAGCTGAGATTTCCTAAGCTTAAGTACCTAAAAAGGCTAGCAAAATTGGCCTAGATGACGGGTCAAAAGGGATCCAAAACCAGTTAACGTGACAACTGGAGGTCTTAAAGTTCATAACAAGCCCAAGGACTCATCAAGTAGTTAGGACAAAGGTATATATAACCTAATATCTAATATAGATCAGAGGTTGAGTTTTTCTCCTTCTGGTTAAGACAGAAGACAAGATGCCCTTCTCTCAATACCAGAATAGTTTCTGAAGAGACTTGATCATTCTCAGGTAAAAATTGTCCTAGTGAGTGGTAAGATGCAGAGGTAAAGTGCCAAGGATATGTTTATGGAAAGTATTATAAGAGCAAATATAGCACTATAGCTAAGTGAACTCCCAAGATGCAGTGACTTAATAAAATAATTTATTCCTTTCTCAGGCAGCAGTAAGAGAGTTGAGGAGTTTGGAAAAGGCAATTAGACCCTCAATATGTGGTTTCCATCTTGTCTAAAACGTGATCATTTCAGTGGCAACATTTTCAAGTGGGAAGGAAGAGAAAAAAGTCCGTATCTGATGGCTTTAACATAGAGAATATGATCTTTAGATTTTAGGCATCACTTTCTACTGATGGCTCATTGCCAAGACTTGACGACATTATGTATCTCACTGACAAGGCACAATGCGAATGGTGGTTAACAGCTGTATGACAAGTGTTTTACTTATAAAATAAAATATAAAATAGTGGACACTGAGGAATATGTCTGCCATAAGGATCACAGAAAATGTGATATTAAAGGGTTAAGTTATAATGATCTCTGTCAATACGATTGTTTCTTGAGCAGCCTATCATTTCATACTTGACAGCAGCTTGTTAGAAGCAAACTTGGGTGATTAGAAAACATAAAAAAAAAAAAAAACTTTGTTAATGTAGTTTCCAATACTAATCAAACGGTACTCTTTCTTCCTGCTCAGAACCTAAAGTTATGAAAAAGAACTCTCCTCCCACCATCTGCCTTTTCTCAGAACCAATCTGAGGGAATGTGGCTTGTGGGCAATTAGTAAATTAGCATGAGTAACAATATTTTCTGTGCTTAAATGAATCCATCTTTCCAGTGATATTATTGCAAGTAAATATTACTTCTCAGAGTCTTTCTACGCATGTTCAATTGTGCATCCCTTTTAATTGGATTAGTCCTTAAACAAGAATAAACTCATTCATGAGAAATTATTTCTGCTTCTGATTTGCTTTTATGCTGGTATTATTAGCAAGAGTCAACAAGGACAAAAATTGAATCCCACTAATATTAAGAATGAAGGTAGATTAAGTGGACACCAATAAAAACAAATTGAATAGTAAACTTGTAATCAGACCCCAATGGATACCAGTTTGAGCTGTGCTGATCACATTTTAACACATGTCTAATCCAATGGCATTTGGTTTTACAGAGATTCTTATCTGATTGATCCACTCTAGGTATTAAAAGCTTGACTTAAGCAGCTAAACACAGACCTAAGAATGTAATATTAGTGACAAGAATTTAGAATCAAACAATAGCTTAATCATAGCAATCAAATGTTTAACAGGACATTCTTCTGATCAAAAGTTAGATTTTAAATGACAAAAATCCATATTGCTTCATCTTTTTAAACTATGAGAAGGACATGATAGGTTTTAGTCTTAAATATTTCACCTATTTAAATTAACAAAGAGAAAACAACTAGCCAAAATCCAAACCAAAGAGTAGAATTACGATGAGTCAACAGATTGTTTGAAACACAAATAGTGTTAATTATAGAGCAATACATACTGAGAATTAACCTTCTGATTGATTCATGAAAATAGTTGAAGATTCTGAATTCATTTTTGTTTTCAAAAGTCCATGCATGTGTGAATGTTATTGAAAGCTTTTTTGGTAAATGAGGATCCACCAACTTTTATATTCATGGAAAAGTGATGAAGTCTTAATTTTTTCTCATGAAATTATATATTACTTATAAAACAAGTGAAGAGCAATTATATATAGAAAATATCCTAAGAAATCATATTCAACTCTTACAAAGATACCTCCAAATTAACATGTGCTTATCCAAATTTATGAGTTATCCGATGACTACACTTAGCACAATTTTACATACACTGTGACAAACAGTAATAGGTCAGTGTTGGTATGTTGGCCTATGTAGATAAAGGAGGCTTAGTCCAGAGAGTCTGTTCATGGGGTAAACCATCACTGTGTTAGACTGGACTTCTTAGTGTATTTAAATGTTGCCTGTATACAGTCTATTTTAAACTGGGAATTTATATGCCTGGACATTTATAACAGGAAGTGGCATACACAGAATTATGTACTGCAGGTTCACTGCCTCAAGTTTACTTTGACGATTGCTTTGTTGACTGCCTCTTTCACATCTTTGTTCCTCAAACTGTAGATCAGGGGATTCAGCATGGGAATCACTGTGGTGTAAAACACAGCCACCATCTTCCCCTGCTCCACCGACTCTTCAGTGGGCCTCCTGAGATACATGAAGATGAGAGTCCCAAAAAACATGGTAACAGCTGTCAGGTGGGACCCACATGTAGAAAATGCCTTCCTCCTGCCATCGGCAGAGTGCATGCACAGCACGGCCGCTACGATGAGGGTATAGGAAATGAGAACCACAGAAAGGGAATATGTGAAATTAATCCCAGCAATAACAATCATGGTGTATTCTTTAATGTGGACCCCTCCACAGGCAATCTTGATAAGAGGAGGGTCAGCACAATAGAAGTGGTTGATTTCAAAGTTTCCACAGAAGTACAGGCCATATGTCCACAGTGTGCAGATTAGGCCAACAGAGAATCCATAGATGTATGGCACAGAGATGAGACGAACACAGACAGTCCTGGACATTTTACTGCCATAAAGCAGAGGGTTACAGATGGCCATGTAGCGATCAAAGGCCATCACAGCCAAGATATATACTTCCACGTGGACAAGGGCTATGAAGAAGTAACACTGCACCAAACACCCCACATAGGAAATAGTTTTTGTCTCTGATAGTAAGTTTTCCAGCAACTTCGGAGTGACATTGGAAGAGAACCACACATCCACAAAAGACAAATGACTCAAGAAAAAGTACATGGGGCTCTGAAGCTGGGGGCTGATGCTGATCAAAATAATCATACCAATGTTCCCTATCAGAGTGATCATGTAAACTACTAGAAACACCACAAAAAAGAGAACTTGAAGCTCCTGTTGACTGGTCAACCCCAGAAGAATAAATTCTGTCACATCTGTGAAATTTGACATTGCCTTAACTTAGGCCCAGTCTGCATTGCCTATAGACAAATTAAAAGAAATGAATGGATTTATTTCATTCTTGAAAATTCTGAGTCATATTTATCAGTATTCTAGTTCAAATAATATAAAAATCAATGTATACTTTACACAAAGTCTAATGTAAGACTATATAATCAAATTTATTTTCTTTAATAGGCCTTATAGGTAATTATCACAATATTTATTAGTTTCTTAACTCTAAAACAGACAATTACATTCATATACTACTAGTATTAGACATTTAGTTTTGCTAAATTATTACAATGATGTGAAGATCATAGAGTGCTAATAGAAGTAAAGCTAGACTGAGAGTCATCAGAGAATGATCAAATCCATTTCAACATATTGTCTTATAGGAAAAGACTTGAGACTCATAAATGTAAATATTCAACCAAGATCAGACAACCACTTTGTGCCAAACAGGGAAGTAAGAAGAGTGAATCATTGAAATTCCATTGAATACTATTTTTGTATGATGGTTGCCTCTCATTGTCAATATTAATACAAATAGACATGTAATATTAACTTACTCATTTCCCTATGACTTAGAAGATATCTTTTTTTTTTTAAAACAATGTATTTGTTTATTTATTTTTGGCTGCGCTTGGGCTCCTCTTGGTTGGGGTGTGTGGGCTTCTCATTGCAGTGGCTTCTCTTGTGGTGGAGCACTGACTCTAGGTGAGCAGGCTTAAATAGTTGTGGCTCACACGTTCTAGAGCACAGGCTCAGTAGGTGGCATTTGGGCTTAGTTGCTCCATGGCATGTGGAATCTTCCTCAAAGCAGAGATCGAACTTGTGTTCCCTACATTGGTAGGCAGATTCTTATCCACTGAGCCACCAGGGAAGTCCAGAAGATATCTTCTTATCTATGCAATTTTATGGGATGATTGTCTTAAACCTTGGTCTTACAATCTAGTCACTGACATAATTTTCTACACTGGGTCAGCATATGATATCAAAAGCTTTCAGCTTATGAAAATCCTAGTGATGTTTTATTTTATTTAGCTACATATTTCACTTGCTTGATTACTGCTGCTTGCAGGATGAGGTAAGAGGTGTTTAACAACACAGACTTTATCAGTTTAACAGTTATCTCAGAAAAGTAAACTGCAAGTGGTTCAATCACCATATCAAAATTATATCAATAGATAAATTCTATATACATATAAAATAAAATTCAGGTGCCATGCTTTTAAAATTACTGTCTTATTTCAGATTCTGCTGCTTTTCAGCAACAATTCATTATATGTCTAATCATTTATTTTCAAATTCAATGTCATTACAAGTAAAATGTCCACAAGGAAAGTTTTCTCTGTTTAATACACTTCCCCAGATAAGTCTTCTGAGAAGTAAACTGCTCTGAGTACTTGGGGATGCATCTGTAGGATTAACATCATCTAGGGAATTTAAGACCCCCCATAATAACATTGCTTGAAGAGAATATTATGACATAAAATGGGCTGTAGGTATAATTGCTTATAATAATTCATTTACAAACATCAAAACCAATGTTATGTCAAATATGTTTGCTATATTATATTTATTATTCATTACATTATACCTAGAAGTAGTCTAAGTTTTGTAATATGAAATTGAACAAGCTACACAAGATTCTGGTTTGTATCATAATTGATTCTTTTTGAAAACGAGTGAATGAAAAATACAGAAATTAGACAATTTAGGGAATGGAACTACTGTGAGACAAAAAAGGAGCATGCTGATAAACACAGAAATAAGAAGAGGCAGGATACACACAAAGATCTCTTTGAGGATGTGACTTTTCAGTTATGGGCAAGTAGCCAGTTATGTAAAAATATCGAGGAAAAAGAAAATGAAAATACAAAAAGTTAGAAGAGGAACTATTTTAAAAAGTGTATAAACTCTATGATTGTATCATGGCACCTTCCAACTAGTAGCAGCTCACAATTTGGAAGTTAATTAATCTCTGTGAACTATTTTCCTATCCCTGAAATTATTCATATGGGAATTAAATACAACATAGAGAAAATGATTTGGGCACATAACATAGGCACTGATATTTCAGTTCTGGTCTGGGTACATCTATACCCTATATTTTCATGATCATAGATCTTTTGGCTTCTAAGTGTGGATAAACTAAGCCAGATGAGAGCTGCTGATTTTGACTGGGAGATAGACCTAAGACCAAGAATTTTTATATATAAAAACTCTTACCTCTGCTTGGTGAACCCATAATTACCTAATTAACAGAGTTTGATTTGGATTATTGGTACAACTAATTATAAGAGGATGAGACGGTTAGATAGCATCACCAACTCAGACATGAGTCTGAGCAAACTCTGGGAGATAGTGAAGGACGGAGGAGCCTGGCATGCTGCAGTCCATGGAGTCTCAAATAGCGAAATACAACTTAGTGACTGAACAACAAGAGCAACTAAATATAAAATATATAAAAAATCATCAAGGCACTTAAGAAACATAAAGTAATACTACTTCTACAATTTCCCTTCCTGTGTGATATGTGGGTTTTCTTCCACTTTTCATAATCATTACCTCAGTGATAGTAGAGTTTGTCTCACTCATCTTAGAACACTTCAAACTGACTACATTAGTTGTTATATATTGTAGACACTCAGGGATATTCACACATGATTTTTAAGCATCCTGATCTCCAGATCAGCTTCATAGAATGCATTACTGTGTCCATAACTAACAAAAATCTCTATTAAAAAGTGTTCTAGTGGCAACAGTCTCAGCTTTAAAGTAAGAGAATAGCTAACTTTTATTGAATCCTTACACAATCTTTTATAAGCAAAGGTCCCATGAGGGAGGTTATAGTTAGTGTATCTTTCTAAAAAAGGAGAAAGCTGAAGCACTGACAGACTAAGAGGCTTTCCTTGGATCAGACATCTGAAAATTGGCCAGACAGAAATGCAAACCAATTAATTGGACTCTAGGGGGTACACTCTTAATAACTTTATATCACTTCTGCCTGTTTGATAACTTTTTCTAATATTCTATTTCTCTACATTTAAAATTCAGTTTGATTATCCTCCAACAAAGGGGAAAATTGATCTCTTTGATAATTCATGCTTGATGAACCAGAAGAGCTTGGCATGGCTATAGAGCCTGAAAACCAGAATTCTTGGACCACCATTATCTATGCCTTTCAACGTTAGGTGACCCCATGGTGCTAGGGCCAGATGACTGAAGTAACCTCTCATAGAGAGACACTTTATTATATAACTGTGCATCATCTTTTAAAGCAATTAAACATATAGAATGTATAATTTACAAATTAAAAAAAATCACTTTCATTAACTTTTCAGGAATTTTACACACACACACACACACACACAATACAGCAAAGGTATACTTATTTGTTCAATATAGTGAAAGACAGGGAAGCGTAGTATGCTACAGTCTATGGGATGGCAAAGAGTAGGACACAACTGAGTGACTTAACAATAACAATCATTCCCAATGATACAATACTTTCAATTCCACTCAGATACATTTTAAAACACAATGTGAAAATCACTGGTCTTTGTAGAGAAGACATAAAAAGCAAAACCTGAAGAGCAAAAATTATTATAAGCCCCTATGGTAGCAAGATATTCTTATAAGTTTTTATATCAACTATTAATATAAGTAGTAATATTTCCCAAGTATACAATTCCAGACAATAAAACAGTGTTATAACAAATAGGTCCACAAATAAGGTCTTAGTCTCTTCTTCAAAAAAGGGATAAAGATTAAAGATATGACTGTGTTAATCTCTATTGCAAAGAGTATAAAATTTGCAGACCTACCTTCAGCAGCAACAAAAAAACAATGATAATTCTTCACTATTTATAATAGAATCTTGAACACTGCACATATTGAGAGCATCTCCCCAAGGAGCTATCCAGATAATGATGAAACACGTTATAATTAAAATTACAGAAACATCTCAGGAGTAAGGGAAGTTAAGGAGGGTTAATCAGAAGAATGTCTTCTGATAACATTATGTGACCAGTATCCCTAACATCATGGTATAATCTCTCCCATCTTCACATGGTATATTCACTGAAAGGACTGTTGCTAAAGCTGAAGCTCCAATGCTTTGGCCACCCATCTCTTACTCAACAGACATGAATGTGAGCAAATTCCAGGAAATAGTGAAGGACAGGGAAGTCTGGTGTGCTGCAGTCCATGGGATCACAAAGAATCAAAAACGACTGAGTGACTGAAAAACAACAACATCATATCCATTACACGACTGTGCCTAAATTTATGTATTCTTCCTATTTTTGAGAAATGTCTAGAGTGCTTCCTGGTGTGGCTATTACAAAATACATTCTTGCTCCTGTCTCTATATCAGTATATTCATGCACTTCTGTTTGTTAGAATTTTGGATATAATTGCTGGTTTACAGAATACATATATATTCTGCTTAAACTGATACTGTCAAAGAGTTTCACAAATGGTTATATGAATTACATTCCCATTAGCACTATGTAAGTAGTTTTGTTCCTTGGTCTCATCAATATTAATATTACAAGGTGTTTTTTTTTTTTTAATTTGTATGCTTGGTTTGTGTGTAGGTACAAATATTTTATAGTTCTAATTTGCTTTTCCCTAATCACCATTGAATTTGAGGATGTGTGACATGTTAATTGTCAAAGAATAGACCCTCTTGAACTGTGGTGTTGGAAAAAACTCTTGAGAGCCCCTTGGGCTGTAAAGAAATCCAACCAGTCCATCCTAAAGGAAATCAGTCCTGAATATTCATTGGAAGGCCTGATGCTGAAGCTGAAACTCCAATACTTTAACCACCTGATGCGAAGAACTGATTCATTTGAAAAGACCCTGATGCTGGGAAAGATTGAAGGTGGGAGGAGAAGGGGACAGCAGAGGATGAGATGGTTGGATGGCATCACGGACTCAATGGTCATGAGTTTGAGTAAACTCTGGGAGTTGGTGATGGACAGGGAAGCCTGGCGTGCTGCAGTCCATGGGGTCTCAAAGAGTCAGACACAACTGGGCAACTAAACTGAAATGAACTGACATGTTACTTGGTTTCTTGAATATATCTTTGTTGAGAAACTGTTCATGATTTGCTTTTTTTTTTTCATTTACATCCATGAATTAATTGGGTAGTATTCTAACATTCTATAATGAATTAGACTTAAATCACATTAATATTTCCAGCTCTGCCCCTTAATACTTGTAATTCGTGGCAAGTCATTTAATGGCTGTTTTTATTATTTTCAGTAAGTCAATTCTGGCTTTCGAACTACCCAAATTTATACTGTTGTTCCATATGGCCTGTGTTTATGTATATTTAGTCACAAGTTTGTTCTCATTCGTGGATTTTGCTTTCCTTGTGTTAAATGCTAATCACTCAGTCACATCTGACTCTTTTTGACCCTATGGACTGTAGCTTGCCAGGCTCTTCTGTCTATGGAATTCTACAGGCAAGGATACTTGGAGTGGGTTGCCATTTCCTTCTCCAGGGCATCTTTCCAACCCAGGGACTGAACATGGGCCTCTTGCATTATAAGCAGATGCTTTGCCTTCTGAGCCATAGGGAAGCCCTTGTTTACCCTGTACTCAGTCCTAATTGAAAAGTTTCTTAACAAGTTCTAGTTGTCCATTTTAATCTTTAAAGTCCCATGGCTTTAATGTTAACCTTTATTTCTTTCAAATATTAAATGCATTTTTAATAACTTGTATAATGTAAATTCAATATGTGAAGTTGAGTATCCTTCCTTTTTTTTTCCCCTGTATTTTTCTGGAAATTTACATGAACAAGGACTTTATCTATGGAAGTTCTTTAATGATTGAGTGGTGGATAATTCATTTCTCTGGCCAGTATTTATGTTTTTTCAGTCCCACAAATCTTACTCTAAACTAGGAACACCTTAAATTCATTTCAAATGAATTTGACTGTTCATGGAAGCACTGTAAATCTAAACCCAAAATGAATTGACTTTTTTTTTTTTGGATTTTCAAAAAAGGTTATTTTTAGTTTGTCCATTAGTCAAAGCCCAAGCAAATTACTTTGATTTTGTTGTTGCTGTTGTTATTGTTGACTTTATATCTCTGTAGAGGTTATAGGCCTACAACAACCTTAATTTCATGAAAGATGTCTATTCTAGCTCCTTACTTTGTGTGAACCTTATAGCTGGCCTCTCATATTTCATCAGATTATTATACTTAAAGTCTAGGTTACCTTAACGTGAACTGTTAGCCTCAACATGTATAAAACACAAGTCTACATGATTGGAAGAGGTGGTGCTGGATTTGACTATCTCTTATCACTATGAGATTTGAATTGCAGTATCTTTGCCTCTAAACAGGAAAAATAATTTCAGTTCCATGGGTTTTACGTTTAAAATAAGTATTTTCTACTCTTAATATTCTGTGAAATAAAGTGAGGTAAGGTAAAGGACTGTGTGGTTTGCAAATTGCTATTCAAATGTGAAGTATTATTATTAGAATATGATATTATATATAATAAATTTTGCTATATTATTATAACTGTTTTATGCAATATGGTTGATCTAATAGTTTTAGACACATGTATTGTCAAGAAAGCTGAGAGCCAAAGAATTGATGCTTTTGAACTGTGATGTTGGAGAAGACTCTTGAGAGTCCCTTGAACTGCAAGGAGATCCAACCAGTCCATCCTAATGGAAATCAGTCCTAAAAAGTCATTAGAAGGACTGATGCTGAAGCTGAAACTCCAATACTTTGGCCACCTGATGCGAAGAACTAACTCATTTGAAAAGACCCTGATTCTGGGAAAGATTGAAGATGGGAGTAGAAGAGGCAACAGAGGATGGGATGGTTGGATGGCATCACTGACTCAATGGACATGAGTTTGAGTAAGCTACAGGAGTTGGTGATGGATAGGGAAGCCTGGAGTGCTTCAGTCCATGGGGTCACAAAGAGTCAGACATGACTGAGAGATTGAATTGAACTGATTATCAAGTCACGTTTTATCTGTGTGTGTGTGTGTGTGTGTGTGTGTGTGTGTGTGTTAGTTGCTCAGCCATGTGCGACTTCTTTGTGATTCCATGGACTGTAGCTCACCAGGGTCCTCTGTCCATGAAATTCTCCAGGCAAAAATATTGGAGTGGATTGCCGTTTCCTTACCTGGAGTTCCTGTAGGAGAAGTTAGAATTGGATGCCTCAAGTCCAGGGCAGCTATGCATATTTCTTTACATAGACTTTTAGGTAATGCTTCCCCAATTAACCTTGTTTGCCCCCCGCCAAACAGTCCCAAGCAGGGAAAAAAAAAAAAAGCCAGAGATAGATCATGGGAGAAAAGTGTAATTTGCTGAGAACCATGTCTCTTGTGTGTTTCAGGCTAAAGAGAGTGTTGAAGGAAGCAGGGTATAGAACTGAGCTGATGAATAAGTATAAAGGAGTGAGACATACTGTTGACTGAATGAGTTCATGGAGACTCAGAAAAAGTCACAGCAAGATAAACTGCCACGGCTTGTTGATTATTTTGAATTAAATTTGCTTGAGAAATACCTATTGAAAAATAATTAAAAACACATTCTAGCCCTCCACTTTTCCTCAATGTGGAAACTAAATCTCACCTGTGAGGGACCCTCTGAATACCAGAAAGATAGAAATCATCCTTATCACCAGAGTTAGGCAATTCAAGTTAAAAAAAGTGTAAACCAACTGTGACTTTTGTTAGATCAAAACCCCAAGCATGAGTCCCTTTGTTTTGTAAAATCTTCACAAATAATTGTCTTTGTCTGGAACTGATAAATAAACAATTTGCTTTTGTCACTTTGGATGTCTCTTTCTATGAGACCTCTGCACATATGAGTTTGGTTTTTTTTTTCTCCTCTTTATACATCTGTGTAAACTTAATCATAGACCAGTCAAAAGAACTCAAGCAAGGTAAGGAAGGCATTTTCCCCTTTTTGAAAGTTCAAATGTTATTTTCCAGTGGTAAAGAAGGCATGCCTATTTAGTAAAGTTGAGCAAAAATAATTTTTGAAAGTTATCACCTACATTTTATAGTAAATCACCCCATTAAGAGACAGTCTAAAACAATGACCAATTCCTTCCAAAAAGAAAATACTCTTTTAGCATTAATATTTTTATTCTACAAGATATAAATTAGCTTTTTGACTGACATTGATTCCTCAATGTATAAGTTCTTACTTTTCGGTCTGAGCAAGCAAAGCTTTCTTGGGGAATTCAAAATTCCTGTCTATTGACGTGGATACTCAAATATATTTTGCAAGATTTTCTCCATGGAAATTTCCCCCATCTCTTCAAGAAGCTGGTATATATTTGGACAAATTACTGAACTAAGCAATAGGAATAAGTTATTGTGTATAAAAAAATGAAAATTCTTAAGAACAGTAACATTGAATTTATCTATTAACAGAAAGCAGTTTCCTGCTGAACAGTTCTTTGATCAAAGCTTCTTTCACTTGTTCCTCAGGCTGTAGATCAAGGGGTTCAACATGGGATCACTGTGGTGTAAAACACAGCCACCATTTTTCCCTGCTGCATGGACTAGTCTGAAGGGGGTCTAAGATACATGAAGAAAAGAGTTGTATAGCAGATGGTGACAGCTGTCAGATGGGAGCCACAGGTAGAGAAAGCTTTGCACCTACCTTCTGTGGAACGAATCCTCAATGTGGCAGGAAAAATGTAGATGTAAGAAAAGAGGATGATGAAGAGAGAACAAGTCAAGTTAAAACCAGCCACAACAAACATGGACAACTCTTTGTTATAGGTGTTGGAACAAGTCAGCTTAATCAGCGGTGGGTCAGTACAGTAGAAGTGATTAATTTCATCGCGATGAGAGAAGGCTAGGTTGTAGGTCCACATGGTTTCCATCAGGCCAGTGAGCGCTCCATATACATAAGGCACCGTGATGAGTGACTTGCACACACTCTTAGACATTCTGCTGCCATAAAGCAGGGAGTTGCAAATGGCCATGTACCGATCAAAGGCCATGACAGCCAGGATGTAGATCTCTACATGGACCAAGGCAATAAAAAAGTAACACTGAACCGTGCAAGCTGTATAAGAAATGGTTTTCCTCTCTGATAAGAAAATTTCCAACATCTTTGGAGTCACATTGGAAGAGAAACACAGATCCACGAAGGAAAAGTGGCTCAGGGAAAAGTACATGGTGCTGTGGAGGCAGGCATTGACCCTGATTAGGACAATCATGCCAAGATTTCTGCCACTGTGACCATATAAATGGTGAAAAACAGCATGAAGAAGATAATCTGCAATTCCTGGGTACTAGATAGTCCAAGGAGAATGAACTCAGTCACCAATGTGAAGTTTCTTCTCATAATTTCCTCCATGAGATATTGACTTTTATATTTATACTGGATTACAACAAAGTGGAAAAATTGATATTACTATGTCACTAATGACTTTCTCACCAATTTCTTTTCCTTCTCTTTCTTGTTTATTACTCTGTTTCAGCTCTTGTTCATTCTCAGTAAGTATAATCTCAGTCTGGCACTGAAATCTTGTGGGACTCAAGGCATCTCTTTCATTTTTGACATGGCCTTCCACTTTTTTTGTTTTAATTTCCCTATTTTTCATTTCCCTTCTAGTTGTGCTTCTCTCAAGTTTTTCTTTATCCACTTTCTCCTTCTCTTTCTCTGTCCTGGCCTCTTGTTTGAAAAATATGCTTTATGGGCATAGCCATCCTCAAATATCACAGTCAGGTTTGTTTATCTTTATATCTAATTATATAAACAGGTGAGAAAGCATTTATAAAGAGATAAAGAGAAAGAGTATGATATCATAAACCAATATCTCCCAAAAGACCTAATTCTTTTTGGATAATTTTCACATAATAAATTACTTAGTGGAGAATACAAAATAATTAAGTTGGGCAAGTTTTATGCTTTCCAACTTTTTCAGACTCAACAGAATAAGAACTTTCTAGGTGAATAGCTGGAATTTTCATTCACTTTGTTCAAAAATATATACATAATCATATTCTGACAGTTGGCCAGCTTTTAAATTCTCCAGCCATTAGCATCCCATTAGAATATTTTATGGAGAATTTCCCACTGCATGGAGTTGGCAGTGATAAAAATTCTCTCTTCCTGGTCTCACTTCTGGTTTCACTGCGAAATCTGAGAGACAGGATTCTTGGTTCAAAGAGGAATATGCAGAAATCAAATGCTTGCCCATGGATATCTTACATGAGTCAGTTAGTGACATAAGGTGGTCACTTGAATGCAAACTATTTTTGCATTCAATTGATTTCAGTGTGACTTAAAGGCCAGACTGAACCTGCAAAAGAATACTGACTCAATGAAGTCTGAGCTGACTGGTGTCCAGATTCCTCGGGTTTTTCTTTATGCCTGGTATTCTGGTAACACATTGATCTGCAAAGCCATATGTTTCCAAAACAGTTTATTTTTTGCTTGAGAAAGCTAGAGTTGACTTCTGTTTTGGCAAGAAATAAAAGAAATAAAAACTCATACTAATAATAACTAAAATATTAGTGTTTGCTTTTCTATGTAGACCTCATCTATATTCGCTAACGTCTGCACTTTTGTGGTCATTGGCATTTCTTTTTTTCCATCTAGTTATTTATAAATTGTAAGTCTAATGTTGGTATCATGCACGATTGAACAAATAAGTAGGCATTTGGAGGTTATAAATACATGTAGAATAAAGAAATCTACCTACCTATGGGCCAAGAGCTGTCTTCAGAAAGAATATCAATGGCTCTTCTGAGGACTGATGAAGGCAGGATTTATATCATTTGTAGGTTGATATAAGAGATTTCATAAGAAACTGCACAAACAAGTGAGGGTGAAATAATTACTTTTTGAGATAATTATTCTTCAATACATGAGTTCTCTGGAGAAATAACAACTGGGCACAATGTAGATTTACCATGGGGCCCAACCTTCAGTCTCAATATTTTTCTTCTTACATTGGGAAACCCACACCATAGTATTGATGTCTCCCATGGATGCTCATACTACATGAAATTTCCAAATCAATGACTACTTTTACATGTATTCTGATTTTCGAAGCTCAATAATGAATATTGTATTTCTTTAAAACTCAGGAAAATTTATTCAGTAATTAAATTTCCATTGAACATCTATTTGTAGAATGTGAAATAGATGAGCTTTAAAGTAAGAAATCAAGGCTTCAGAGCCAAGGGTTTTAAATAAGTCACTGATATAAATAGTACCCTTGACTTTGTATTGAATATTCTTAAAAATTTTATAATATTTTATTTATTGTTCAAATAAACCAAACTAAAATCGTTTTTACATTTTTGAGTGCAGCACTTTCACAGCATCATCTTTTAGGATTTTAAATAGCTCAGCTGGAATCTATCACCTCCTCTAGCTTTGTTCATAGTGATGATAGTGATACCTCCTGAGGCCCACTTGACTTCACACTACAGGACGTTTGGCTCCAGGTGAGTGATGATACCATCGTGGTTATCTGGGGCATTAAGATCTTTTTTGTATAGTTCTTCTGTGTATTCTTGCCACCTCTTCTTTTTTTCAGTAGCAGGAAATGACCAGATTTAACGACTCTTATTAAAAGCTACAGTACAGGGATGGACACAGATCACATTTAAACCACTTTGTGAATGAAGAACCACCCATGCTTTCTCACCAATTTACACTACTCATTATCCTACTGAGATATTTGAATTTATTGACCAGAGTGGTAAAATGCAAGTGAAAGTGAAAGTCACTCTGTCGTGTCCAACTCTTTGTGACCCAATGAACTGTACAGTCCATGGATTCTTCTGGCCAGAATTCTGGAGTAGGTAGATTTTCCCATCTCCAGGGGATCTTTCCAACCCAGGGATCAAGTCCAGGTCTCCCGCATTGCAGGCGGATTATTTACCAGCTGAGCCACAAGGGTAGCCCATGTTGCAGTCACCTAAATCAATGAAATCACAATCATTTGGTTTCCTTTTATAGCTCCTATGCTTATAGTTATTGTCATAACAAGCAAACATTAGTTTCTTTCTTTAATCTCTATATTTATTAAATCATCAATCAAGACCCCCAAATAATTAACATCTCCATTTCATTTTTACTGTGCGGAAATGAGGCAGTGCAAGCAGTCAACATGTTAGATCATTTACCTGAATACTTCACGGTTATGACATTTCTTCACAAAAAACAGAGCACAACATCCTACAAGATGGGGCAAGGAAAAGTCAGAGAGAAGTGGGCAGAAATGGCTCTGGAGTCTAACAAGCTTTGTATTCTGGACATTAACCCTCATGCTGAGGCTCTGTCATGTGGTCTTTGATCTTTTTTTTTGTTTGTTTTCATTATGATACCACTCCAAGGTACATTTGTAAATATTTGTACTATGAGAAAAATAGAAGAATTTAAACCTGCTTATTTTTTTCATCTGTATGTTAATGAGGGTGGTAATTTTCACTTAATGAGGTCTGAGGTAAGTGTCCAAAACAATTAGTCTGATGACTCCTGAGTCTGAGAGTCACATTTTAGCATTTGTCAAACTGAACTGTACCTTACATTTGATGTGTGTGCTTATGACATCCTCTTCTGTGGGGAAAACATAGCATATCATTTGCATCAGCTGAAAGTTAGTGGCAATTAGAGGGGACCATATAGGAGAAAGTGGGCTTCACTGGTCACCCAGATGGTTAAAAAATGCCTGCAATGCAGGAGACACGGGTTCAAACCTTGGTTTGGGAAGACTCCTGAGTAGGGAATGGTTACCCACTCCAGTATTCTTACCTCGAGAAGTCCATGGACAGAGGAGCCTGGTGAACTATGGTCCATGCAAAGATTTGGACACGACTGAGTGATGAGCACATTCACTTTTTTCTTTTTTTCACTTTCATAGTAGAAAGTATTCAATAAGAGTAATTACTTAGCTGATGATCTAGGTACCACTAATACTTTTTTACCCACATTACAGAGAAAGAGAAGAAAGCTAACTTTTAAAAAAGAACTTTGCCTACATTATAAAATAATAATGATTTTCATACAACTTTCAATGAGAATGTTTCTCACATTGTACTTATTCTAAATATGTGTTGTTATTTTTTATGCAAACTCAGATTTTTGTTATTCATTCACTTTAGAATTGTTTATAAAAGCATTTGCTAATTTATGAGAATAGATTTCAGGCCATAATTTTATTTTTATTGATGAAAGTATCTATGTCTAATTTCCAAAATATATTTTGGCAATATCAAGTCTTACCTGTGAAAGGAGAGTGACTTCCCAGGGACAGCACTGATGTGAAGAACCTGAGAAGTTTATACCAGAATGTCACAGGTGAACCAGCTCCCTAAGTTTCAATTATTTTTCATAGAAAACCATTTAGGCTATAAACAAACAAGAGTGCTTCACTTTTTTAAAAAAATCTTAAGTTCATTGAAGACATGACTTCTTGCCACACCCCAATATCATCAGGGAATCAAATCTGAAATGGTAAAGCAATGGGACTCATTGTTTGTTTTAACTTAAGCCTAAATGTCTTGATATTTTGAGCTGATTGGGGGATACATTAAGTTCTCTACATTTTGTAGATGTTAAGTTATACTTAATTAGATATGCATACTGGTCCAATGGTATCCTAATTCATAAAATTTTTGACAGAAATGCCAATTTTCCTTTAGATTTTTTTTAAAAAATATTTCTTTTGGTTTTGTTACCAATATGCATCCCACTTTAAAACTGATACTTTGCTTTCACTTATTACTTTTTATCATGAACTGTTAACATCTCACTGAAGCGACTTAGCTGTTAACATCTCACTGAAGCGACTTAGCTGTTAACATCTCACGGCCAGAAATAGACAATAATTTAAAAAGCTCTTGTCTAAGCATAACAAGTCATCTTTAAGTTTTCTCATAATGACACTTTTGTCTCAGATTTGCACATATCTCCTTGTCATGGCCCCCATTGCTCACCTTTGGCACCTTCTCCTGAGGCTGGGGAAAATTACGGTGTTGGAAAGCTCTCAGAAGATATGGGAGTTGAGTAGAATATGGTTCTGTTATATAAATCTAGTTGATTGTTCTGCTTTATTCAAATCTTCAGTATCCCCACACACGTTTTATTATTTTATATGTAGAACATGAGAGAGATGAGAGAGATGTTTGTGGATTTTTCTCTTTCTTTTTGTAGTTATCTAAACATTGACTGTATATTATTAGATTATGTCAAGCAATAAACTAGTTTTATTCCTAATATCATTTATAGTTTCTATCCCATCTCTAATACTTAAAATCTAAAAGTTGCTTCTGATTTTCACAGACCTTCAGCAGTTCATTTTATTGTGTTTAAATTTTTAACATGCAAGATAGAAGAGTGCATGATATAGGAAAACCACTGGACAATCAGGCAACTTTAGTTAGTTGGGCTACTTATATCCTGATTCTAAACCTTTTTCTTTATATTTTAAACAGTTATAATAATAAATATTTAGCAAAGAGAATACGGTGGATATACAGATAACATAAATGCGTTGATGATTCTTCCTTTGTCAGCCTAGCCCATCAAGACCTAATGTCTTTTTTCTCTACTTTTTTTTTTTTTTCCCTACCTGAAATTTCATCCTTAGATTTCATCGCTAGAGCTCCTTTGGTTTCGAATTTCCAAGTTTGGCCAGTGGGAGAAACCAAGAGCATAACAGAGGTGAGAGCATAAGAGAAAAGTATCCAAATTTCTTTCTCATTTCCCCCCAGTTTCACAATGAAGTGCTAAGGTGGCTGCATTCTTCCAAGGAAAATTTCTGCTGAGGCGAGTGTTGAGGTGTGGCCTGGGATGTTCTTCCCCGATTTAGTTTCACTGGACTCCTGACAGTGGCCTTTGTTTTGGCTGCTTCAGGACTGAGATTTATTTATCTTCTGAACTTAGCCTCGAGGTGCTTCAAATACTTGGATTGATTTCTTTAACACTGCTTGTGTTCTCTTATTAAATTAAATCCTTTCCATTAAATTCTCTTCTGTTAATGAGTATAATTTTGTTTTGCCTCCACAGAGTTTGACCTCCATTCACCATGCTGTCTACCTCTCTGCCCTACCCTCGACTAACACACTCTGCTTTCATTACTTACTTATATTTCTAGTGTCACTGCTAGAATTCAAACCTCTGTGAGCAGAGGTGTCATTTCCATAGCTAGCACGGTACCTGTATTTAATTGAGGACTGTAAAACAACTCTTATTTTTCTGGCTCTCAGGTAAATCTGCATTTCATTGAATGCATAATCTCAGCCCTCAAGCTGAAATTCTACAGAGAGGATTTGGGATAATGAAAACTTGTTTAAAAGTCACAGGAAAGAAAACACAATGGGAGTAATTAGTTATAGGTAACAGGCACTGAGTAATTAATATGTGCCAGCCTTAGGCTTAACAGCTACACAAGCATTAGCTCAGTTAAACTTACAAACGGTGTAGGGGCTTAGTATTAGTATTTTCATTTTACAGCTAGGAAACTGAAACAAGTAGAGGTTAATTAACTTTACCTGGAACCTACAGTTAATAAACTGTGAGGCTGGGATCAAACAGATTGTTAGTCTTTGATATCGTATTGCTTAGAATAGAAATGCAACAAGTTTACACAATGCTGCACTTTCTCTGGGTATAAAGGCATTCACTTATTGATTATGATAATATTAAAAATGCAGTTTTAAAATTTCTATGAATTAAAGTTATATGACATTGTGAGAATATATCCTCAGAGGACATGACTTTAAGAGATCAGCAAAGAGGCACTGAAAACATAAAAGCATAAATATAACTAAACCTCAACAAACACTGAAATTGAATATTAGAAAAAGAAAAAGATAGTATCTTGCCCACAGACAAATAAAAAATAATCTGGTAATATACCCATTTGCATAGCCAAACAAAAAGAAGACAGAATATAAGATATGTTAAATACTGAAAACAAGTATCTGTCTTTATATATTCATACCCAAATACACTCTCCTTTGAGAATGGACAAGTGATATTCTTAGATAAGGGGATAGCGAGGGACTTTCACTGAAAGAACTGATTAAGGATATATATCACACAGAAGAAAACTAAACCATGAATGAAGAGTGGGTGCCATATAATAGTGAGAGAAAAATTGATAAATGTCATGAAGGTTAAAGGAACACGAACATTGAATCACCATTTAATATAATTATAACTGTAATCATATACAATATAGATAATATTTAAAGCTCATTAATAAATAATTTACTATTAATGATTTATTCTATACCTGCAAATGACAGTTTATAATTTAGGAGCAGGATGAATTCATAATTAAAATACTGTATGTCCCTTTTATTATTGAATAGCAAAGTAGTTGGACTGATTAAGGAAGACTAAGTTAAGACAAGTATGCATACACAATTTAAGGGAACTTAACTAATAATAGAAAACAGAATGTGTCATAGTCAAATAAGGATTAAAAAGGAAGGAAAGTTGCAAAATATGATTTAATTCACAGTAGGTAAAGAGGAGAAAAAGCATAAAGAAGTTTGTGAAAAGCACAAACTAAGTTGTCAGAAATATTCAAAAGTGCCAATATCCAGAATAAAATAAGAAATATGATCCAAAAGTCTCCAAGCCTGAAAATAAAAAAGTCAAAATAAACATACTAGACATAACCAACTAAAAACAAACAAATAAAACAGCCAAATATATGTGAATATCAGACAAATAACACTTTTAGATTTTATACATCATAGAAGGGTTAGAAAGTATAAATGATAAAAGGAATAAGACTAGTTCAGTACTTGATAAGACCTAATGATATAGTCTCAATAGTTTCAAAAACTACAAAAGAAAATAGGCAAATCTACATCATCTTTCTCCATTTCTTTGTATGAAAATTCAAACATCTGTAAGAACACTGAAGGTCTGATAAAAGAAAATTCACTAGATAGACTGGAATGCAAAAGTAGGAAGTCAGGAAACACCTGGAGTAACAGGCAAATTTGGCCTTGAAATACAGAATGAAGCAGGGCAAAGGCTAATAGAGTTTTGCCAAGAGAATGCACTGGTCATAGCAAACACCCTCTTCCAACAACACAAGAGAAGACTCTACACATGGACATCACCAGATGGTCAACACCGAAATCAGATTGATTATATTTTTTGCAGCCAAAGATGGAGAAGATCTATACAGTCAGCAAAAACAAGACCGGGAGTGGACTGTGGCTCAGATCATGAACTGCTTATTGCCAGATTCAGACTTAAACTGAAGAAAGTAGGGAAAACCACTAGTCCATTCAGGTATGACCTAATCAAATCCCTTATGAGTATACAGTAGAAGTGACAAATAGATTTAAGGGACTAGATCTGATAGACAGAGTGCCTGATGAACTATGGACAGAGGTTTGTGACATTGTACAGGCGACAGGGATCAAGACCACCCCCATGGAAAAGAAATGAAGAAAAGCAAAATGGCTGTCTGAGGAGGCCTTATAAATAGCTGTGAAAAGACAGGAAGCGAAAAGCAAAGGAGGAAAGGAAAGATATTCCCATTTGAATGCAGAGTTCCAAAGAATAGCAAGGAGAGAAAAAAGAGCCTTCCTCAGCGATCAGTGTAAAGAAATAGAGGAAAACAATAGAATGGGAAAGACTAGAGATCTCTTCAAGAAAATTAGAGACACCAAGGGAACACTTCATGCAAAGATGGGCTCGAAAAAGGACAGAAATGGTATGGACCTAACAGAAGCAGAAGATATTCAGAAGAGGTGGCAAGAATACACAGAAGAACTGTACAAAAAAGATCTTCACGACTCAGATAATCACGATGGTGTGATCACTCACCTAGAGGCAGACATCCTGGAATGTGAAGTCAAGTGGGCCTTAGAAAGCATCACTATGAACAAAGCTAGTGGAAGTGACGGGATTCCAGTTGAGCTATTTCAAATCCTAAAAGATGATGCTGTGAAAGTGCTTCATTCAATATGCCAGCAAATTTGGAAACCTCAGCAGTGGCCATAGTACTGGAAAAGGTCAGTTTTCATTCCAATACCAAAGAAAGGCAATGCCAAGGAATGCTCGAACTACCGCACAATTGCACTCATCTCACACGCTAGTAAAGTAATGCTCAAAATTCTCCAAGCCAGGCTTCAGCAATACGTGAACCATGAAATTCCAGAAATTCAACCTGGTTTTAGAAATGGCAGTGGAACCAGAGATCAAGTAGCTGTTCAATATTGTATAACAATCTAAATGGGAAAACAATCTGAAAAATATAGATACATGTATAGGTATGACTAAGTCAATTTACTGTACACTTGAGACTAACACAATATTGTTAATCAATTCTGCTCCAAGATAAAATAAAAATTTAAAAAATGAAAAATGTGATATTGTATGATATATCAATTGCTAGTTATCCTGACTCTGGTAACCTTTATGTTGGTTTATATTTTGGATGTGTACTGGAAATCATTCATAACAACAACAATAAAAAAATGAAACCTCAAAACTAGTTTTATGATAGGGATATAAATGGCTTAAAAAACTTAAAGGAAATAATAAAAATATTCTCTGGGATATTTAGGATTTACATCAACAATCTTATTAATAAGGAATCTATTGGACCAGTACTAATATCTAAAGTTATATCTTGGAGTAATAACCTGAGATTCCTAAAGATCTTCATTCGTATATAATTTGAATAAAAAAAAATACAAAAGAAACAATCCAACAAACAAGTTCACATGTTTGGTGACTATGAGTAATGTAGATAGAATAATCTGTCTTTTGCTAATTTTAAAGCAATGATAATGGTGTTTGTCCCTGTGTCTTAATATATGTGTGGTATTATTTTAATATACTGTGTCAAAACTAACAATTTGATAACATACTTCTAAGTCTCATCAGTTCAGTTCAGTTCAGTCGCTCAGTCATGTCCGACTCCTTGCGACCCCATGAACCGCAGCATACCAGGCATCCCTGTCCATCACAAACTCCCTGAGTCCACCCAAACCCATGTCCATCGAGTCGGTGATGCCATCCAGCCATCTCATCCTCTGTCGTCCGCTTCACCTCCTGCCCTCAATCCTTCCCAGCATCAGGGTCTTTTCCAATGAGTCAGCTCTTTGCATCAGGTGGCCAAAGTATTGGAGTTTCAGCTTCAAAATCAGTCCTTCCAATGAACATTCCAGGACTGATCTCCTTTAGGATGGACTGGTTAGATCTCCTTACAGTCCAAGGGGCTCTCAAGAGTCTTCTCCAACACCACAGTTCAAAAGCATCGATTATTCGGCACTCAGCTTTCTTTACAGTCTAAATCTCACATCCATACATGACCACTGGAAAAACCATAGCCTTGACTAGACGAATCTTCTTTGGCAAAGTAATGTCTCTGCTTTTCAATATGCTATCTAGGTTGGTCATAACTTTCCTTCCAAAGAGTAAGTGTCTTTTAATTTCATGGCTGCAGTCACCATCTGCAGTGATTTTGGAGCCCAGAAAAATAAAGACAACCACTGTTTCCACTGTTTCCCTATCTATCTGCAATGAAGTGATGGGACCGTATGCCATGGTCTTAGTTTTCTGAATATTGAGTTTTAAGCCAACTTTTTCACTCTCCTCTTTCACTTTCATCAAGAGGCTCTTTAGTTCTTCTTCACTTTCTGCCATGAGGGTGGTGTCATCTGCATATCTGAGGTTATTGATATTTCTCCTGGCAATCTTTATTCCAGCTTGTGCTTCCTCCAGCCCAGCGTTTCTCATGATGTACTCTGCATATAAGTTAAATAAGCAGGGTAACAATATGCAGCCTTGACGTACTCCTTTTACTATTTGTAAACAATCTGTTGTTCCATGTCCAGTTCTAACTGTTGCCTCATGACCTGCATATAGGTTTCTCAAAAGACAGGTCAGATGGTCTCGTATTCCCATCTCTTTAAGAATTTTCCACAGTTTATTATGATCCACACAGCCAAAGGCTTTGGCACAGTCAATAAAGCAGAAATAGATATTTTCTGGTACTCTCTTGCTTTTTTGATGATCCATCGGATGTTGAGAATTTGATTTCTGGTTCAAAACCTTTTCTAAAACCAACTTGAACATCTGGAATTTCACAGTTCACATACTGCTGAAGCCTGGCTTGGAGAATTTTAAGCATTACTTTACTAGCCAATTGCAGTGGCTGCTGCTAATTCGCTTCAGTCGTGTCCAACTCTGTGCGACCCCATAGACGGCAGCCCATCAGGATCCCCCGTCCCTGGGATTCCCAGGTAAGAACACTGGAGTGGGTTGCCATTTCCTTCTCCAATACATGAAAGTGAAAAGTGAAAGTGAAGTCGCTCAGTTGTGTCCGACTCTTCTTGACCCCATGGACTGTAGCCTAGATGAGTGCAATTGTGCAGTAGTTTGAACATTCTTTGGCATTGCCTTTCTTTGATATTGGAATGAAAACTGACCTTTTCCAGTCCTGTGGCCACTGCTGAGTTTTCCAAATTTGTTAAGTCTAAGTCTCATAGGTGATTTATAAAAGGAAAAGAATAGTCAATAGCCAAAACAATTTGTTAATTTGAAGTGCTCACTGATTGATTAGAGAATATGGTTATGTTACATACCTCTGACCAAAATGTCTATGCTATTTGGCAAATAGTTTATCTTAAATTGCCCTTCTTACTGCTTTTTAAGCATTTCTTTTGCCAGCGGATCCTCCCAATCCAGTTTGAAACCTGTATTTTCTGAGTCGCCTGCACTGCAAGCAGATCCTTTACCACTGAGCCACAAGAGCAGCCTCTTTAACAGTTCTAATAATTGTAAATCATTATGCTGAACACCAGGCTTCCTTGGTGGCTCAGACACTAAAGAATCTGCCCACAATACAGGAGACTTGGGTTTGATCCCTGAGTTGGAAGATCCCCTAGAGAAGGGCATGTCAACCCACTTGAGTATTCTTGCCTGGAGAATCCCCATGGACAGAGGAGCCTGGCAGGCTACAGTTCATGTGGTCACAAAGAGTCGGACATGACTGAGCAACTTTCAAATGTTGTATATCTGAAATTTAAAATTACAAATCAATTATAAATCAATTAAAAAAATCAACGTGATTGACCTAAAAGAACAAAGTTCTACTCAACTCTTGTCTCTTCTGAGGAGTTTTCCAGCATCATGAGCTTCTCCAACCTGTATGTCCCAGGGGGAGACGCCAAAGGTAAGCAGTCAAGTCTATGACATGGAGATTTGTGAGAATTTGAAACAAAGTGTCATTGTGTGAAAACTTAATGATGATTATTATACTTCGAAAAGTGCTCTTTATATTACTTACTATTTTTGTCTGTGAGCTATTAATAGTGCATACTAAAAAAATTTTTTAAAAATGAAAGCCAATATAAGCTAATGCCAGAGGTATATTGGTAAAAAAATAAATAAATAAATCAAAATAAATATTTAAAAAAAAATCCAAAGGAAATTTGGCATTTCTGTCAAACATTTAATCAATGAGGATTCCGTTAGTCTAGTACTAATATCTAAATGTAGTTCTTAGAGTAATAATTTAAGATACCCAAAAATCTTCTTGGATATATAACGTGAACAAAGGGAAAAACCAACCAACTAAGGAAAAAGCTTTTCTCCTTATATGATTGGCAATTTTTGGAAAATAATTTGGAAAATTTTAAACCCCTCAAATCAAACAAATTGACATTGTCTTAGCATCGTTCATAATTCTGTCTTTTATAACTTTCTACCTTAATGAATATTGTGCACAGAATTATGTGTCCTTTACTAATATTACAAAAATAACAATGCTGTCTGGTCTTGTCATTGAATTTCCATGTGTTATTCATTTTAAATACACTGAAATGATACAAGCTAATGATGTGACAGATTTTTCCACATTTCATAAGTGAATTGCAAAAGGAAAAAATAAGTCAATGACAAAAGTGTCTTATTAATTTAAAATTCTCTCTAATCAGTCAGAGAATACAAATATATTAAATACCTCTGGCCAAATGTGTACCTAATTTAACAAAAAAAAATGTCTCTTGAAACACTCTCCTTATTGCTCTTTTAATATCTTTGTTCCGAAGGCTGTAGATCAAAGCGTTTAGCATAGGACTCAGAAAGATACAAAAAACAGCTACAATTTTGGTCTGTTCTGCAGATGCCTCAGAAGGCAGCCTCAGATACATCAAGAACATTGTCCCATAAAACAATGACAACTGTCAGATGAGACCCACAGGTGGAGAAGGCCTTGTGCCTCCCTTCTGGAGAAAGCATTTGTAGAATGGCTGTAAAGATGAAAATGTAGATGAGGATGACGGTGAGAGAAAACATGAGGTTGGAACCAGCCACCACAAACATGGCATTTTCTTTGACATAAGTATCTGAGTAGGCCAGGACTAGGAGAGGTGGGTCCTCACAGTAAAAGTGGTTGATTTCATTGGGTCCACAGAAGGAGAGGTGGAGCATCAGGATGGTCTGGGCAAGACCATTTGCAAAGCCATAAATATAAGATGTAGCCATGAGAGAGAGGCAGACACTCGGGACATTTTGCTGCCATATAACAAGGGTTTGCAGATGGCCAGGTAGTGGTCATAAGCCATTGCTGTGAGCATATAGCTATCTGTGAGCTCTAAGGAAATGAAAAACTCAAACTGTATAAAGCAACCAAGGAAGGAAATGGTTTTTCTCTTGGATAAGAGATTGACCAGCATCTGAGGAGTGAAACTGGTGGCATAACAGAGATCTACAAAGGAGACGCGGCTGAGGAAGAAGTACACTGGAGTGTGAAGATTTGAGTCAGTTCTGATTAACAAAATCATGCCCACATTGCCAATGACTGTGATCAGGTAGATGACTAGGAAGACCACAAAAAGGAAATGCTGCAACTCAGCTTGATCTGTCAGTCCCAGGAGGATAAACTCAGTCACTTCCTTGTAGTTTTCCTTTAACATTGTGTTTGCTCAGCTTCCAATGATGTCTAAATTAAATGAAATAAAAATGCATTTTTTTTTTTATCATTTTCCATTATCAACATTTCATCAATGCCTACTGCTTTCAAACTTCTAAATACATGTGGCATAAAGAAGTTACAGAGGGGACTTTCCAGGTGATCCAGTGGTTAAAACTTCATTTTGCAATTCAGGGAACAAAGATTTGATCCCCTTTTAGGCATCTATGATTCCACATGCCTCATGGCCAAAAAAAGATAGAACATAAAACAGAAGCAATATTATAAGAAATTCAGTAGTCTTTAAAAATGTTCCTCATAGGGGCGGTCCTAAGATGGCAGAGGAATAGGGCTGGGAGATGACTTTCTCTTCCACAAATTCACCGAAAGAACATTTAGACACTGAGCAAAATTCCACAAAACAACTTCTGAATGCCGGCAGAGGACATCAGACACACAGAAGGGCAGCTCATAGTCTTCGAAAGGAGGTAGGACAAAATATAAAAGATAAAAAGGGAGACAAAAGAGGTAGGGACGGAGATCCGTCCCGGGAAGGGAGTCTTGAAAATGAGAGAAGTTTCCGAACACCAGGAAACACTCTCTCTGGTGGGTCTGTGGCGAACCTTGGAATCGCAGAGGCCAAAATAACCAGGAGGAAAAATAAATAAATAATTAAAACCCGTGGTTTACGAACCTAACAGCAACTCCCAGCGGGAGTGCAGCGCAGACATGCACATCCCCGACTAGCAAGCAGGGGCTGGGCAGGGAGGCGTGGGCTGCATTGCTTTGGGTAAGGACTGGGCCTGTATGCCCCAAGGGCCATCTGAGAGAACTAGATTGAGACAGTAACCTAGACCATGGGATAGTTTTCCCGTGAAAAGCCTTAACCTAAGACTCCGCCAGGCCCGCTCACAGAACAAAGGACTGAACAGAGCAAGCCGCCTGCATACTGGCCCATCCCCCGCAGGAGACAGGCAGAGGAGGGCAGCCAGAGCCGGAAGGGCGGAATCACGGCCCTGGAGAGGCATCCTATACCAACCTCCAAACAGACCTTGCTGCTAACGAGGACTTCTTGGGACTCTGGAGGGTCGGTCGACTCCCGCTGAGAGGGTCGCAGCCAGAGATCAGCTCCCCAGGGGAGAGCACGGCACACCCAGGAAGCTGCATCCGTTGTACACCCAGAAAACCGAGCGGCTGGGATGGGGAGAAGGGAAAAAGGCGCAGCCCCTGACCGCGCTAGCCAAAAACCTGGTCACCGGAGCTGCTCGCACCTGGAAAGGGCACAAAACCCAGGCTCAACCAAGTCTGCGCCTTTGTGAAGTACCCGGGAACCAGAACCTGAGCAACTTAGATCTGGGAAGTACAGGCAACCCCAGGGGCCACTTCAGACAGTTCCTGGCAGTGCAACCTAGAGCCTGAGCAGTGTAGACTGGGAAAGCACACATACCATGAGCAGGGCAAACCCAGTGTGGCTGAAACATTGTGAGTGCATGCCAGTGATATTTGTTTGCAGTGTTCCTCCTTCCCCACAGCACGACTGAACAAGTGAGACTAAAAAAAAGTGACCACAATCACCCTCCTTGCGTCAGGGTGGAAATTAGACACTGAAGAGAACAGAAAACAGAAGAAGCTAAAAGAAACAGAGGGAACCGCTTCGGAAGTGACATATGCAACAGATTAAAACCCTGTAGTTAGCACCAACTACATAGGAAGGGGCCTAGAGACCTTGAGAAGTACAAGCTGGACCAAGGAACTATCTGAAAATGAACTGAACTCACACTGTCTGTAACAGCTCCAGAGAAAGTCCTAAATATATTTTAACTATTTTCATTTTTTAAATTTTTAAAACTTTTTTATTTTTTTAATTTAATTTTATTTTCTTATTTTATTTTTATTTTTAAGTCCCCTATTACTCCTTCAATTTTCATTTTTATAACCTACTATTACCTTGCAAAAAAAAAAAGAAGACCCTATTTTTATTTTTTTAAGACCTTATTTTTAAAGTAAACTTCATATATACATATTTGATAATTTTTGTGATTCTGGTGGTTTTTTTCTTTTTTTTCTCTCTCTCTCTTTTTTTTTTCTCTTTTTGTAATATGGTATTTTTGAGAACCTAACCTCTACTCTAGATTCTTAATCTTTGCTTTTTGGTATTTGTTATCAACTTTGTATCTTCAAGAACCCAGTCTGCAGCACCCATTTTTACTTGGGAGCGAGATCACTGGCTTGATTGCTCTCTACCCCTTTTAACTCTCCTTTTCCTACTCCAGGTCGCCTCCATCTCCCCACTCCCCTTTTTCTTCTCAACCCAACTCTGTGAATCTCTTTGTGTGTTCCAGGCTGTGGAGAACATTTAGAGAACTGATTACTGGCTGGATCTGTCTCTCTCCTTTTGATTCCCCCTTTTCTCCTCCTGGCCACCTCTGTCTCCTTCCTCCCTCTTCTCTTCCCTGTGTAACTCCGTGAACATCTCTGAGAGATCCAGACGGGGGAGAGTACATAAGGAAGTGATTACTGGCTAGCTTGCTCTCTCCCCTTTTAATTCCCCTCTTCTCCTCCTGGCCTCCTCTATCTCCCTCCTTCCTCTTCTCTTCTCCATGTAATGCTGTGAACCTCTCCGGGTGTCCCTCACTGCGGAGAAACTTTTCATCATTAACCTAGATGTTTTATCATCAGTGCTGTATAGATGGAGAAGTCTTGAGGCTACTGTAAGAATAAGACTGAAAACCAGAGACAAGAGACTTAAGTCCAAATCTTGAAAACACCAGAGAACGCCTGAATCCAGGAAGCATTAAACGATAGGAGCTCATCAAATGCCTCCATACCAACACTGAAACCAAGCACCACCCAAGGGCCAACAAGTTCCAGAGTAAGATATATCACACAAATTCTCCAGCAACACAGGAACATAGCCCTGAGCTTCAATATACAGGCTGCCCAAAGTCACACCAAACCCACTGACATCTCAAAACTCATTACTGGACACTTCATTGCACTCCAGAGACAAGAAATCCAGCTCCACTCACGAGAACACTGACACAAGCTTCCCAACCAGGAAACCTTGACAAGCCACCCATCTAACCCCACCCACAGAGAGGAACCTCCACAGTAAAGAGGAACCACAAACTGCCAGAAAGCAGAAAGGCCACCCCAAAGACCTCAAGAAACAAGAAAAAAGCCAAATAAATAACCTAACTCTACACCTAAAGCAACTAGAAAAGGAAGAAATGAAGAACCCCAGGGTTAGTATAAGGAAAGAAATCTTAAAAATTAGAGCAGAAATAAATGCAAAAGAAACAAAAGAGACCATAGCAAAAATCAACAAAGCCAAAAGCTGAAAAGATGAAAAGGCAGATAAATACCCAGCAGGTAAAGGAACAGGATAAATTCCCTCCAAATCAAACAAAAGAGGAAGAGATAGGGAATCTACCTGTTAAAGAATTCCAAATAATGATAATGAATATGATCCAAAATCTGGAAAACAAATTGGAGTTACAGATAAATAACCTGGAGACAAGGATCGAGAAGATGCAAGAAAGGTTTAACAAGGATTAGAAGAAATAAAAAAGAGTCAATATATAATGAATAATGCAATAAATGAGATCAAAAGCACTCTGGAGGGAACCAACAGTAGAATAACGGAGGCAGAAGATAGGATAAGTGAGGTAGAAGATAGAATGATAGAAATAAATGAAACAGAGAGGAAAAAAGAAAAAAGAATTAAAAGAAGTCAGGACAACCTCAGAGACCTCTGGGAAAATGTTAAACGCACCAACATACGAATCATAGGAGTCCCAGAAGAGGAAGACAAAAAGAAAGACCATGAGAAAATACTCGAGGAGATAATAGTTGAAAACTTCCCTAAAGTGGGGAAGGAAATAATCACCCAAGTCCAATAAACCCAGAGAGTCCCAAACAGGATAAATCCAAGGTGAAACACCCCAACACAATAATCAAATTAACAAAGATTAAACACAAAGAACAAATATTAAAAGCAGCAAGGGAAAAACAACAAATAACACCCAAGGGGATTCCCATAAGGATAACAGCTGATCTTTCAATAGAAACTCTTCAGGCCAGAAGGGAATGGCAGGACATACTTAAAGTGATGAAAGAAAATAATCTAAAGCCCAGATTACTGTATCCTGCAAGAATCTCATTCAAATACAAAGGAGAAATCAAAAGCTTTACAGACAAGCAAAATCTCAGAGAATTCAACACCACCAAACCAGCTCTCTAACAAATGCTGAAGGATCTTCTCTAGACAGGAAACACAGAAAGGGTATATAATCTCGAACCCAAAACAATAAAGTAAATGGCAATGGGATCATACTTATCAATAATTATCTTAAATGTAAATGGGTTGAATGCCCCAAAGAAAAGACAAAGACAGGCTGAATGGATACAAAAACAAGACCCTAATATATGTTGTCAACAAGAGACCCACCTCGAAACAAGGGACACATACAGACTGAAAGTGAATGGCTGGAAAAAGATATTTCATGCAAATAGAGATCAAAAGAAAGCAGGAGTAGCAATACTCATATCAGATAAAATAGACTTTAAAACAAAGGCGGTGAAAAGAGGCAAAGATGGACACTACATAATGATCAAAGGATCAATCCAAGAAGAAGATATAACAATTATAAATATATATGCACCCAACATAGGAGCACCACAATATGTAAGGCAAATGCTAACAAGTATGAAAGGGGAAATTAACAATAACACAATAATAGTGGGAGACTTTAATACCCCACTCACACCTATGGGCAGATCAACTAAACAGTAAATTAACAAGGAAACACAAAATTTAAATGATACAGTAGAGCAGTTAGACCTAATTGATATCTATAGGTCATTTCACCCTAAAACAATGAATTTCACCTTTTTCTCAAGCACACACGGAACCTTCTCCAGAATAGATCACGTCCTGGGCCATAAATCTAGTCTTGGTTAAATTCAAAAAAATTGAAATCATTCCAAGCATCTTTTCTGACCACAATGCAGTAAGATTAGATGTCAATTATAGGAGAAAAACAATTAAAAACTCCAACATATGGAGGCTGAATAACCAACAAATCACAGAAGAAATAAAAAAAAAAAAAAGAAATCAAAATATGCATAGAAACAAACGAAAATTAAAACAAAACAACCCAAAACCTATGGGACACTGTAAAAGCAGTGCTAAGCGGAAGAGTCATAGCAATACAGGCTCACCTCAAGAAACAAGAAAAAAGCCAAATAAATAACCTAACTCTACACCTAAAGCAACTAGAAAAAAGAAGAAATGAAGAACCCCAGGGTTAGTATAAGGAAAGAAATCTTAAAAATTAGAGCAGAAATAAATGCAAAAGAAACAAAAGAGACCATAGCAAAAATCAACAAAGCCAAAAGCTGGTTCTTTGAGAAGATAAATAAAATTGACAAGCCATTAGCCAGACTCATCAAGAAATAAAGAGAGAGGAATCAAATCAACAAAATTAGAAATGAAAATGGAGAGATCACAACAGACAACACAGAAATACAAAGGATCATAAGAGACTATTCTCAGCAACTATATGCAAATAAAATTGACAACTTGGATGAAATGGATAAATTCTTAGAAAAGTACGACTTCCAAAAACTGAACCAGGAAGAAATAGAAAATCTCAACAGACCCATCACAAGCATGGAAATGGAAAGTGTAATCAGAAATCTTTCAGCAACAAAAGCCCAGGACCAGTTGGCTTCACAGCTGAATTCTACCAAAAATTTAGAGAGGAGCTAACACCCATCCTACTCAAACTCTTCAGAAAACTGCAGATGAATGTAAACTTCCAAACTCATTCTATGAGGCCACCATCACCCTAATACCAAAACCTGACAAGGATGCCACAAAAAAAGAAAACTACAGGCCAATATCACTGATGAATATAGATGCACAAATCCTTAACAAAATCCTAGCATACAGAATCCAACAACATATTAAAAAGATCATACATCATGGCCAATTGGGCTTTATCACAGGAATGCAAGGATTCTTCAATATCCGCAAATCAATCAATGTAATACACCACATAAACAAATTGAAAAACAAAAACCATATGACTATTTCAATAGATGCAGAGAAAGCCTTTGACAAAATTCAACATCCATTTATGATTGGAGACGAACAAATTTGTACTCTTGACACTCACTTGAGTTTCTGTCATCAATCCATTTCTTTTTTACTATGATACCACTCCACTGTATATTTATAAATATTTGTACTCTAAGAAAAATAACAATTTAAATCAAGATGTTTGCTAATTCATCAGAATATGTTTCAGGCAATTTTTTTTTTTTTTTTCACTTTATTTTGCTATACCTTATCCTACCTGTGAAACCAGAGTGACTTCTCAATGACAGCATGGATGTGAGAACCTGAGGAGTTTATATCAGAATTATCACAGAGGGACCAGCTCCCTAGGGTTCCATTATTTCTCACAGAAACTCGTTCAGACTATTAGTAACCACTAAGGTTTCTTTTATTTTTAAAATCTTACACTCATGAGGACACAACAATTTGCCACTTCCTAATATCACCATGGAATCAAACCTTCTTAAATGAAGAGGTAATGAGATTCACTCTTCATTTCAGTATGTAAGCCTGTTTGTAATTTGAGACTTGACTCAGGAGATGGGGGAATATTAAGTTCTGTTGCTTACATCATGCAAGATAGAATAGTGCCTGTTATATGGAGTTCTAGAGTCTAGGAAATGATTGGAAGATCAATTAAATTTTGTTAAATTTGGACTAGTTATTTCCTGATTCTGAATCTTGTTCATATATATAGACACACATGATACCTAAGAGAATTTCATTGTTGTTCAGTTGCTCAGTGGTGTCTGACTCTTTGCAAAACCCATGGACTGAAGCATGCTGGACTTCCCTGTCCTTCACCATCTCCCAGAGCTTGCTCAAACTCATGTCCATCAAGTCAGTGATGCCATCCAACCATCTCATCCTCTGTGTCCCCTTCTCCTCCTGCTTTCTATCTTTCCCAGCATCAAGGTCTTTTCCAAAGAGTGAGCCCTTCTCATCAGGTGGCCAAGGTATTGGAGCTTCAGCTTCAGCATCAGTCCTTCCAATGAATATTCAAGGTTGATTTCCTTTAGGATTTACTGGTTTGATCTCCTTGCAGTCCAAGGGACTCTCAAGAGACTTCTTCAACTCCACAGTTCGAAAGCATCAATTCTTTGGCACTCAGCTTTCTTTATGGTCCAACACTCACATCCATACATTTACTACTGGAAAAACCAAAGCCTTGACTATATGGACCTTTATTAGCAAAGTAATGCCTCTACTTTTTAATATGCTGTCTAGATTTGTCATAGCTTTTCTTCCAAGGAGCAAGTGTCTTTTAATTTCATTAAAAGGCTGCAGTCACCATCTGCAGTGATCTTGAAGCTCAAGAAAATAAAGTCTGTCACTGATTCCATTGTTTCCCCATTTATTTGGCATGAAGTGATGGGAAGAAAAGAGTATATTGTAAATATCCAGATAATGTAAATTGCCAGTAATTCTTCCTCTGTCAGCCTGTCCCATCCATATCTATTGTCTTTTATTCTCCACTTTGCTTTTTCCACCTAAAGTTAAATTCTTAGGTTCCATCAATAGAACTCCTTTAGTGTATGGTTTCCATCTGAATTTTTCCAACGGGAGAAAGCAGGAAAACGAAAGAGGTGGCAGGAAGAGAGAAGCATCCAAATTTCTTTTTCATAATCCCTCAATTTCATACTGAAGTGGTAGGGTGGCTACAATCCTTCTAAGGAAAATTCTGCCTGAGGTGTGTGTTAAGTATGTGGCCTGGGACACTCTTCTTAATTCTAGTTTCACTGGACTCCTGACACTAGTCCTTGTGTCAGCCACTTCAGTACTGGAATGGAAATTGCCTTCTGCAATTAGCCTCTAGAAACTTCATATTCTTTCTTGTCTTTAAAATGTCCTATGTTTTCTTTATTAAATTAAATTATTTTCATTAAATTCTCTTCAGTTAAATCATCTGAGTAGACTTTTGTTTTGTCTCATGTCTCTGACTCAGACAAGAGAGTTGCACAATAGTTACTTAATAAATGTTGCAGTGGAAGAGAGATTTCTGGCTTCATCGTTGAAGTCTGCCTTGGAGAATTTTGAGCAATTACTTTGCCAGTGTGTGAAATGAGTGCAATTGTGTGCTGGTTTGAACATTCTTTGGCATTGCCTCTTTGGGATTGGAATGAAAACTGACCTTTTCCAGTCCTGTGGCCACTGCTGAGTTTTCCAAATTTGCTGGCATATTGAGTGCAGCACTTTAACAACATCATCTTTTAGGATTTGAAATAACTCAACTGGAATTGCATCACCACCACCAGCTTTGTTCATAGTGATGCTTCCTAAGGCCCACTCGATTCACACTCCAGGATGTCACACCATCATGGTTATTTGGGTCATTAAGATCTTTCTTGAATAGTTCTTCTGTGTATTCTTATCACTTCTTCTTCATATCTTCTTCTTTTAGGTCCATACCATTTCTGTCCTTTATTGTGAACATCTTTGCATGAAATGTTCCCTTGGTATCTTTAGTTTTCTTGAAGAGATCTCTAGTCTTTCCCATTCATTTGTTTTCCTCTGTTTCATTTCATTGATCACTGAGGAAGGCTTTCTTATCTCTCCTTGGAGAAGACTCTTGAGAGTCCCTTGGACTGCAAGGAGATTAAACCAGTCATTTCTAAAGGACATCAGTCATGAATATTCACTGGATAGACTGATGCCGAAGTTGAAACTACTATACTTTGGCCACCTGATGTGAAGAACTGACTCATTGGAAAAGACCTTGATGCTGGGAAAGATTGAAGGCAGGAGGAGAAGGGGACGGCAGAGGATGAGATGGTTGGATGGCATCACCGACTCAATGGGTGTGAGTTTGAACAAGCTCCAGGAGTTGGTGATGGACAGGAAAACCTGGTGTGCTGCAGTCCATGGAGTCACAAAGAGTCAGACACAACTGAGCCACTGAGCAACTGAACTGAACTGATACATACATATATGTATACATATATTTCTCCAACATTCAGGTTTCTCCACTATTCAGGATCTCCATCTGTTAGAAAGAAATCATAATTTTCCATCACAAGGATATTTTAAGTGTTAAAGAAACTGTTGTTCCTTACTAAAAGACACGTGTATTCATTTTGAAATGCTTAGCACACAAGTGTCTGGTATCTAATAAATACTCAGCAGATGATACTAGCTGTCATACTAAAAGACTTATAAATATATGAGCTCTACAGCCTGATAATGTTAAAAAAAATCTTAAAATACAACTTTTTAAATTATCTGTAAATGCTTTGATCTACCAAAACATTCCATTTAACTGAATAGGAATACAGGAAAAATAATATTTTTAAATACATTTTATACTTAATCTAATATAAAACCAACAATTCTATTTGTTCAACCTGAAGTTAGGAAAATCTTAAAATATTTGCGACTAGAAAAAGGGTGTATTCAAAGTTTGTAACGTTGAAGTTTATTGGGAAAACATTTGGAAGCTTATTGTAACTTATCAAGCATCATAGAATTAGTGAGCAAATTCAAATTTCTACAATGAAGCCTACGGATCACCTGAATGAAGAAAAAATTTTTTAACTCCACATTACAATATAATATCTTCCAACCAAAATGTTTAATATAATGACATGTATTTAAGTGATATAAAATATGAGATAATTATCAATAAATTTTTATAGGAGAGTTTTTACCCATATCAACAAACCAACGGGACAGAAGAGCATTTTCAAAATGACACAATAGTTTATATGGATTTTGTTTTTCTAAAAAAGAAGGTCTTTGCCCACTTCACAAAGAAAGTGCATTTATTATTCTTTGCATGTTTATGATAACTGATATATAAATACTTTGCATATTTCTCTCTTACTTTCGAGAAAGGATCTTAATGACCTAATGTATTTAATTATTGTATTACCTGGGTCTTTATATCAAAATATAATTACATATATGGACTTGTGAAGTATGATTTTATTTTAAAGATAGTTTTGAAGTTAGAAGAGTCTATTGTTAAAAAAGCTCCTTTGGTTGATCTTTGTCTTTAGATAAGCACCTAGCCCTTCATATTTTAGTCCTTTTTCCCCTCATATGACTTATGAGAACTTCCAGCACTGGAAAGGGAGGCTATAATCTGCATCTGTTACCTTTGTGTTTCTTTCTTATATTTCTTGGCCTCTAATCTGCAAGGTTAATGTTTGTTCTGCTGTTGTCCACCAGGATGTGGGCATCTTGTGGCCATTACTCTCTCCCGATTGCTAATCTTACATGCTGACCCAGCTGCATATTCACTCTTAGGGGAATTGCAGTCTTAAATCTGTTTCTTATATTTATTGGGGCCTCTCCTGGGAAGTTTGCTGTTAGGACTCAACTTCACTAGTGCTACATATCCCAGACATCAAATGGTAGCTATCTTCATATACTTCTATTTGGAATTCACTAGAAATTCGGAAATCTGGCTACTGTTCATGTCCCATAAAGACGGATGTAACTGTGGGAGTATTAACTCAAGTCCAAGTGTAAACTGTTTAAGAAAGCAGGGCACAAACTTCAGTTTGCTTTGGCTGACTAACAAATTGACTCAGTACTGAAGCCTCTAGCAAGGATATTGGGACAGCCAGTCTCAGAGAGACCTGCTAAGGCTTTGAATCATCTTTCACTTTTTCTATCAATTATTAGTATTTCTTCCCCCAAAGGTATGACTTAGGGGTCATTATTTTTCCCTATCATGGTCTCCATTTTTTAATGTGAAACATGAAAGGAGGATAGAGATTGGAGAGGAAGATTGGCTTAGTCATATGCAAGATATAAAACTACTATGTTATTTTTGTTTTCCATAAGAGTATTGTAAGGAAACTGGGTCAGAAATACTAGGAGCTAACTCTCCTTTCAAATATTAATGGAAATAAGATCCTAAAGATGAAATAGTATATGCTATCAGGAATCATAAATTAAACACATATATGCTAATAAGTCTAATTTCATTTAAATTCTCTCTTCAAGTAGATCTGAGTGTCTAAAAATGGATTCCTTGCAAATTGCATTTTAATTCATGAGATGAAATTATCTTAGATTACTAGTGAAAATGAGGCAAAGTGTAGCTTACATGAAAAGCCAGCAGTTCAAACCCTCTTTCTAGCATCAATTGTTTGGTTATTTATTCAATGTTTGTGTTAGTTGCTCAGTTATGTTCAATTCTTTGTGACCCCATGTACTGTAGTCCACTAGGTTTCTCTTTCCTTGGAATTCTCCAGGCAAGAATACTGGAGTGGGTCACTACCCCCTTCTACAGGGACTCTTCCTGACCCAGGGATCAAAACCGGGTCTCCTGTATTACTGGCAGATTCTTTACCATCTGGGCCACAAGGGAAGCCCATGGTGGCTTAGAGAGTTTAAAAAAAAAAAAAAAGGTATTTATCCAATACCTCTTTACTAAACATTAACTGTGCTTTCAAAATGCTTATAGACTGCTACAGATTGCTACTCAGGATATTAGGGTTTCCCAGGTGGCTCAGTGGTAAAGAATCCTCCTGCCAATACAGGAGATGAAGAAGACCTAGGTTTGATCCTAGGTTTGAGTCAAGAAGATCGCCTGGAGAAGGAAATGACAACCCACTCCAGTATTTTTGCCTGGGAAATCCCGTGGACAGAAGAGCCTGGTAGGGCTACAGTCCACAGGGTAGCAAAAAAAAAAAAAAAAAAAAAAAGAGTCGGACACAACTTAGTGAATAAGCAACAAAGGGAGCTCGAGATATGGAATTGACATTAATTTTGTCCTCAGACACTTGCTATCCTTAAAAGAAATAGAAAAGTTATGAAAGGAGGCATGTACCACAAAGAAGGCAGGGAAACAACAATGTGAATTAAGAAGAAGAAAACACTATTCTAGCTGAAGACTGACGATAAAGAGACCTTTCATCACTAAAAAAAAAAAAAACACTTTTTATCTGCCTGAGAACTATTCCCAGTACCAAAATCAGTACTATGTGTTTTTGTATTTACTAAAAGACACTCTGTGCATGTAATGATTAACCCATAAATAAAGATCCTGTTAATTAAGAAGGGACTTTTGTAGACACCTCCAGAGGGAGCACTGATAATCTCCCTTAGGTGATGTTGTGATGAAATGTTCTGGCATGAATCTCTCAAAGTTAGCCTTTTTTGTATACATCCTCCTATATAAGGGACCTTCAGGGAGCTAAGAAATCACCATCCCTTTGTAGGTAAGTCTGACAGTTTTGAAAATCAAGAACTCTTAAGAAATATTCTTTGATATTTCTTCTTTGGATCATAAAATGGAATTAGTAGTGAGTGTTAAGAATTGCCACATGAAGCCTGAACAGTAGGCAGATCACCCCAGTCTTTCTGCTGAAGGCAACAGGTAACTTGTGATGTATTGGGAGGTCAGGCAAGTCTTGCAACTATCCTTGGCTTTAGTTACAGATCCATTTTGCAATACAGGTAGGATTTACAGTAGGCTTACCTGTGGAGGTTTAGCCAATTCTAGGTATTCAAGCAGTTCATACATCATACTTCCCTTATAACTTTTTTTTTCTCTCTCTCTCCAAGTTTAGAGCCTGAGAATTTGGCACAAGAAAATGTACTACCAGTTTATATTATAATTTTCTACATTATTTTTAAGGGATGAGTTTAAAGGAATTTGGGTACAAGAATGTAAAATTAAAGGTGAGAGGAACAAAAACAACATAAAATGTGAACACATTTCCTTCTTCATCTGAAAGGTCTTGCATTCAGTTTTCTGCATTGAAATGTGGTAGATTTGGTGTATCCAGAACTACCAAAGCAGGTGTACGTTGCTTTACTCAAGAGGAATATGCTTTGCTCTGCTGTGCTTGTGTCCCTTTCCCACACTGCTATGGATTTTACTGAACTTCCAGATGAATCATCCCATTTGGCCAACATTCCTAGAAAAAAATTACACAGGATTTATGGTTTTTGGATTTCATCCCCCTGCATTGTATCAGTTCAGTTTGGTCTCTCAGTCGTGTCCGACTCTTTGTGACCCCATGAATTGCAACACGCCAGGCCTCTCTGTCCATCACCAACTCCCAGAGTCTACCCAAACCCATGTCCATCGAGTCAGTGATGCCATCCAACCACCTCATCCTCTGTCCTCCCCTTCTCCTCCTGCCCCCAATCTTACCCAGCATTAGGGTCTTTTCCAATGAATCAACTCTTCTCATGAGGTGGCCAAAGTATTGGAGTTTCAGCTTCAACATCAGTCCTTCCAATGAACACCCAGGATTGGTCTCCTTTAGGATGGATTGATTGGATCTCCTTGCAGTCCAAGGGACGCTCAAGAGTCTTCTCCAACACCACAGTTCAAAAGCATCAATTCTGCGGCGCTCAGCTTTCTTCACCGTCCAACTCTCACATCCATACATGACCACTGGAAAAACCATAGCCTTGACTAGACGGACTTTTGTTGGCAAAGTAATGTCTTTGCTTTTAAATGTGCTATCTATGTTGGCCATAACTTTCCTTCCAAGGAGTAACCATCTTTTAATTTCATGGCTGCAATCACCATCAGCAGTGATTTTGGAGCTCCAAAAATAAAGTCTGCCACTCTTTCCACTGTTTCCCCATTGTATACAGACCTTTAGTTCACACCTACCCTAAGCATAAGTGGGGTTGTTTTCAGAAGTTCTACTCTTTGAACTATATAATGTTACACCTTTAACTGTTATCCTTTGGGGGAATATTCTTATTCTTCCCATTTTCTCACTCACCTTCCTCTTTGAATGAAAAAGAGGATCTCAACAATTAACACAAGCAATCTGCACAGGCATTTTCACTACCCTGAATACTTTGTGCTCCGTCACTTCAGTCATGTCCGACTCTTTGCACCCCATGGACTGTAGCCCGTCAGGCTCCTCTGCCCATGGGATTCTCCAGGCAAGAGTACTGGAGTGGGTTGTTATGCTCTCCTCCAAGGGATCTTCCAGAACCCATGACTCTTATGTCTCCTCCATGGCAAGCAGGTTCTTTACCACTCAGTCAGTACTTTAGTGAGAATGATAAAAATGAATCCTTCTCCTTCACTTCCTTACTTCTGCTGGTAACTTGGAAAATACCTATACTAACTCTACTTTTACAATGGGCGTTTCCCATGTGAATACCAGAAATTAAGCCCTGAATTGCATGTAATACGTAATAGAATGGTGTGATCCATAATAAAATTTTTTCTTCTTTTCTTTCTTTTTCTTGAGTGCAAAACAATACTGTGGAGTCTCTCAGAAACATATTTTGTTTTCTGTTGGCTTTGTGAAACCAACAGAATGTTATACAGACTGACGTCAGAGGCTGGAATTTTGCCTTAGTCAAAGCTAATAGAAAAAGAAGTTTGTGTACTATTGATGACAGCAAGTTCCATAATTAGGAGAAATTTGTGGCAATACCTCAGAAACCACTGAACGGGGAAAGTGTCAGTTTTCAGAAGGTAAATCTATGTTTTAAAAACTTACTTAATTCAAGCATATCATTTCAGTTGTCTCATGCAGTGCTTCAGCCCTGACCATGCATTAAAACCCTGTGGAAAGCTTGTTAAATATACCAAAATTTGCACTGACCTCAGTTGAGCTAAGGCCCAAGGACTAGTGCTTTCAGAAACTCCACATCTGATCCCAGTGTAAAGCCAGAGTTGATAACCTCTGATCTGAGTATTATATTTATGAAAACATGAATTTAATAAAGCAATAGAGTTGTCTTTTAAGAAATGTGACCATTCTATGTCCTCCTGGACTTGTAAATTTTACTGCAGTTATTAAAGATGACTCATTTTTTCAATCAAATTTCATCTGTTTCAAGGGTTCAACCTACAAGTTTTAGCTGTTAACTATTGAGGTTTAATCCAGGTACAAATGTCACTAAGACTGTGTTATTAAAATCACCTCTTATTTGTGCTCCCTCTAGAGAATTTTGTAGTAATTCAGTCTCCATTGACAACATCAGGGAGGCGCATATCTTGGAAAATCAGCTGATGTGAGTGGCAAAATTACCTCACCAGTTCATCATTTCTACAACGAATGGATACAGTTTTCTTGACCATGATTCAAGCATTCACCCAAATTCTGGGGATATAGCACAAATAAAGTCCGTTCCCTCATGTGACTAGTATTCTAAGGGTGGAAGGGATTACCAAAAAAATATGTTTAGAAGTAGCAAATGACATGAGAAAAATAAATCATAATGCATGATTAGAGAACTATTTGGTATTGAGTAACTTAGACAAAAGTAAGCTTTCCAGAAGAGGTGTCATGAGAAGAGAGATCTAAATGAAATGATGAAGTGAATCATTTAAAGATCTGAAAGAAGAACATTCTAGGCAGACAGAACAATATGTGCAAAGGCCCTGACTTAGTAACATATTAGTCATGTTTAAGGCACAGCAAGACAGTTAATGTGGCAGAAGAAGAGGGCTGCAGAGAAATTGATGGAAGAATTTGGAGAAATGGATGAGAAGGCATCACACAACTCCTTGCAGACCCTGGTAAGAAACTAGATTTTTAGCCCAAGTGTGATGGAAAGTCTAGCACAATTTTACCAGGTCACAAACATGATATGATTTGTGTTTATAAAAGATCAGTGAGTCTTATATTCCTGGATATGTTCCAGTGTCTCCTCATTGATACTGTATGGGAACTCGAATAGAATTTGTATCCCAGTTATGTCAAAATTGTATAAATCTTAATTATATTGAATTGGTTCACAGTGCTTTTCAGTATACTATATCCTTCTACTTCTTTGAATATGAATTAATATAATATTATTATAATAAATAATATATAAACAATATTAATATGAATATTAATAGAATATTCATTCTATTAATTTTGAGGGTTTGATATTAAAACACCAACTGAAGATCTTAATTTACCCACTTAAAAATTGAAATATATAGTGCAAATATATGTAACTTTGCTATGTATTTTCCAAGTTTCCTGCACATGTGTTAGCATATTTTCATAATTTAAAAATTGAAAGAAAGAGTAAATATGCAAAAAATAAAAAAAATAAAAGATCTTTGGCTTATGTTGGAGGATAAAATATTTAAAATGTGGAAGAAGGAAAATCATTATAATAGCTTAGGCATTAGAGTAGCTTAGATTTGACTGGTAGCAGAGAAAATGCTGACAACCTGTTGTAATATTCAATAAGTAATGTGTTAAAGGTAGAGCAGACAAGACTTTCGGATAGTTTAGATATAAGGTATGAAGTCAAAGGTATGATATTAATTGAAATGTGAATCTGGAATACACAGACACACATATATATATATATACATATACAATAAAAACCCCAAGATTTTTGAGTTAATAAGAAATTAGTGAGGGACTCCCCTGGCAGTCCAGTAGTTAAGACTTCTTTTTGCAACCAGGCGAGACTAGTTCAAAACCTGGTTGGGGAGCCAAGATCCCACATACCTCATGGCCAGAAAACCAAAATATAAAACAGAAACAGTATTGTAACAAATGCAATAAAGATGTTAAACATAGTTCACATCAAAATAAAGAGTGAAAGATTAATGAGATCATAGAGGGGACAAGACAAAGAAATAACCCTAGACTATCTGTTGTTGATTTGAAACAAAGGAAATGAGATGGACAGAATATCAAGGGACTGGGAGAAGTTTATTGCTGCTGGAAAGTAAGTAAGAAATAAGGAAGAAACTGAATCTGAATAAATGTACACAGGCTCTCAAGAAGAGTATACTACTCTGATTATGGAACATTCACCCTTGCTGACAAAGATAGAACCAATGTACAGAAAACCAACCATTTTCTCCATTCCCTCATCCAGCATTATGTCATGATCAAACAAAGGCAGTAGTTTGTTTGAGCATCAGTGCTTCCTTGTCCATAGCCTAATGAGGGACACCAAAGAGCTAAGTCAGATTCTACAAGTTGTAGTAGAGTTAGGTGGGGGTTGCAAAGCAGCCTGCATTGATGCTGCATGGACTTCAAAACATGCTCATCAAATAGATCATCTGGTTTAGTCAGCACCACCAACCATCTGAGGCATCTACTGAAACTCTTCCATCTCTCAGGGTAGTAACAACTTATTTAGATCTCTCTTTTGAAAACCAGTTTGTTTTAGTGCTGATTTATTTTGTCTATTTTTGAATTTCATACAACCCATTTCTTTTAATATCTGAAAACATTTCTTCTCTTATTAGAGAATCTGAAAATGGATACATTCCCCTCACACAATGGCACAGAGGTGACTGAGTTTATTCTGCTGGGACTTACCAGTCAACAAGAGCTGCAGCCCATCCTTTTTATGGTGTTTCTCCTGATTTATCTCATCACCCTGACTGGGAACTTTAGGATGATTTTATTAATAAGATTCCTCCCAGGCTGCAAACACCTATGTACTTTTTCTTCACCCATTTATCATGTGTAGACACTTTTTACTCTACAAATGTCTCTCCTCAGATGCTCGTTAACTTCTTATCAGAGGAAAAACATTTCCTACGTGGAGTGCCTAGTGCAATGTTTTGTTTTTGTGACTCTGCTTCTTATTGAGTATTACATGCTTGGTGCTATGGCCTATGACAGGTACATGGCAATCTGAAACCCCCTGCATTACAACAAAAGAATGTCCAGGTCACTGTGCATCTGCCTGGTCACTTTCCCCTACCTATGAGGGTCCTATGGTGGGCACAATGCAGGTAATATTGACCTCCCGCCTGTCCTTTTGTGGATCCAACACCATCAACCATTTCTACTGTGCTGACCCACCCCTCTTAATGTTGACATGTTCTGACACTTACATAAAGCAAACTGCACTGTTTGTGCCCGCAGGGATTAACCTCACAGGTTCCCTACTCATTCTACTCATCTCCTACATTTTCACCTTCATCACCATTATGAGGATCCATTCTAGCGAAGGGCAGCACAAAGCCTTCCCCGCCTGTGGCTCCCACCTGACACTGTCACTATGTTCTACCGGTCCCTGACTTGCCTGTATCTGAGACCAGCAAACAAGCAATCTGTTGAACAAGGGAAAATTGTGTCAGTGATTTGCGTTTTTGTGAATCCCATGCTGAATCCATTTATCTATAGCCTCAGGATCAATGATGTGAAACAGGCTTTAAGAAGAATATTTATGAGAAACCTTGGTACCATAAAGAAGAGTTCTCTTTTGACAGTTTCCCAGGGGGGAAAAAAAAGTCTCAAAAGCAACCCCAAAGTATACCATCTTATTTCTGCAAACATTGGAATATAATTCTCTGGAATAGCAACTATATATATAGGGGCTTCCCATGTGGTTTAGTAGTAAAGAATTCCCCTGCCAACGCAGGAGCTGCAGGAGATGCAGTTTCGATCTCTGGGTTGGGAAGATCCCCTGGAGAAGGAAATGACAATCCACTCCAGTATTCTTGCCTGGAGAATCCATGGACAGAGGAGCCTGGCAGGCTACAGTCCAGGGAGTCGCAAAGAATCAGACCTGACTCAGCACACATGCATATTCACATACATGTTTGCCGAGCTTGGGATCGAGTCTAATGGAAACAAAGAATGGGAGTGTTGTTTGGATGAAAACACAACAACAGAAGTCAGCTTCTTATAATTAAGCAGGTTTAAGCTTTTAGTTTCACTCAAGGACTCATTTCCACTTGCTTGGCATATATTTCTTCCTTTTTCTTTCTAAGTTGTCAATATTGAGCATCACTGAGGTACTCTTACCAGCAAAGCAATATGCGTTACAGTATATTTCCTCAATAAGAAGCTAATTTACTTCCCTGTGATATATGACATATTCCCTTAATGAAAGCTGATTATCCTTTCAAAAATCTCATTTCTCTAATTTTCAATATGTGTTCTGAATAAACCTTTGGTGAATGCTTGTCTATATCACTTGAATGTAAACACATATATGTTTTATCATCGCTGTTCAGTCACTCAATCATGTTGACTCTTTATGACCCCATGGACTACAGAACACCAGACTTCCCTGTCCTCCACTATCTCCCAGTTATTATTTGAAACAAAACCCTGATATTGTAATTTTCATAATCCAATAATTTGTTTCATTAGCTTCCTTTAATCAAAACAGACACCCTTATGAATGGGAGCTAAACTTTCTTGACTTGGAGTTTTCATTTCTTATATAAGAGATTTATATTTTTCCCTACAATATTAAAATTTATTGTACCATAATTTTACATATTTTTACATAATTTACCATAATTTTTACATATTTTTCAGTTCTTGTTTATCCTCAAATAATTTTAAAATAACAGCTATTCTAATATGCATGGAAACTTGGTTTTAGTGTTTTGAAAACTGAGTTGTATTTTCCAGACTGCTTAGTACTCTTTGGAATTAATCTTTATTTAAAAGCGTCATATAGCTTAACATTGATATGACACACATAGTTCACCACTTTCTTTTAATATTTAGGGAGTTTTTATTTTTCTACCTTTAGGAAAATATTTAATCCTTATAAGTTATGGCTTCTAATGTATAGTTATTACATTAAGGAAGATTTCCACCATTTTATTCTTAGTTATCTTTATATTTCTTTCTTTCTGGATGTAGTCATGTATGATATCAACCCCAGCAAATGAGTACCCTGGTTTTCCCACACCCTTAATAACACTGGGAATATAATTTTATTGTGTGAAGATCATAGACACAAATGCAGCAAAGAAAACATCCGTGTATCAAAAACAATTTATTGCAACTCAACTTTTATTTATTTTGCTACTTCTCAATTTTATAGTATAGTATCATAGCTACTGTGATCGTGATATTTAATGTCAAGAAGAAAAAAATCTGTTACTTGGATGAATTTTCTCTTAAGAGTACATAGAGTAAAATTGAAAAAAAAAAAAAAAGATAGTTCCAGATTAAAAAATAGTAGTTAGAAATATTGATACTCACTTGTCTTTGTCACTCACTCTTAACAAACAAATAAAGATGGCTTGTAGGAGCTTGAATTACAAGGACCTTGGATCACCAATCAACTGAATACATTTAGAGAACAGATTTTGAGTCCCTGCTTTTTTTTTTTTTTAATTTTCATATTCCAATATTACTATTAATAAAGACCCTTTAATTTTATATTTTGGGATTGGATGAATTTGGAAATATTCATTTTCCATTTTCTTGCTTATTTAAATACAATAATGATTATCACGGAAAATTGGTACTCAGAAAGAACTAATTTTAATTTTCTTTAAGCCTAGTGTTTTACAAAGTTATCATTGTGTGCATATCAATGTGACCTTATTCTTCATAAAGTAACATAAAATAATTTGGTCTTTTCTTAATTTAATGTCTGTGTAACATTCTAATGCAAAATCCATCACATGATAGTCAAATTCCTCTTTATGATCACAACCAACGCACCCTTCCTGGTGTTCTAGTTATACACTAGTTCTAGGTATACGAGAGGCATATACAGTCCCTGGTCTGTCTGATGTCTGCCTGTGCCTAACCCAGTATTGAATGCAGGTAGTCTTCACTTGGCACAGTGCTGAGGGTGCTGAAATCCACACAAAGTGAGACACATGTCCAGGTTCTATGGTTTCAGTTAGATGAGATCATGCAACGTGAGGGCTGCCTGTTTTAATATATCACTTGTTTACTTTTTCTCAAATATGAAACAAATATTATCATGAAAATCTTCACTTAGTTTCTTCATTATGCCTCAGCATATGCTTAAAATTGGACTTATTGAAAGTGTACTTTTTAAGACTCTTGAAACATGTTAAATAAATTTCTAGTAAAAATGTGTACCATTATTTTTCTTGATAACATCAGTGTATGAAAGTGCCAGTCTTGTTAAACTCTATTAAATACAGATACACAAAGCAGTATTTTAATTCATAATTTTATTAACACTAATTTTATTCACTAATTTTAACATTTGCTTATTTTTATCAATTCAATATTCATGGTCTTCAATATGTCATTGTTCACATGATATCTATGAAATTAATAAAATCATATTCTGGTACTATTTTCACATTTTCTTATTTTCAATAAAATCATTTGTCAACTTGGGTGGTGCTTATTTTTAAATTATTTTATGATCAAATCCTAGAGACTCACAGACTTAGAGAACAAACTAATGGTTACCAAGAGGGAAGGCTGGGACAGAGAGAGAGACTGGGAGTTTGGGACTGACATGTGCACACTGTTATATTTAAAATAGGTAAACAACAAGGGCCCTGCATGTTAGCCCAGAGAACTTTGATGCATGTACATGTATAACTGGAAAAAATATTATATAGCTAAAAACATTTGATTTATATTCTTCTGGGATAAATTTGAAAGTGAAAAATATTGAAGATGAATTTTCTCTGTGCCTGCATGCTCAGTTGCTTCAATCATGTCTGACTGTTTGCGTGACCCTGTGGACAGTAGCCACCAGGCTCCTCTGTCCATGGGATTCTCCAGGCACAAATTCTGGAGTGAGTTGTCATTTTCTCCTCCAGGGGATTCTCCCAACCCAGGAATTTCTTGTGGTTCCTGCATTGCAGGCAGGTTCTTTTACCACTGAGCTACAAGGGAAGCCCAGATTTTTTCTACTAGAAATTAAAACACCAATCTATACCAAGTTTAGGAATTTGGCTTAAAATGCAAAATATACAATATAATATATTGGCTTAACCAGCATATTGGTTAAAGAAGAAATAACAATGAACTTTTTAGTGTGCAATGAAGATAACATCACAAATTAATGAGAAGATAAAAGATACCTTGATAAGTTGTAGGAGGAAATGGATAAAAATGTGAGAGAAAATTCATATGCAATATTACAACATACAACAAAATTGTGTCTAGAATAAAAGTGGGGAACACATGTAAACCCATGGCTGATTCATGTCAATGTATGGCAAAAACCACTACAATATTGTAAAGTAATTAGCCCCCAACTAAAGTAAATAAATTAATAAAAAAGCAATAATAAAAAAATAAAATAAAAATAAAATGAAGTTAGTTTATAAACAATTAAAAAAAAAGAGTAAAAGTGGAAGTGAGAGAGTTACTTGCTTAGTGGTGTCCCATTCTTTGTGACTCCTTGCTCCTCTGCCCATGGAATTCTCCAGGCAAGAATACTGGAGATAAAAAAAAAAAAAAAAAAAGAATACTGGAGATGGTTGTCATTTCCTTTTCCAGAGGGCATTCCCAACCCAGGATCAAACTTGAATCTCCTGAATTGCAGGCAGATTCTTCACCATCTGAGCCACCAGGGAAGCCACATATAGAATAATTCAAGATATTTCTATAAAATGTGGCAATGAAAAATAAAGAACATAATGTAATAACTTATTTTACTACAGAAATTGCGTATAGTGGAGAAAAGCCACAGAACTAAATGTATATATATATATATATATATATATTCTCAGGGGAGGAATCATCAGAAATAAGATCAGTAGCAAAATCAATCAACATAATGTATATCATTTATTTGTTAAACATGTATTCTTTTATTTTCATTAAAACATATTCCTTCCCTAAGAACTTCAGTTGAAAAAACAAGGAAGCAAATCATTTTAAATGATATTTTCTAATGTTTTTAAGGTACATTTATATGATTACTCTCAAATATTAATTAGTAGTCATAAGTACAAATGCTCAAAGCTTTCTGGAGAAAAATTTACCTGTATAAAAACTTAGCCAGGGCTTTAAAACAGTTCAAAATCTTCAAGTCAAAATTATATATTTTGAATCTCCTCAAGAAACAGAAGGATCTGGACATACAGCTCTGAGAAAATTATCAATATAAAAAAATAGGATACAGTGACATAATTGAATAAAGGTTTGCAATATAAACTAAAAAAAAAAAAAATATATATATATATGCCAAATGCTCAGAGCACTTTTCTTTAATAGGAGATTACAAATAAATTGTGCTTTCATTCCAAAATTGAAATTTAATTTTATCTAGAATAATTCAGGGATTCCCTGATAGCTCAGTTGGTAAAGAATCCGCCAAGATTTCAGTATTTTTCAATTTATGTATCTGTAAAGGAATGGTAGTATTTTTGTAATTAAGTTCAATTATTTAAATCTGTGTATTATACAACATTAAAAACAATGTTCACTAAAAATATGTTTTCTGTAGAAAGTTACAAGCACAACACAATCAAGTGAAAATTAATCTTCAAACTTATACATGGCAAATGCTTCCAATTTTGTCATATTAATTGTAAGAATAAGTAAATGTTTTAACTTGTTGAAAAAGTAGAACAACTAAATACAGAAGCTATCCTTTGATTTGGGACTTACTACTGATAAATGTTACTCCCTCAATTCTGTTTTTTTATGTATTTATAAAGAATACATTCGATAGAATCAGCCTTATTCAATCAACTGAGACCTAAGAATGAAGCCTAGTTTTCTAAAAATTCAGGTTATCTGGATGATTTTCTGGAAAGTGATTTGAACACATTACAGTAAATATAGCAGTTGCTTTCATATGACCACTTATTATTGTGGTCTTAGTTAAAATCAGAATGCACAATATTGGAATACTTATGTATGGATGTGAGAGTTGGACTATAAAGAAAGCTGAGGGCCAAAGAATCGATGCTTTTGAACTGTGGTGTTGAAGAAGACTCTTGAGAGTCCCTTGGACTGCAAGGAGATCCAACCAGTCCATTCTAAAGGAAATCAGTCCTGAATATTCATTGGAAGGACTGATGCTGAAGCTGAAACTCCAATACTTTGGCCACCTGAAGAACTGACTCATTGGAAAAGACCCTGATGCTGGGAAAGATTGAAGGCAGGAGGAGAAGGGGACGGCAGAGGATGAGATGGTTGGATGACATCACTGACTCTATTGACAAGAGTTTGGGGAAACTCCAGGAATTGGTGATGGACAGGGAAGCCTGGCATGCTGCAGTCCATGGGGTCGCAAAGAGTCAGACATGACTGAGAGACTTAACTGAAGCATTCAAGGCCATTTAAAATTAAATATATGTTTCAATATAGAACAGTATAGTTCACTAATAATGCAAGGATTAGTGTGGATGAATTATGTATATTTTTATATAACTTTCTTTGCTATTGATTTTCTCAAAAGACTTCTCTTGTATCTCAACTGATAAAGAATCCAACTGCAATGCAGGAGACCCTGGTTCCATTCCTGGGTCGGGAAGATCCACTAGGGAAGGGATAGACTACCCACTCCAGTGTTCTTGGGCTTCCCTGGTGGCTAAGCTGGTAAAGGATCTGCCTGCAATGTGGAAGACCTGGTTTGGATCCCTGGGTTGGGAAGATCTCCAGGAGAAGGGAAAGGCTACCCACTCCAGTATTCTGGCCTGGAGAATTCTATGGACTGTATATTATGAACCAAATAAAACATCACTGTTCACTTTCAGAAAGATATCTACAAATCTCTTCATTTGTGCATTGTTTTAAGACATTCTTGTGTCTACAGAAGCCAATTGTTAGGCTCACTCAATAAATGTATTCTAACAGAGCAAAAACATGAAAAAAATATATCTAGACTGTCATTATTCTATACTAATGACTGAATTGGATCCCTATTCCTGGAGGTTCATAAGCAAGTGTTGAGAGTTCATTTTCAAAATTGCAAACCATAACCAATATTTATGAGTGGTTAAAAAGTTTATCAGAATATCTATAATATTGGTTGGTGGAAAATTTATAAAAAATTTAAAGCTATGGGTGATCCGTGTATTTCCAACTTCCCTGAAGTGATTCCAGTGACTAGTCAAGCACTAGCGTGATTGTTCTATATCACACATTGAAGAAGAAACTTTTTAATGAATTTTTAAAAGAAGCTAAAAAACAATCATCCTATTTTGAGCCTCACTATGGCTCTGTAGACCATTTAATTCAGAGAAGATGGATTGGCAATGTCTACATCAGAGTGAATTAATGTTAGTATAATACTTATCCCCAAATGAACACATTTAGTAAAATATTAAATGGACTTATTGAAAATATTTGTCTTTAAAGTATAAATTTTGAGGAGAAATTATGCAATATCAGTGAGAACTCATGAAGATAAACTGATCGTGATTATAAACTAATAGGCTTTTCCTTTGAAGAAACCCCTGTATTATTACAGATACCTTAAAAATGAACAAGTGCCTAAACTGTAATTCTATGAAAGAAGTTATCTTAATCATTTGCCTCATGGCATGGATCACATGCTTGTTCCTTAGACTATAGATCAATGGGTTCAGCATTGGGCTCAAAAATGTATAAAAGTCTGCAATTATTTTGGACTTCTCTATTGAGTTCTTAGATGGAGGCCTTAAGTACATGCAGAAGAGGGTTCCATAAAATAGAGTGACTGTTGTCAGGTGGGAACTACAAGTAGCAAAGGCTTTGTACCTGTCTTTTGCAGAATGGATCCTCAAGATGGATGCAATGATGAAAATGTAGGACAGAAGAATGATGAAGAGAGAGCTTAAGAGAGTGAAACCAGCAACCACAAACATTGCCATCTTTTTGACATAGGTGGCAGAGGAGGCCAACATTATCAGAGGAGGATCAGCACAGTAGAAATGGTTGATCTCAAGAGAGTCACAGAAAGGCAAGTGAAAGGTCAGCATTGCCTGAGGGAGACCATTGAGGAGACCACAAGCATAAGGAACTGTGACTAGAGAGAAGCAAATGTCCTTGGACATCCTGGTGCTGTAATGTAGAGGGCTGCAGATGGCTACATAGCGGTCCAAGGCCACTGAAGCAAGGAGATAAAGTTCAGTGATCACCAGGGCGATGAAGAGAAGACACTGTGTGAAGCATAGGAGATAGTCTTCTGATCTGAGAGGATATTGTGCAGCATATTTGGAGTGACATTGGAAGAATAGCAAGGTCTGCAAAGGAGAAGTGGCTGAGGAAGAAGTACGTGGGAGTCTGGAGGTGGGGATTGGTCCTGATCAGCATGATCATGCCCAGAGTTGGATGGGATCACTGACTTGATGGACATGAGTTTGAGCAAGCTCCCAGAGTGTTGATGGACGGGGATGTCTGGCATGTTGTGGTCCATGGGATCACAAAGAGCTGGACACGACTGAGTGACTAAATTATATTGAACTGATTGTTTCAGATATAAAACATAATATGAATGTTCAGTACTGCATTTTCAACTGAAACCCATAGTTTGTATGACTTAATTTCATTCAAAGGATATTGAATCAGTGAAATTTATCTCAAGATATGACTAAGAATAAACAGAATGAAGAATTCAAACATGCACTCATTTATTCTTTTACAATGTAAAGGTTGATTTTTTTTTTCCTGTTGTAGGTTCTAGTGCTACAGCAAAGAACAAAATCTCCAGCCTCACAAAGTATATATTGTAGGAGAAGGAACAAGTACTAAATCCAGATATAAAGATATATCACGTACTATTTGGAAACTACGGTAGTACTTGTCTCCTCTGAATTGGAGTCACGTTGTGGGGTAGCTTTCTTTGATTTGTTAAACTCTGATTTATACTTTGAGGCAGCACAATGGTTTTTACAAGTACAGAAGTGGTCCTTGTATTTAAGTGTGCTGCTTGGAACACACTTCTTATCTGTTTTCTGTAGTTTACATAAAGCATTAGTTCATTTCCATGAGTTGGAAAATTTGAATTCTAAAAGGTTAAATTCACACAGACACATAGACACAGAGACACACACACACACAAGCCCTTTGGCATTAGAATTCCTATTTTAGGCAATGCGTGTCCTTTGGTATTGTGAGCATGACTGATCTCTGCATTGTCTGGCTGCAGAGCCATCACACTGGCACTTCTTGTCTCTGTTTACTTGCCATCTTCTTCCTGACGTGATCTCACAAAAACATGAGCAAGTCCGAGGACTAAGAATGAAGACATCTGGAGCTTATGATTAAGCCAAATATATGAACCTAGGAATTCTGTGTATCATTTTCTTTCCTGGTCCCTTTACAATTTCTAGACTTGGTGAAATCTTCACCATTAAAAAAGACTCATTTGGCTGGGGGGAGGTATATGACATAATCTCAGTTAGAAGCAAGTACTGTAAAGAAAAATGAATGTGGGATGCTTTTAAGATGCTTTTTTTTTTTTTTTGCATATGGTGAATACTAATCTCCGCAAAAAAAGAGCAAAACTTATACTTAGTGAACAAGTATATAAAATGCTGCTGCTGCTGCTAAGTCACTTCATTCGCGTCCGACTCTGTGCGACCCCATAGACGGCAGCCCACCAAGCTCCCCCGTCCCTGGGATTCTCCAGTCAAGAACACTGGAGTGGGTTGCCATTTCCTTCTCCAATGCATGAAAGCGAAAAGTGAAAGCAAGGACGCTCTGTCGTGTCTGACTCTTAGCGATCCCATGGACTGCAGCCTACCAGGCTCCTCCGTCCATGGGATTTTCCAGGCAAGAGTACTGGAGTGGGTTGCCATTGCTTTCTCCGATGACCTACCTGTAAAACTGAAATTATGACATTTTGAAAAAAATAAGGGAACAATTTATAATGTATTTCTTAAACATAGTCCCTAGAGTATTAAAACACATCTAAAACCCAATTTAAATTGCCTTTATTTCTCAAAAGTGTAACATTAATTTGATGCTTTGGGAACTAGATTCTCCTCTGAGGCTGATATTGCTACATAGCATTATATACAGGATTGATACTGTGTGTGAGATCTTTAGCAGAAAGACATTAGCCATCACTTTTAATACCATGGAATTAGGGAGTATGGTAGATAACTTTAGTACTTACATTACAGTAAGGAAGAAAGAATATCAGTTATTCTTTAAATGTCATCTTCTCTATAAACGCTCAGGTGAGGCCACTTGCTGGTGGTGAGAAATAGGAGAAAGGAAGCTAAGGGGGAGTTTGAGGAGCACAGAGACTAGGGAAGCCACAGACTAGCAAAATATTCATACTGAGCAATGTTGGCAAGGATTTCTACTCAGAATGCATATAGGTCCTCCACTATTCACTGATCAAAATACAACCAGACAATTTTTTAAAAATCTAAGATCTTAATACATTCCATATACAAAAATATATGGATTGCCAAAAACCATATGAAAAGAATTTCAATATGTATAATTGTCAACAAAATGTAAATTGTAACTCCCTTGAGATACCACTTCACATCCTCATTAATAACAAGAATTGGGAGAATGGGATTCAGATATATACACTGTTGATATAAAATAGGTAACTAAACCTTCCCAGGTGGCAATAGTTGTAAAACCCACCTGCCAGTGAAGGAGGCATAAACCATGAGGGTTCAATCTCTGGGTTGGGAAGATCCCCTGAAGGAGGAAATGGCAAACCCACTCCAGTATTCTTGCCCGGAAAATTCCAAGGACTGACGAGTCTGGAAGGCTGTAGTCCATGAGGTTGCAAAGATTAGGACACGTTGAGCAGCTGAGCATGCATGCGATGAGAACACACTGTATAGCACAGGGAGCTCTGCTTAAGGCACTGCTGCTGCTGCTGCTAAGTCGCTTCAGTCATGTCCGACTCTATGCGACCCTATAGATGGCAGCCCACCAGGCTCCCCCGTCCCTGGGATTCTCCAGGCAAGAATACTGGAGTGGGTTGCCATTTCCTTTTCCAGTGCATGAAAGTGAAAAGTGAAAGTGAAGTTGCTCAAGTCGTGTCTGACTCTTAGCGACCCCATGGACTGCAGCCCACCAGGCTCCTTCGTCCATGGGATTTTCCAGGCAACAGTACTGGAGTGTGGTGCCATTGCCTTCTCCGACTGTGGTGACCTAAATGAGAAGGAAGTCCAAAAGGGAGGGGGTATACTTATATGTAAGGCTGACTCATTTTGATGTACAGTAGAAACTAACATAACACTGTATAGCAACTATACTCCAATAAAAATTGACTTAAAAAAAAGATTTAGAGAAAAAGATTGATAAAGACAAAGTGAATCAATTGTAACTCTTATAATATATCACTTGATGAAGTGTAAAATTATTCAGCTACTTTGGGAAACTAGTTTTTTCTTCTGAAATTCCTTATAATGTGTTAATTTTCCTATAAAACTATGGCTCAGTAAGTATTAGGATTTTATCCAAGAATATAAGAAGGCATACACCCACAAAGAAATTCAAACATATAGAAGCAGATACTTAGATAAACAAATTGTGATATATCCACATAACGGGACACTACATAGAAATAAAAACTGAACGAAGTACTAATAAAACATAAATGAATCTCCAAAACATTGTATCAGAAGTAGATCAACTTCTGAATGGCAGAGTAATGGCTTCCTCAAAACTACTCCTCCACAAAAGCAACAGAAACAATGGAAAGTGGTCAAAATTGCTCTTTCAGAATTCTGTATATTAATGAAGGCTTGGGACAATCCCACAAATGTTTTCATTCAAGTAAAAACATCAGAATATTTCTAAGAGTGAATTTTGTGGGTTTTTTCTTTTTCATCATATTCCCACTCCCTCTTCCTACCTGAAGTTTTGTTTGTGTTCAGTCTCTCAGTCATGTCCTACTCTTTGTGACTCTATGGACTATAGCCCACCAGGCTCCTCTGTTCATGGAATTTTCCAGGCAAGAATACCAGAGTGGTATTTCCTCCTCCAGAGGATCTTCCCGACCTAGGGATTGAACTTGTGTCTCCTGCGTCTGCTGTATTAGAAGGTGGATTCTTTACCATTGTGCCACCTGGGAAGTCCCCTTACCTACATAGCAGCCTGGAAAACTTGACTTATAACAGCATAGCTGTGCTTGCTGCCAAACTACTTTAAAATTTCTCTAATTTTTTGCATGTAAATTTACCTCCACAAAATTGAGTTAAAGATAAGGCTTGCTTTCCTCAGAGTAAAGCAGATGAAATTATTCTCTTGTTTGTTTTTGTTCAGCCACTCAGTCATGTCCAATTCTGTGACTTGGTGGACTGTAGCACACCAGGTGTTTAATACAATGGGTGTTTAATGCTGAATTACTGCTAATAAATAACAATATATGCACAGTGTTAGGAATTTTACCTTAGTTGGATAAAAGCTAGTCAAAGCTAAGCATTGAAAGCTTGAAAGTGAAGGCCAGGTACATGGCAATCTGCAACCCTCTGCATTACAACAGAAGAATGTCCAAGTCACTGTGCATCTGCCTGGTCACTTTCCCCTACCTCTGGGTGTCGATGGTGGGCACAATGCAGGTAATACTGACTTCCTGCTTGTCCTTTTGTGAATCCAATGCCATTAACCGTTTCTACTCTGCTGACCCACCCCTCTTAATGTTGACATGTTCTGACACTTAGATAAAGCAAACTACCTTGTTTGTGTCCACAGAGATTAACCTCACAGGTTCCCTGCTCGCCATCCTCATCTACATTTCCATTTTCATCTTCGTTATGAGGATCCATCCCAGTGAAGGGCAACACAAAGCCTTCTCCACCTGTGGTTCCCATCTGATAGCTATCTCTATGTTGTATAGAGGTGTGTATCTGAGATTAGCAAATGAGTGATCTGTTGAACAAGATAAACATTTTGGCAATGATTTGTACTTTTGTGAGTTCCATGCTGAATCCATTTATCTACAGTCTTAGAATGTGAAACAGGTTTTGAGAAGAATAGTTATGAAAAACCTTGGTTCTATTTCAACAGGCCCCCAATGTAAAAAGAGTCCCCAAAACAATCCAAAAGTGTTCTTGGCAGGTCTGCCTGAATGCAATTCTCTGGAAAAACTATTATCTATAATAATTTATGTATATGGAAACTGTAAAAGGGAAAATTGTTTGGAAATGATGACTGGTGAGAAATACAACAGCAGAACAGCTTTTATGATTATGTAGGATCACAGTTTTAGTCTCAAGAGCTCATTCCACTGATTACTTAGCAGATACTTCTCCCTTTCTCTTCCCATGTCAGTGATATTGAGGATCCCTGGGCTACTCTTACTAGCAAAGTGACATATATTACAATGTATTTCCTGAATGGAAAAAATTATTTACTTTCACATGGTCTATATATTCATGTGGTAAATAAATATTGATAAATATATATAGAGAGAGAAATAATGAAAAAAACTGGTTTAAAATTCAACATTCAAAAAGTGAAGATCATAGCATTCAGTCACATCACTTCATAGCAAATAGATGGGGAAACAATGAAAACAGTGACAGACATTATTTTCTTGGGCTCCAAAATCATGTGGACAGTGATTGCAGCCACTAAATTAAAAGACACTTGCTCCTTGGAAGAAAAGCTGTGACAATCCTAGACAGTGTATTAAAGAGCAGAAACATCACGTTTGCCTACAAAGGTCCATATAGTCAAAGTGATGGTTTTTCTAGCAGTTATGTATGTATGTGAGAGCTGGACAATAAAAAAGGCTGAGCACTGAAGAACCGATGACTTTGAAGTGTGATGCTAGAGAAGATTCTTGAGAGTCCTTGGACAGCAAGGAGATCAAACTAGTCAATCCTAAAAGAAATCAACGCTGAATATTCATTGGAAGGACCGATGCTGAAGATGAAGCTCCAATATTTTGGCCACTTGTGAAGAGCTGACTCATTGGAAAAGACACTGATGTTGGGAAAAGTTGAAGGCAGGAGAAGAAGGGGACAACGGAGAGTGAGATGATTGGATGGCATCACTGACACAATGGATAGGAGTTTGAGAAAACTCTGGGAGATGGTGAAGGACAGGGAAGACTTGGCATGCTGCAGTCAGTCCATGGGGTTGCATCAGACATGACTGAGCAACTAAACAACAACAATATATACTTTCCTTTAATGAAACCAGATCATCTTCTCAAAAGAATATCTAATTCTGACTTTTTCTTTCTTACAGGACATTTGGTTTATATTTAAGTCTGCTTCTTGGCAATATAAAATAACACATGCTTCATTATTTCAACATATAGTTTAGTATTTTACAGTTTTTAATGTTTCCATTATTTGTTTAATCAGTTTCTTCTAGACAAAGCAGATTCCCTTCTCAGTAGGGGATACCCTTTCCTGATTTAGAATTTTCCTTTCTTACAGAAGAGTTTTATATCATATGCTGGATCACTTGATACTCTTTGAAATTGATATTTTTTTTAAATCATAGTATAACAACATTCATAACATCCAACAAAGCATTTTAGTACATCACTTCCTTTTAATATTTAGGAAGTTTTTAATTTACCCTCTTGAAGAAAATATTACAATAGCCAAGATATGGAAGTAACCTAAATGTCAATTGACAGAGACTACTCAGTCGTAAAAAAGAATAAAATAATATAATTTGTAGTAACATGAATGGACCTAGAGATTATCATAGTAAGTGAGGTAAGTCAGACAGAGAGACAGATTATCACATGATATCATTTATTTGTGCAAACTAAAATATGATACAAAAGAACCTATTTACAAAACAGAAACAGGCTCACAGACTTTGAAAACAAGCCTATGGTTACCGGAGGGGAAAGGTGGTGGGAAGGGGATGTGGGTAGTGAATTAGGAGTTTGGGATTAACATATGCACACTACTATACTAAATGTAAAATAGATAACCAACAAGGACATACTATATAGCACAGGGAACTCAGTTTTCTCTAATAACTTATATAGGAAAAGAATCTGAAAAATAATAGATATATGTATATGTATAAGTAAATCATGTTGCTATACACCTGAAACTAACACAAAATTGTACATCCACTATTAATATGCTCCAATATAAGATAAACATTAATATATATATATAAATACAAACTATTTATATAATACAACACAAGGTAAAACGATTGTTCCTGAAATTCAATATTAAGAACACAATATTATTAAATTGAAATTGATGCATATTTATTTTTGCTCTTTTAGGAAACATCCCCTTTTCAAGTGAATTCTTTTGAAAAGAAAATACGTGCTTTTTATCTTACTTGTTTTGTAATTTTGTAAGATGAAATATTTAAAATAGAGTATCTTCATACATGCATGAAATATTTTATTAAAAGGGAGAATCCAGCTTGGAAAATATGATTTTCCAGCTCTAATGAGCAGAAATTCACCACACTTCTGGCATCATTTTTCAAGGGGGGAAGAATAGTAAATGACTTCAATTTAAAAAAGGAAAGAAAATATTTATTCATATAAATTATTGTTTTTGATCATTTACTATGCTAATATACATTTCCAAAATGCTATCCTTACTACTCTTTATATTTCTTTTTTTTGAATGTAGTGATGTGTGAAATCACCACCAGTAATCAGGTATTCAAGTTTTCCTGAATCCTCAATATGACTGTGAGTGTTCATTCTATTGCATGATGTGTGAATACAGTAGATTGCATTTAACATAGAAAACATTGATCTGTCAAATCTATTTGTTGGAACTCACTTTAATTTGTTACTTCTTCTCAGTGTCATGTTACTGCTCACTAGTACCTAGTGTGCTAGGTACCTGATGGTGATATTTAAGCTTGAGGAGATGAAAGAAATAAAATAAAACAAAAACTTTTATTGGGCAAATTTTCTGTTGAAAAGCAGACTTCTCAATGAAAGATAAATGTGTTTTCCAGATCGAAACATTGTGGATAGAGATTGATATTTACTTGCCCTGATCACCCAGTTGACAATTACCAGCATACCTTTATTTACAACTGAAGAAATCAACCTATTCAGAGCACAATATTTTTAAGGTGGGGGGGGCAGATAATTGAAGCTTGAATTAGAAGAAACCTGGATAATCATGGGGGTTCCCTAGTGGCTGAGCCAGTAAAGAATCTACCTGCGATGCAAGAGATGCAGGTTCCATCACTGGGTCAGGAAGATCCCGTGGTGAAGGAAATGTCAACACATTCCAGTATTCTTGCCTGGAGAATTCCGTGGACAGAGGAGCCTGATGGACTACAGCTCACGAGGTCACAAAAGAGTCAAACATGGTTTAGTGACTAAAGAACAGCAGCATTACACAGATAACCATGCAGCTCAATCCTTTTACAGCACAGATTTTGAACCTCTGCTGTTTCCTAATTTCACATTGAAATTATAACAATGCATAAGAACGAAGAAGTGAAACTGTTAGTTGCTCAGTTGTATCCGACTCTTTGTGACCCCATAGACTATAGCCGGCCAGGCTCCTCTGGCTATGAGACTATACAGGCAAGAAAACTGGAGTGAGTAGCATTCCCTTCTCCAGGGGATCTTTCCAACCCAGGGATCAAATCCCCGTCTCCTGTACTGAAGGCAGATTTTTACCATCTGAGCCACCAGGGAAGCCCACAATAAACAGAAGTTCTTTAATTGTATATCTTGTGATCTGGATTATATTGAAAGTAGGCTTTTTGTTAGTTTTGTTCTTGCTTATGAAGCAAATAGTTGTTTATTATGGGAAATTTGGGCATGGGTTAATAAACACTGTTTATTGTTTCATAATCCTAGTATACTACAAAATTATCATAATGTATATACTGATGATTCCTTTTCTCATAAAAAAAACTAAATAAATAATATGTCTTTTTTTTTTAAGCTGAGATCTTCATTTTATTGTACGTATACACTCTAATCAAAAATATGTTGCATGAGAGTCAAATTCCCCTTTATGATCAGAGCCAATTCACCTTTCCAGGGGTTCTAGTTACAAACATTCAGCCACTGGACTGTCTGGCACCTGCCTGTGCCTAAGCAAGTACTGAGTGCAGGTAGTCCTCACTTAGTACAGTGCTGTGGTCACTGAAATCCACCAAAAGCGAGGACACATTTCTAGGTTCCATGGCTTCAGTTATAGGAGATATGCAAAGTGAGGGCTGCCTGTATTAATATATCACTTGTTTTCTTTATCTCAGCTATAAAGCAAACATTACTATGAAAATCTTAACCATGTTTCTTATTATGCCTTAAGAATATTTTAAAAATAAGATGAAGTATACATTTTTAAGACTCCTGAACACATAACTTTAAATTAATTTATCATTATTAAATTAATAATAAAACATCCTATTATTATTTTTCCTGACACCATCAAAATGTAAAGTGCCAGTCTTTTTGAACTCTCTTAAATATGGACACACAAAACATATAGACACACAAAACAGTGTGCAGTTTCATATTTTTTATTACTAACAATTTTACTAATTAATTTTAGCATTTTTGTGTTTTCTTAATTTTTGTAGTCTTTAATATTAACTTCTGTGATGATGTTTTAATACTTTGTATGATTTATGTGAATTTACCATATATTGATAAGTTTATTACTTTACTTTATCTAGGGCAAATACTTCATCAAAATATTGAATGTCTATTATCATCAAATTCCACTGACTTTTCCACTGTGAATTTCTCCACTGAAATTAAGATCACAGATATTTTTCTTGGGAATTCTATGGCAATCCAGTGGCTAGGACTTGGCACTTTCACTGCAACGGTCCAGGTTCAATCTCTGATCAAGGAACTAAGATCCTGCAAGCCACATGGAGCAGCCCAAAGAGAGTGAGTGAGAGAGAAATTCCTTCAAATATTTAAAAACTTAATATGTATTTTCACTTGGGTCCATATAGAACTTTTTTTCAGTGATTGAAATTGCCCACAGTTGAGGTGTATGTGTGGCCATGTCAGTTCTTTTGGAGGACAGTTCCTAGTAAAGAGCAATCTGGTCAATGATAAGATTCTCTATATAGATGCTGCTGCTGCTAAGTCGCTTCAGTCGTGTCCGACTCTGTGCGACCCCACAGATGGTAGTCCACCAGGCTCCCCCGTCCCTGGGATTCTCCAGGCAAGAATACTAGAGTGGGTTGCCATTTCCTTCTCCCGTGTATGAAAGGGAAAAGCGAAAGTGAAGTCTCTCAGTCGTGTCCGACTCTAAGCGACCCCATGGACTGTAGCCCACCAGGTTCCTCTGTCCATGGGATTTTCCAGGCAAGAGTACTGGGGTGGGGTGCCATTGCCTTCTCCGTCTCTATATAGATACCTTTTGTTAAAAAAAAAATGCTGCATAACAGAAGCATAATTGTAAAGTGCAAAAATAAATATTTGTGTAAAAGGTTAGAAAAATACACAGCATTAATGAGTAAGGTTTAATGTTTTTTCTCTGCAATAAAAGGCCACACTTCTGGCAAAAAAAAAATTACCAATGAATATTCATTTCTAAGCAGAGCTTTCTGTGGTTTCCATTGCATACACCTCCCCATCAGGTCTGGGGACTAGTCTATAACAATATTACTAAGACTAAGCTGGTTCTCCATATTTTTTACATAATTTATGATAGATATGTATTGGAGGTGCAGGAAACAGGCATGATCCCCAGGTGGGCAAGATCCCCTGGAGGACAAAAAGGCAATCCACTCCAGTATGATTGTATTTTTTAATTAGAGCATAATTACTTTATAATATTGTAATGGTCTTTGCTATACATCAACATGAATCAGTATTATTGCCTAAGAAAGTCCATGGACAGAAGAGCCTGGCAGGTTACAACCCAATGGTTTGCAAAGAGTAGGACACAATTGAGTGAATGAGTATATACACACACACACATACTGCATGGATAGCTATATTGAGTTTCATGATTATGTGTGCAAATACTTTCAGGATTGAAATGCATAATTGCTTAGTTTAAAAACACTGAATGTGTAGAAATATCTAATTTGTACTATCCTAAGACAAAATTCTGCTTCTGCTTTATTGACTATACCAAAGCCTTTGACTCTGTGGCTCACAACAAACTGTGGAAAATTCTTCAAGAGATGGGAATACCAGACCACATGACCTGCCTCCTGAGAAATCTGTATGCAGGTCAAGAAGCAACAGTTAGAACTGGACATGGAACAACAGACTGATTCCAAATTGGAAAAGAAGTATGTCAAGGCTATATTTTGTCACCCTGTTATTTAACTTATCTGCAGAGTACATCATGCAAAATGCCAGGCTGGATGAAGCACAAGCTAGAATCAAGATTGCCAGGAGAAACATCAATAATTTCAGATATGCAGACGACACCTCCCTTATGGCAGAAAGTGAAGAAGAACTAAAGAGGCTCTTGATGAAAGTGAAAGAGGAAAGTGAAAAATTTGGTTTAAAACTCAACATTCAGAAAACTAAGATCATGGCATCCAGTCCCAGGACTTCATGGCAAATAGATGGGGAAACAATGGAAACAGTGAGAGACTTTATTGTTTTGGGGTTCCAAAATGACTGCATATGGTGACTGCAGCCATGAAATTAAAAGACACTTGCTCCTTGGAAGAAAAGTTATGACCAACCTAGACAGCATATTAAAAAGCAGGGACACTACTTTGCCAACAAAGTTCCATCTAGTCCACCTGATGTGAAGAACTCTCTCTTTGGAAAAGACCCTGTTCCTGGGAGAAATTGAATGCAGGAGGAGAAGGGGACGATAGAGGATGAGATGGTTGAATGGCATCATGGACTCAATGGACATGAGTTTGAGTAGGCTCTAGGAGTTAGTGATGGACAGGGAAGCCTGGCGTGCTGCAGTCCATGGGGTTGCAAAGAGTCGGACACAACTTAGCAACTGAACTGAACTGAAGACAAAATTAAAAGCAAAAAAACAATAAAGATGGAATTTATTTACCAGAAATTAAAATGCATTTAAAATGTATATTAGTGATAAGAATTTGATTTAAAATGCATATACAACTTTGTCAAAATAGAAGAGACAGAAGTGGATTCATAAATGTATAATGAAAGATAATATCACAAAATAGTGGGAAAATAAGGGAATGCTTAATAAAAGTAGGCGGAAGTATGTTACAATACAGGGAAAACATTATGTTTTATACATTTTCAATATTTGTTTTTCTACAATTAATATGAATTATTTTTGTAACTAAGTTAAGGTGTGATTTAATTGTTAATATTAACTGCATTAAAAGTGGTGTTCACGAAAAATAATATTTTTAAAATGCAAACCTTATACTATCAAATGAGATTCAATGTTAATATTTATATATAGCAAATCATTCCAATTTTGTTTTATCAATTATAATAGTATATGTACATAAAATTATTGAGAAGAAATATTTAAAAACACAAAGAGAAATCATTCATTGGTTTAGATTACATAACTCATAAAAGTTATTTCTTCAGATCTGTTTTAATGTTCTAGTCATTTATAATGAACATGTGTGTTTTATAATCTGGAAAATATATTCATAAAATACAGTCAAAATAAACCTTCCATGTATCAAAATTGCCTGCTTTACATGGAAGAAGAAGACTGCTCTATTATATTACCCACAAATTAACCTGAGTAAATGCAGAAGAAATTCACATTAGCTATTATTAGTTATCTTGCTCCCGTTACAATCACCATGATCATTTACAGCAATAACCTGGTCAGTTCATCACCCTCAACATCCCACCCAGTATTTGTTGTGTAATAAGGAGTTTAGCTGGTTTCTAGGTGGTACTAGTGCTAAAGAACACATCTGCCAAAGCAGGAGAGGTAAGAGATGTGGCTTCAATCCCTGGGTCAGGAAGGTCCTCTGGAAGAGGGCATGGCAACCCACACCAGTATTCTTGCCTGGAGAATTCCATGGACAGAGGATCCTGGTGGTTTATAGCCCATAAGGTCACAAAGAGTCAGACACAACTGAAGTAACTTAGCATGCACACAAAAGAGGTTTAACCACTTCAATATGAATTGCAAAGAGAGAGAATTTGGAATCAAATTGCCTTGTACTACTAAGTGGCAGGATGACTATGGGTATGCCATTTAGTCTCTCTGCATAAGAAAGTAAATAAAGCTTATAAATGGAGATGATCATCTCCTCACTTAGTTCATTTGTTAGGATTTAATGCCTAATGACATAAAAGTGAGAACTCAAATATAACTGTGTTATCTATGATTATTTTCATACATGTTGATGCATCCTCTCAAGAATTTCTGAGCTGAGTTTCACCCAAAGACTTAGAAAGTACAAAAACATAAATCACAAATAGAGGTCAATAAGTAGAATATTAAAAAATGAGAGACTTCAAATAGGTCAACCATTGGATTAAGAGAGTTGCAAAGACTGAATTTAAATTTGGGTCCTGAAAGTCACAGTGGTTTTCAAGACTATGAAATTTAGGCAAAATGTTAAGTATTTTACAATGATTTTAAAACACATCTTCAAACTGGATATAAGACTTAACATCGAATATTCTGTTGGCTAAGAGTGAAACACAGCTCTTTGCTTAATCAAAAGAAGAGATTGCTATATGTCATGTCCCAATGACTAAATGATCCTTATTCTCAAAAAAAAAAAAAAAAAAAAGGAACCTGAAATTCTATCACAGTTAGAGCTCTGTGTTAATCACTTCTAACCTCTAAAACACAAGACTGTCATGGACATTTAGTCATATCAAATGAACAGATGCTTAAACTGCAGTTTTATGAAAGATTTCTCTTAATCATTTGCTGCATGGCTTGTCTCACATCCTTGTTCCTCGTACTGTAGATCAATGGGTTCAACATTGGGCTCAAAAAACTATAAAAGACTGCAAATATTTTGGACTCTTGTACAGACTTCTCAGATGGAGGCCTCAAGTACGTGCAGAAGAGGGTTCCATAAAATAAAGTGACTATTGCCAGGTGAGAACCACAGGTAGAAAAGGCTTTGTGCCTGCCTTTTGCAGAATGGATCCCCAAGATGGATGCAATGATGAAAATGTAGGAGAGAAGAATGATGAAGAGAGAGCTTGAGAGAGTGAAACCAGCAACCACAAACATCGCCATCTTTTTGACATAGGTGTCAGAGCAAGCCAACATTATCAGAGGAGGATCAGCACAGTAGAAATGGTTGATCTCAAGGGAGTCACAGAAGGACAACTGAAAGGTCAGCAGTGCCTGAGAGAGACCATTGAGGAATCCACAAGTATAAGGGACTGTGACTAGAAAGATGCAAACGTCCTTGGACATCCTGGTGCTGTAATGTAGAGGGCTGCAGATGGCTACATAGCGGTCCAAGGCCATTGAAGCAAGGAGATAAAACTCAGTGATCACCAGGGCAATGAAGAGAAGACACTGTGTGAAGCATCCAGCATAGGAGATGGTCGTCTGGCCTGAGAGGAAATTGTGTAGCATATTTGGAGTAACATTGGAGGAATAGCAAAGGTCTACAAAGGAGAGGTGGCTGAGGAAGAAATACATGGGAGTCTGGAGGTGAGGATTGGTCCTGATTAGCACCATCATGCCCAGATTCCCTGCCAGTGTGATTAGGTAGATCACCAGGAACACCCCAAACAGGGCCTTCTGTAGTGCTGGGTCATCTGTGAGTCCCAGGAGAATAAATTCAGTCACTACAGTGTGGTTAGGGGAAGACATATTCTCACCCCTTAAAAACTGAAAGTGGTAAAGTGAAGAATTCTATCTGATCCTGATTCTGCATTTATTCCATTCTTTCATCATTTACTTTTTTTTGGGGGGGGGTAGAAACAATTTTATTTTTTAATTTCATGCTTCGAATTCATGTGTGTACATTAAGTACTATATAAAACTTGTTTTTAGGATATCATCATTTGACTTGGACAATACTATCTCACCTAAATTTATTTGGAGAAACAATTTAGCTGTTCTGCTTAAAGATATAAAAAAGCTGCCAAATTAGAAAATAGATCCCCCCCACCCCTGCCCATACACATACTTTACTTTTACTACTGGGATGGCTGTTTTAACTAGCATGTTTAAAGTAAGCAAAACATGTTATCAAGGTATTATGCAAGAAATTACATCTTTTGCAATAAGCTGGTCCCCTGGGTTGCACCTGTTGACAAGAAAAAAAATACACTGACGTTGTACACTGTACTCATAGGTTACACAAGTTGTTGAAAGCCAAAAGGAATCTTTATGGTTGGAGTGACTGCTTAATAGTTAATCTTTGGGTTTAAGGAAAAAAAAAATAACCCCATACTGCATTTCACATCTCAAAAATAGCAAGTGTTTTAGCAGCTTAAAACCTTTTCAGTTATATAAAACTTATTACACTAGGATTTACTTTGAAATATAGTTTACAGTAAGATCAATTATAACATACACTGGCACTTCAACTTCAGCACAAGGGCAAAATTTAAAAACGTTTTTTTTTTTTTTTTTTTCTGACCTTTAAAATTAGGCCATAGTATAAAAGAGTCCATGTCTTACATTCAGCAAATTCGTACTGAAATATTCTATTTTTGTAGGATAAATGCCAACAAAACTTTACATATGCTACAATTTTATTACATATATTTACATGGCTCTTTCCTAGGTATGTAGAACTTGCACATTATACAGCTCCCAACTTTAAAAAACCTTGCAGGGATGATTTAAAGCCGTATCACTGTCAGAATAGCTTGTGCAGTGCCATTATACAAAAATGTATTTTGAAAGCTACTCTGAACACCAAATACTGTTTCTATAAAAAAAATGGTTTTGGTGCATTTGTTGGCAGACACCTATCCACTGCACATAACAGGGCCAATGGGGTATACTTGTTTCATTCTAAATAGCCCCTACTGCCCTTTCCACATTCACCTCCATACAGTTCATTAAAATACAACTATTCTCTAAAAAAAAAAAAAAATTTCACATTTTCTTTAGGCAGTGCATCAGGTTGTTGTCATATTACTGGTTTAGGTGTACTGATTTAGGTGTCTCTAGGACAATAACATCTCAAAGATTCAAATAGTTTTCAACTCCTGTATGCCTTTAACTGGATGCTTATAATCAGATTTACCAGATCTTAACAAGTCAATCTGTTGATCCATGAAATGATAATCTTTAGTATTTTCCCCCCAACAAGCAATATAAAAAGTTGATTCCTTTACCATTCCCCAAATCTAAACTTGAATGGTTTCACTTGAATGGTTACTCAATTGAGAACACTAGTGAATAGATGAAATACAATTATCCATAATTCAGTTATTTTAAACTGTACTGATTCCACCATCACAGTGCACATAAAAAAATGTAAATATTTGCAGTTCTTGTCTCTCTGTGATGATATCTTTCTGTATATATTGGGAAACATGCAACTCACATATTCCCTTTCACTTTCTTACTTGAAATCTTGGTGTATATATGATAAATTAAACACAATACCTCTCTCCACCACCCATCTTGAGCCTGTCTTCTTGGCAAACTCCATATTTGGTTTTTTTTTTTTCAAATTCTGTGAAAAAGAAAGCCAAAATAATGAAAATCAGGTCTGGAAAGCAGCAGGTCAGTGGTATTACTCAAATGGACAAATGAAGGATGCAGTTTCTATGGTTCCTGCAGCTCTGATACCCTCTTGTTTCCAACACACACTAGAAGACATGTTCAGTCCAACATTTTCTCCTGAAACCCTTACTTGTCTGGCTTAATTTCATTCAGAAGATGTTGAATTAGTAGACGCATCACTTGACATATGGCTAAGAAGGTACAGAATGAAGAATTGTTCTTTCTGCATTTTAAATTCACCCACTCAGTATTTGCAGAAGCATAATGTTTGTTTGTTTTCTGTTCTAGCTTCTGGAGTTACACGAGTGAGCAAATTACCTATCCTTGTGAAGCATATATTGTAAGAGAGGTAATAGATATTGAGCACATAGACAAATGTTTACAGCAGCATTTCACTTTGAAGAAAACACTATGAAGAAAATTAAAGGTGGAATGCTTTATGATGGCCATTCAGAGAAAGTCTGAGAAGGCAGAATTTGAACAGTAAATAAAGCATTCAAATATCTGAATAGGAATTTGTCTTCATTATTTTTTTAAAACTGACACACTTCTGAATATATTTGTTTAGGAAAGCACATAAGGTTAATATTTAAATGTGGACTTAGCTCCCAACTGGAGTTATTATTCCTGTTTTTTTTGTAAAAGTAAGATATGACTGGAAACATTATGCCTCAAGAATTTCACCTTAAGGCTTTCTAAATTTAATTTTCACATACACATCAGAAGAGCACATATATAATACTTATTTTTTTAGAAATGTTATGAAATATTAACCTTTTAATAGAAAAACCAGATACAAATGATGAAAATATTTTTTTCAATATCAATGAGAACATTAATCTTCACACAAAATTAAAGAAAGAAACTATTTTTAGTGAACAAATGTAGAAAATAACTTACCTGTAAAACAGACTTACGATATTTTCTAAAGCAAGGCAGGAAGATTTATAATGTGTTTCTTTTGGAATATTTCCTAAAGTATTTTTTAAATAATTCTTACAATCCAATTAAGATAGATTTTGTTCCCTCAAGGGCATAACCTTAATTTCATCCTTTGAGATCTTTAATTTTCCTTCAAAACCAAAATCTCTACCTAACTTTTTTGTACCGTGCTTTATACTATGTGCCTGAGATCTTTGGCAAAAGCAGAGAAGTTCAGCATTACTTTTAATACTGAGAAGGGACAAAAACGTGGTTGGATGAATTTTGTATTTTTTTGTGTATAACAATGAGAATATTCTCGTCAGAAGTCTTCAATGTTTCTCCATAATCACGAAATAAGGTCATCTAATGAAAGTGAAAAATAGGAACGTAAAGCAGATGAACCATTTGAGAAGCAGAGAAAGTGTGGAGAGCAGAAGAGTGGCCTAACCAACCGAAAAACGAAAAAGTATTGGTCAGGGATGACGATCCTTTGGAGGGTGGACATTGTGGATTTATACTGGAATCAGTGTGCACCACTGAATTGATTTGGTCAACATGCGAGTAATCAAAGATGGGTCTGAGAACCAGGATCATTCATAAAATTGATGAATCACAAAACTGGTGATTTAGGAGAGGTCAAAGTTGAGTAAAGAATAACTGAGCATTGTTTGATACTGCATTTGTTAGAGAATAAAGGAATCTAGAGATGGTCTCAGTAGTCTCTATCTCCCAATGCATTCATAATTCCAGCCAATACAATCAAAGGAATTAAAGCATAGTCTCATTAAGACAAAAGGCATCTCTGATTGTGTTAGATTTCCAAATACTGGTTACAGTCTGAGGAATCAGCCAGTGAAATAAAGCTGCATATCAATATAAAAATATATATTGTCATCAACTTAGCACATTAGGGGAGATTTGAGCATAACCATGCATTTTTCAAATTGGGGTAGAAAAAATTATTTATCCCAGCATTTTCTGTTTTACCTTGATTCCTTGAACAAATTAAATGACAAAATTTAAAGTGCAAAATTTTAAATATTCCCATGAAATAAAAGTTTCTTATATGATTGTAGGGCTGATTGAAGGATGGTAGAGCTTTTATTTCCTGACCCTTTAATGTGAAGATGCCTTATTTTGCACAAAGATACTTGAAGATTTGACCCTTCTTTAAGCTGAATATCAGCATTAGTTTCCTAGAGAACTTATATATATGTGTAAGTACATTCTGATATGGGCTTCCCTGGTGGCTCAGACAATAAAGAATCCACCTGCCAAATGGGAGACACTGGCTCAATCCCTGAGTTACAAAGATCCTCTGGAGAGGGAAATGGCAACCCATTCCAATATTCTTGCTTGGAGATTCCAAGCAAGAGGACAGAGGAGCCTGGTGGGCTATAGTCCATAAGCACACAAGAGTCAGACACGACTCAATGACTAAACCACCACCACCACTATATCCTGATATACTTTAATGTAGGATAGCATTGTAATAATCATATTTTACAAAAAGAGGTTTTTCCAAGAAGAGGTAGGACTAACTCAATAGCAATTGAAAAAGCAGTGAATTAATTCTGGAAAGGCAAAGTAACAATACTTTTTCAGTGTGGGATCACTTGATCAGAAGTTTACACATAAGAAGTAAATGCTTATTATTATTATTATTTATATAACAACAAATAATATTGGAGGATACTGACTTTACCTACCTACCTATGATACTATCACAAAGAAGATTTTTATGCATTCTTATTTTATTTTCCTAGAAAGCCTTCAGGAGACTATTTAAATTATACTTGAAGACATGAATCCCTTAGTTAATATAACTCTGCTTAAATTGCAATGACCAGTTGACATGTGTCTGCTAAAAGAACACACAATTGCTTTAGCTACACAAATATCAAACAGTCAGAGAATTGAAACTATCCCACTGACACTGTTTGCTATTTGAGTTCTTGTGATTATTTAATTCACTATATTTTTGTTATGGCAGATTCAATAACGTAGTGGAAGTTCTAATCTATGTAATAAAATTGTACTGATTGAAATTAAAAAAAAGTCTTATTCACAGATCACTTAATAGTTTATATAGAGTCTCCTTTTAAGATATACAAATGAAATGATACCTAGATTTATTGTGGTGATCATTATGTTGTACATCCTAATTTTTTTAATATGCAGAAGAAAAGCTAAGAGTATACAGTGGAAGGTCACTTGCTAAAGATCGATATACAAAGATTATTATTTATATTATTATGTAAAAACCAACCATAACTAGAAAATAAACGTTTCTATATGTCACTTATAACGTCCAAGAGAGTAAACCATTTGGAAAGGATTTTTTTTTTAAATAAAACTGCAAGAGTTACTTACTGATAACCACAAAACACAGCATGCACGGAGAAATTAAAGGAGACTTAAATAATGGAGAGATATATCTTACCTGTGGATTGTAACACTCAGTATTTTTAAGTCCAATATTTTTAAGATACCAATTCTTAAATTGATCAATAGTTTTAATGCCTGTCCAGCTGGCTTATTTTTAATAGACAAATTGATTCTAAGTTATATAGATATTGTTAAAAAAAATCTTAAATTAGCCAAAACAATTTTGAAAGAGAAGAAAAATCACTGAATGATTTACACTATCTAATTTTAATCTTCACAACCCAGATAATCACGATGGTGTGATCACTCACCTAGAGCCAGACATCCTGGAATGTGAAGTCAAGTGGGCAAAGCATCACTACGAACAAAGCTAGTGGAGGTGATGGGATTCCAGTTGAGCTATTTCAAATCCTCAAAGATGATGCTGTGAAAGTGCTGCACTCAATATGCCAGCAAATTTGGAAAACTCAGCAGCGGCCACAGGACTGGAAAAGGTCAGTTTTCATTCCAATCCCAAAGAAAGGCAATGCCAAAGAATGCTCATACTACCGCACAATTGCACTCATCTCACACACTAGTAAAGTAATGCTCAAAATTCTCCAAGCCAGGCTTCAGTAATACATGAACAGTGAACTTCCAGATGTTCAAGCTGGTTGTAAAAAAGGCAGAGGAACCAGAGATCGAATTGTCAACATTCCGCTGGATCATCAAAAAATCAAGAGAGTTCCAGAAAAACATCTATTTCTGCTTTATTGGCTATGCCAAAGCCTTTGACTGTGTGGATCACAATAAACTGTGGAAAATTCTGAAAGAGATGGAAATACCAGACCATCCGTCCTGTCTCTTGAGAAACCTGTATGCAGGTCAGGAAGCAACAGTTAGAGCTGGACATGGAACAACAGACTGCTTCCAAATAGGAAAAGGAGTATGTCAAGGCTGTATATTGTCATCCTGCTTATTTAACTTCTATGCAGAGTACATCATGAGAAACGCTGGGCTAGAAGAAACACAAGCTGGGATCAAGATTGCCAGGAGAAATATCAATAACCTCAGATATGCAGATGACACCACCCTTACAGCAGAAAGTGAAAAAGAACTAAAGAGCCTCTTGATGAAAGTGAAAGAGGAGTGTGAAAAAATTGGCTTAAAGCTCAACGTTCATAAAACTAGAATCATGGCATCTGGTCCCATCACTTCATGGGAAGTAGATGGAGAAACAGTGGAAACTGTGTCAGACTTTATTTTTGGGGGCTCCAAAATCACTGTTGATGGTGATTGCAGCCATGAAATTAAAAGATGGTTACTCCTTGGAAGGGAGGTTATGACCAACCTAGATAGCATATTTAAAAGCAGAGACGTTACTTTGCCGACAAAGGTCCGTCTAGTCATGGCTATGGTTTTTCTAGCGGTCACGTATGGATGTGAGAGTTGGACGATGAAGAAAGCTGAGTGCCGAAGAATTTATGCTTTTGAACTGTGGTGTTGGAGAAGACTCTTGAGAGTCCCTTGGACTGCAAAAAGATCCAATCAGTCCATCCTAAAGGAGATCAGTCCTGGTTGTTCATTGGAAGGACTGATGTTGAAGCTGAAACTCCAATACTTTGGTCACCTCATGTGAAGAGTTGACTCACTGGAAAAGACTCTAATGCTGGGAAGGATTAGGGGCAGGAGGAGGAGGGGATGGCAGAGGATGAGATGGCTGGATGGCATCACCGACTCGATGGACACGGGTTTGGGTAAACTCCAAGATTTGGTGATGGACAGGGAGGCCTGGCGTGCTGCGATTCATGGGGTCACAAAGAGTCGGACACGACTGAGCGACTGAACTGAATTTTAAGAGTTAGTAAGAAACTACAGTACTGAAAACAATAAATTTAGTTACACTAAGCAACAAATTTTCAATATAGGTGAAATAACCTTATATTGAAAGAAGACTTGGACTCCCATATCTAAAGAGAAATCAAAGTTTCAAACGAGAGTGTTTGGCTCACTTTGAATCTTCAAAGGATTGACTGACTCTCTTGTTAGGGGCTAATGTAGCTCGTGGCTGTAACTGAAGCCAATGCTCATTTACCACTTTGAGCATTCTAGGGCCCTTAAGAAGTATGCTAAATCTACTCTGCCTCTGCTCTACAAGTGAAGTAACAGTAGATGATAGTGCATCTGCTTACAACATGCTTCTGCTGCTAAGTCTCTTCAGTCGTGTCCAACTCTGTAACTAGGCAGGTTGATGGGAAGTCTAGCGGTCCTCAAGGAGAGAGGGGTCTGGAATTGTCAAGGAGGAAGAAAGGACAAACTATTTCTTTCCCTCTACATTCCTTACGATTATATAACAATAATGTATCCTGCTTGAGGACAGTCTCTGGAAAAAACCTTCTGGCTAATCCTGTTATCTCAAATTGTAAATTATGGGGGTGGGTCTGGTGAGGTCTTTACACCCTCCAGAGATTCTTTTGATTCAGTGTAATAACTAATTAGAGAGTATATAATTCCATTGCTAACACTAGCAAGGGGGTACTCTTTCTGCCCCCTTCTGATGCCTATGTCAGAAGCTTTCTCTATCCACTTTATACTTTAGTAAAACTTTATTACACAAAAGCTCTGAGCAATCAAACCTCGATTCTGGCCCTGGATTGAATTCTTCTCCTCTGGAGGCCAAGAATCCCAGCATCTCTTCGTGGTTCTGCAACAACCTTTCACTACCCTGTGGATTGTTGCCTGCCAGGCTTCCTCTGTCCATGTAACTGTCCAGGCAGGAATACTAGAGTGGGTTGCCATGCCTACTCCAGGGGAATCTTCCCAACCCAAGATCAAGCCCATGTCTTTTATATCTCCTGCACTGACAGGCGGGTTCTTTACCATTAGTACCACCCGGGAAGCATGGTTTACTAAATATTTTAAGCCCACTGTTGAGAGCTACTGCTCAGAAATAATAATAATAATAATAAATGAATAGAAAAAAAGAAGAGAAAATGATTTCTTTCAATGCATGATTACTTATTGACAATGCACCTGGTCACCCAAGAGTTCTAATAGAGATATACCACAAGATTTGTGCTGTTTTTATGCCTGCTAACGCAACAGAGCAATCACATTCCCCATCCATTCTGCAGCCTATAGATCAAGGTATCATTGTAACTTTCAGATGTTATTATTTTAAAAATATATTTTGTAAAGCTATGGCTGTTGTAGTTAGTGATTTCTTTGATGTATCTGGGCAAAGGGAATTGGAAGCTTCCAGAGTGGATTCATTGTTCTGGATGACATTAAGAACATTCATGATACATTTGGAAGATGTAAAAATACTAACATTAACAGGATTTGGGAAAAACTGTATGCAAACCTTCATGAATGACTTTGAGGAGTTTAAAATTTCAGTGGAGAGAGTAACTTCAGATATAGTGGAAACAGTAAGAGAACTCGATTAGAAGTAGAGACTGAAGATATGACTGAATTGCTGCAATCTCAGGATAAAACTTTAATAGATGAAGACTTGCTTCTTGTGGATGTGCAAAGCAAGTAGTTTATTCAGATGGAATCATTTCTAGTGCAGATGTGCAGATTGTTGACATGACATCAAAGGATTTAGAATATTACATAAACTTAGTTGATAAAGCAGTGGCTGTATTTGATAGCACTGATTCCAACTTTCAGAAATCTGCTGTGGGTAAAATTCTGTGGAACAGTGTTATATGCCACAAGCAAATCATTTGTGACAATGTCAATTATGTGGCAAACTTCATCGCTGCATTTTAAGAAATTGTCACCATAACCCGAATCTTGAGCAGCTGCCACCCAGATCAGTCAGCAGTCATCAACATTGAGGCAATACCCTTCACCAGCAAAATGTTTATTACACAATGAAGGCTAGATAATGGTTAGTATTTTAATAAAGTATTTTAATTAAAATATATGCATTTTAGACATAATGCTGTTGCATGCTTAATAGACTACAATATCATATAAATATAACTTTTATATGCACTGGGAAACCAAAAAAAAAAAAAATTTTTGTAATTTGCTTTATGATGCCATTCACTTATTGCAGTGGTCTGGAACCAAGCCTGCAATATATTTTAGGTATCCCCATTTTGAGTTTTATGCTCCCAAATAAGGAGATGAACTGTGATATTTGGTTATTTTCAAGCACATAAGTTTTGTGGACTAAGTGGGATTTATATAGAGCAATCATATTCCCCAGGATGCTTGGAATATTTGGCCCAATTCCACTATTAGAAGAAAAAAAAAAAAAAGCAGAAACAAAGCAAGACATCTCATGACAGAATGACATGGAGCCAGAGTGAATACACGTGGATTTGGCCATTTCTAAGTTCCCTCTGAGTCCTAAAAGCCCATGCTTTGGCGATTTTAAGTACAGAAGCAAAAAGAGGATGTTTTAAAATTTTTTCCAAAGGAAGTTTTGACCTCCTTGTTTCTCAGACTATAGATGAGAGGATTTAACATGGGGATGTCCACTGTATAAAACACAAACACCACTTTGTCTTGGTCCACTGAGTAGCTGGAGCTGGGGTGCAGATACACGAACAGGATTGTGCCAAAGAAGATGGTAACCGCCATCAGGTGGGACGCGCAGGTGGAGAGGTTTTGTGCCTCCCCACAGCAGAGTGGATCCTCAAGACAGCAGTGAGGATGTAGAGATAGGAAATGAAAATAGTCAGGAGGCATCTCAGCTCGTTAAAACTGGCAAAAGCAAAAATGACAAACTCATTGACATGTGTGTCAGAACAAGTGAGTTTCAGGAGGGGTGGAACGTCACAGAAAAAATGGTTGATGACATTGGAGTGGCAGAAAGACAGCTGGAAGTTGAGGCCCGTGTGAATGGCAGCATTTATGAAGCGTGTGAGGTATGTAGCCTACACCACAGGACATTAAGTTGGGGGGACATAGTGACCGTGTAAAGGAGAGGTTTGCAGATGGCCATGTAATGGTCATAGGCCATCACAGTCAACAGGAATCCCTCAATGCCAGCGAAGGAACCAAAAAAGAAGAACTGAATGGCACATTCATTGAATGAAGTGACTGGGTTCTCTGCCCAGAAATTCACGAGCATTTTAGGGGCAATGGCAGAAGAGTAACAGAAGTCAACAAGGGACAGGTTACTGAGGAAAAAATACATTGGAGTGTGGAGATGTGAGTCAGTCTTGATTAACAGGATCATGCCAAGATTTCCAAACACTGTGATTGTATAGATGACAAGAAATACCATAAAAAGAAGACATTGTAGCCCTGGATGATCGCTGAACCCCGGAGAATAAATTCAGTCACTGTCGAATGGTTGCTCATCCCTTTGTCTCAGAATGGATGATTTTCTTGCTGAGATAAGAAAGAAATCAGTGATGCAAATTATTGAAAAAAAAATCAAGAAAATCAAACAGTTCTTTCTCTACTGTAAATTTACTTCTAAAATGTCCTAAGAACATATATATTAAAGCTTTTTATTTTTTCAACTGCAGAACAACAAAAAAGATTTCTTAAGTAAACTCAGTAACTTTTATTTTAAAATGAGTATTTATCCACATGTATGTGAAGTTGTTGCTCATCAATCCGTGCTTGTCTATATCTTACCTTAAAGGATAATTACTTTACAATATTGTGATGATTTCTGCCTACATCAATATGAATCAACCATAGGTATACATGGGTACCCTTCATCCTGAACCTCCCTCCCTTCCAACCCTATCCCTCCAGGTTGTCACAGAGCACTGAGAGATTTAGTCTTAATTCCTTGAATGTTTTCTTAATCCTCTTTGAAGCTTTCTATATCTGATCACTTAGAGATAAATTAAATCATCTCACCTGTTGTCCTTAAGACTACTCACTGAAAGTAGTGATGTTTATAAGTTTAGTTTTATTTATTGGTTTTTGGAGGAATACAAATTTTTTTCCTTACAGAGTGAAATTTATAGCTTTAATGAAAATAGAAGTGGCATAAGGAACTCAGCTGTGACAGGCTCAAGATATGGTTAATTAACCCAACAAAGAATGTAAGATACTGCTTCTGAATTTGAGGCTGAGGGTCAGATTATTAAGGTTGTGATGATGCTCTTGCAATTTAATCATCTTTGCAACACATTAAAAAAATGAAAGCCTGAAATATGCTAACCCAAAATTAAGACATCCACTTATTTTTCACTGAGATAATTGAACTATTTTCTCCCCAGGGAGTCATTATACTTTGGCGAATAAGTTAGACATTTGAAGAAGTACAAAATCTCTTTTATGGTCTTAAGCCTCCATTGTGGATAATATTGAACTAAATTAAGTTATAGAATTTTTCCTGACTGCAGTTTTTTCCCTCTTTTAATGTGCTCACTCTGTTCTGTGTATATTTGTTCCCTTACTATTCTTTTAACAAACCAAGGAGGATCTTACCTCAGGGCCTTTGCATTCACCACAGATATTCATGCAATGTTATTCCTATGCAGGACTTGCTCAAATATTATTTCCACGGGTTGCTCTATTCCCACACAATCCTATTTTCTTGCTTTAATTTCTTTAAAGCACAACTCTTATCCATGTCACACACATGCATCCCACACAAACAGGAACAAATGCCCGTGCACACACGCATACATAGCTTGCTGTTGACAATAAAGTCTTCCTCACTGAAAAACAAGTTTCATGAAATCAAGAGCTTTGTTTTCTCACATGGTATATCTTCAGCATGTCTTACCTGGTAAATACGTTTTTCCACTAACATCTTTGAGAGAAACGTTGGTTAATAATTAAAAGTGGAATTAGCAGGAGAGCTGTTGATTAATTGGAGAGCTGTTCCAGGGGGATAGGATGAATCATCCCCTCCTTTGTGGTCTCTAATAAAACTTTTGGGGATGAAGGGGTCTCATTTGGAACATTGGTATTCCACCTTCTGGTCTGTAGTGGAGAATGGGATGGAAAGAAAGAGGAAATAGACATTTAGCTGATTCCAAATCATTACTTAGTCCTTCTTCAACATGTCATCTCATGAAAGACAATTTTTTCCCTGTCGTTCCAACACTGACAGCTCGGTTCCATTACAAAGAGCAATAAATAGATAATTGTGTTTGATAAATGTTTATTGAAAATTACATGAAACTTTGGGCTAGAGATAAAAAGTTAAAACACTTTAACTTTGAGATTGCTACACTCCAAAATATTTCAGTTAATTCACAAAGTCAGTAAACTGTACGCCCTATTATTGTTATGGCACCCCTATTATTAAACAGCTAAGACTTTCTTCTATAGTATTTGGTACTCTTGACATCCATGTGAATGGAAGAGTATTACTATTTATAATAGATGCTGTGATATACTATCCAGATTGGACTTTAAGTATTGAAGTATTTACTTTCCCAGCTTCCTAGGGCATTGACAGCTCACACCTCATAGCTGAGCTCTACTCTTGGGATATCCTGCTGAAAGGCACTGTCATTCTGAAAATTAGACTGCTTCCAGTGGGTGACCCATATCTAAAGCAGGTTATTATGGAGGTATAAATGCCTGTTCAAATTTGAAACATCTCTGAGAAGGATAATCTCACCAGAGCTCCACATGGAACTGGCTGAGTACTCTGTTGCAATTTCATCACAAATTAGTTTCTTCTACCCAATCCTATTTCCCTTACTTTATCAGTATTGTTCCTGGGAACACTCTCCAATAAATTTCCTAAATACAAATATCTGTCACAGAGTCTATTTTCCAAGATCCAATCAAAGTCATTATATATATAAAATTAAGAGTGAGAAAAGCTCAATATTGAAATTGAGATTTAAACCTAGGTCAGCCAGTTCCATGTATTTTGATACTTTACCAGACATTACCTTCCTTCACTGTATTGACTCATACTATAGGCAATATATACACATTTAGGACACCAGGAAATTAAGAATACATCTCATTTTTAAAAATGTACTTTAACACAGAAAAATAGTTTAAGCAATTAGACAGTACAATTAACATGAAAACATTCTTATTCCACATCACAGGGTGATATGTGACATGGCTTCACAGTATCTGTTGCTGTAAGATCTTCTTTAAGGCCCTTTTCACATCCTTATTTTTCAAACTGTAAATGAGGGGATTTAGCATAGGGATCACTACCATATAAAAGACAGAGACAATCTTGTCCTGCTCCATTGAGTAGCTAGACGTCGTACGCAAGTACATGAAGAGAATCTTCCCAAAGAATATGATGACGGCCATAAGGTGAGAGGCACAGGTGGAGAAGGCTTTGTGCCTGCCCTCCTATGAGAGCATCCTCAAGATGGCAACGAGGATGCATAGGTAGGAAACAAGGGCGATCATAACACAGCTGATGGCATTAACACTGGAGAAAGCCATGATCACGATGCCATTGACGCGGGTATCAGAGCAGGAGAGTTTGAGAAATTGTGGTGTATCACAGTAGAAATGACTGATCTTATTGGAACCACAAAAGGACAATTTGAAAGTCATTCCTGTGTGTATGGCTTCATTTCCAAAACCTGCTAGGAATGAGATAGCCACTAGCAAGAAGCAAATTCTCCCAGACATGAGAACTGGATACAGCAAAGGGTTCCAAATGGCTGCGTAGTGGTCATATGCCATCATAGCTAACAGAAGCACTCAGTCCCCAGGAAGGAGCCAAAGAAATAGAACTGGGCAGCACACCCATTAAAAGAAATGACCTTCCTCTCAGCCACAAGGTTCACTAGCCTCTTAGGAGTGACAGAAGAAGAGACATCAACAAAGGAGAGATTGCTGAGAAAAAAGTAGATGGGGGTGTGGAGACAAAGATCCATCCTAATTAACACAGTCATCCCCAAATTACCCATCATGGTTGCCATATAGATCAACAGAAACAATCCAAAGAGGACAACTTGTAGATTTCAATTGTCTGAGAGTCCTAAGAGAATAAATTTTGTCACTTCTGCTTGATTCCTGGTTTGGACCTCTTTCATATATCTGACCATTTGAGCTGCAATAAAAGAAAAGATAGAACATGCTATTTGGTCAGATGAATACATGACAGTTGGGCTTCCCTGCTGGTTCCGAGATAAACAAGCTTGCCAATACAGGAGCTTCAGGTTCGATTCTTGGGTGGGAAAGATCCCCTGAAGGAAATGGCAACCCACTCCAGCATTCTTGTCTAGAAAATTCTATGGACAGAAGAGACTGACAGGATACAGTCCAGAGGGTCACAAAGGGTTGGACATGACTTAGCAACTAAACAACAACAAATACATGGCAGAACTTAAACATCTCTTTACTGACATGTACACATACAAATTTTAGCACAGTGTATAAAGTGAAAAACAGTAAAAAGTGTGCTAAGCTTGATATTAAAAGACAGGAAAACACTGTGTTGAGTTCTAACTAACTGCAAACTAACTCCAACTAACAAATGACCTTAAAACAAGTGACATATGTCCATCAATTATGAGCAATTCTGGCATTAACTGTTTGTTGGATAATTACAGGAACTTATCCTTAAGACGTATCTCATTATTTATGATAAATAAATTAATTGATATATTAGCATACCTTTTAGGCACATCTCCCAGAGAAAAGTGTCAAAATGAATTCAGGCCACTGACTGTTCCTCAGCAGTACTAATGAAATGAGTTAAAAATATTGAAAATGATTAAAATTAATCAATTAAAAAATAAAATGAATTTGAATTTTCTGGTGGTGGGGGTAATTTTAAAAGTTGATGGCCAAGCCAGGAGACAGAATAGTCCCATATAGCCGACATGGTTCCAACCTTACCCTAATTTTCCAATGTCAGCATTTACAGAAAAAAAAAAGTCAATATCTTTACTATTAAAATCAGTTAAATATTGAGCATTTTGAATAATCCCCTTCAATTTTAAGAGAATCAGGTTGTAAGAACAAGCACACATCCCAGATGACAGTAATAGAACAAGCCAGGGCAGAGAAAACTCCTCCCGACGCTCAGATTCACAGGATCGCAGCAGAAACAGAAAGCACCCCCAGCAGCATGTGGAATGTTCTAACCTCCATATTAAATCTGGGGAATAATTTAATACCAAGTCATCCAAGTGGAGGTAAAATTTACCCTTTGAAATGTATAATGAAGTGAAATCCAGGGCAAAAGGAAGAAGAAAGAAAGGAAAAGATAGAAGAAAGAAAGGAAGGAAGGATGGCAGGAAGGGAGAGAGGGAGGAACAGAGGAAAAAAGAAAAAACATGCCGCGGCCTAAATTTTTAAGGTAAAAGTTTAGGCCAATTACTCCAGTGGAATTCTCTATTTCCACTCCAATTCCTTACCTGGTCCATGGCCTTAGATTATAAAACAGTAGATAACATGATACTAACTTAGTTATCGAATTATATCTCAGAATGTTAATCCCCTTATCATTTAAAGCAGCAAGCTATTTGGTACAGTCTGAAATTAAAGCATAAGGTGAAATACCCGCGTAGTCTAGTGGTTAGGATTCCATGCTTCTATGGAAAGGGGTGTGGGTTGGATCCCTGATTGGGGAAACTAAGATCCAACATACTATGTGGCGTGGTCAAACATACACAGGCTTCCCCAGTGGCTCAGTGGTAAAGAATTAGCCTACAACGCAGGAGATGCACAAAACGGGGATTTGATCCCTAGATAGGGAAGATCCCCTTGAGGAGGGCATGGAAACCCACTCCAGTATTCTTGCCTAGAGAATCCCATGGACAGAGGAGCCTGGTGGGCTACAGTCCATGTGTGCCTAGTCGTTCAGTTGTGTCCAATTCTTGCGACCCCATACTGTAGCCTGCCAGGCTCCTCTGTCCTTGGGATTCCCCAGGCAAGAAGTTGCTATTTCCTTCTCCAGGGGATCTTCCCAACTCAGGAGTTGAAGCCGGGTCTCCTGCACTGCAGGCAGATTCTTTACCAACTGAGCTATGAGGGAGATGCCACAGTCCATAGGATCACACAGAGCTGGACATGATTGAAACAGCTTAGCGTATATATAAAGCTGAGCGCTGAAGAATTGATGCGTTTGAACTGTGGTGTTGGAGAACACTCTTGAGAGTCCGTTGGACTACAAAGAGATAAAACCAGTCAATCCTAAAGGAAATCAGTCCTGAGTATTCATTGGAAGGACTGATGCTGAAGCTGTAATGCCAATACTTTGGCCAACTGATGTGAAGAACTGACTCATTGGAAAAGACCCTGATGCTGGGAAAGATTGAAGGCGGGAGGAGAAGGGGACAACAGAGAATGAGATGGTTGGATGGCATCACTGGCTTGATGGACATGTGTATGAGCAAGCTCCAGAAGTTGGTGATGGACAGGGAGGCCTTGCATGCTGCAGTCCATGGGGTCGCAAAGTGTCAGACGTGACTGAGTGACTGAACTGAGTTGATATAAATAAAAAAAAAACTTACAACATAAGATCAAAGTAACTCAGTATCTGTGCTGATATTGATGGCAAAGGATTAAGGAGCACAGCTGGGGAGAAGGGTGGCAGGATCTGGCTCTGTTCTTACAGACACTGCTGTACAAGTGCCTAGTCATGCTCAGATCCACTCAGTTTCCATTGAGACAGGGACTCAATACTCCAACAATCAAAAAGCCTGGCATTTTGATGCAGTACTGTAATATTTTCAATGTGTCATTGCACCCATTATCTTATCTAAGCCTCACTACAATTCAGTCAGGGAAATAATAAAGAATAAGAAGCTAAGAAGGTTATCTTTTTTTAGGTGAGGTCAATGAAGTATAGGAATGTCTCAGCTAATCAGTGGTGAATGCTGGATAGAACATAGGTCTTTTGATGCCACATTATTTGTTTCTCAAAACTACATTGCCTCTCTTCTGATTTCACTGGACAGATATTCACCTTAGGTCTTTGTCCTTGGACTAAACCTGCTCTTTGAACTTCACAGAAGAGCATCTTCAGCAGGTATTAAAAAGAAGGAATGGGTCTTTTCCTCTCATCTTCAACCAGAAAGCTTCCAAGAGAGTACTTTCCCGTCAGAAATAGCAGAAACAATAAAATGCTCTAGAAACTTTTGTGTGTGTGCTAGACACACATAAAGAAAGGCTGCTGCTGCTGCTGCTAAGTCGCTTCAGTCGTGTCCGACTCTGTGCGACCCCATAGACAGCAGCCCACAAGGCTCCGCCATCCCTGGGATTCTCCAGGCAAGACCACTGGAATGAGTTGCCATATTCTTCTCCAATGCACGAAAGTGAAAACTGAAAGTGAAGTCACTCAGTCGTGTCTGACTCTTAGCGACCCCATGGACTATAGCCTACCAGGCTCTTCTATCCATGGGATTTTCCAGGCAAGAGTACTGGAGTGGGGTGCCATTGCCTTCTCCTAAAGAAAGGCAATGATGTGTAAAAATAACAAGTACTAAATTAGGTTGATCACTCCCTATAATCTACGAGCTCTGTGTTAAATATTTTTCTTGCATTATTTTATTTAAATTCTATGAGATAGGCAGTATTATAGTCCTCTTTTCGCACATGAGAAATGAGAGGTACAAAAGATTGGTGACTACTGCTCAGTGTCCCAGAGATAGCCAATGGATGTCTAATTTATATCCAGTTAGTGCAGTTCTCCTTCTCTTAACATTTGAGATCATTTATAAGGACCTTGTCAATAATAGGTGTGAGCACTAATATACAGAGATGTTGATATTGTAATTCTCAGAACTTTATTAATACACTAGAATCCATTCACCTACATTAGGATAAAATTTGTGTATCTCCTAAAAAGAAAATTGCCTTTTCCACAGATTTTAGCAAAATACCATTAGCTTTACATCCAGCATTGTGAATTACATGCTTCTTTCTCCCCTCTTCCTTAGCAAATGCACTTTCTTGTTTTTGTGAAATATTCTCTCTCCCCCAGCTGAGAGTTTTCAGTCTACCATCTAGTCAAGAAATTCTTCATCTGGGTTTTCAATTTCTAAGAGTTTGTGAAAATCATAGTAAGATTTTCTGAAAATCCCTAGTGCTTAAAAAAGTATTAAAGTCATATTATTTATTCTCCTTAGCTTTCTCCTAAAGACTAGCAAATTTGATATTGATAAAAATGGACAGAGCAGTTATTTAACATACCCTTTACCCTTGGGATATCTGGGGATAATAAGAATGAATTTTCAGATGAGGACTCCTAACCACTGTTTTGATTTTTTTTTGGCTTCGCGGCTTCATTGCTATGACAGAGTTTCACTAATTGCCAGGAGCAGGGACTACTCTCTCATTGCAGTACACAGGCTTCTCATGGTGGTGATCTCTTGTTGCAGCGCATGGGCTCTGGTGTGTGGGCTTCAGTAGTTGAGCTCACAGACTCCAGAGTGCTGAGTGCTGTGGCACAGGCTTAGTAGCTGCAGCACCAGTTCTTCATGTTCCACGGCATGTGGGATCTTCCCAGACCAGGGATTGAACCCATGTCCCCTGCACTGGCAGGCAGATTCCTAATCACTGAAACACCAGGGAAGCCCCTCTAATCACCATTAAACACCCTTTTACTGTCACCCCAAGAGTTAGTGGTCTGGTCCCCTTGGGAGCATTAAAAATATCCACAAAAGAGCAGGTTATTTCAATCTCTGATCTTGTACTTTGGGTACATATGCAAAATTATGCTACCTGAATCACAGTAATGGACTAATCGAAGGAGGTAAAGGGAGGTATGAAGAACAAGGATTGACCTGGCTATCTGTCACTGGCTGTGGGACTTTGGATAATGCAGCAAACCTCTTTATGTCTAAGCTTTTTCATTTCTATGTAGGAATACCGACACCCACCTCATAGATTGAATCTGTAGATAAATGGATGAATGCATGTGAACTGTTGCATCAAATACATATAGATAGCTGACTGATAAGCAAGAGCTTCCCCCACCCTGACTCTCCTTCCTACTGTCTAGAATAAGAAATAGTTATCAACCTATGTAGTCTTGACTGATACTTACAAGGTTCTCATTGCCTAAATGTATCTTCCATATGAGTCTGAAATAAATTGATCAACATGTGATGATCATTTATATTATCTATGTCACTTTGGGAAGATACTCCAATTAATTTCTGTTTTTTCTCAGTACAATTGTAATCAATGTAATTTGCACTCTCTAAATTCTTAGGGACACAAAGACTTAAAAGATTACATTGCGTTTATCTCTGTAGCAATTCGAGACAATTATTTGCTTTTATTTTGGTTAAATCTTGAGCATTTCTTAGAGGGGAATACAGTATGCTGATGATGTGCTGAAACATAATTGGCAATAATGAGTTTACGTAATAAGTAAATAATAACCTTTCTTCGCAATTAATAGTGAATTCATTATTATTACAGGATTGTGGATGGAAGCTGGAGAAAGATCATTGGCACTAAGAGATCAGTGGTAAGGGAATTATAGGATTGAATGGACCCTAGGTGACAATGGAGCGGTTGCATTGAGACCATGGTGGGCGCACAGGAGTAATTAATCATGGGACTAGGATAGGACGTCTTAGCGTCCGTAGTCAGCCAAAGGTTTGTGAAGCAGAAAGTCTCAAGTGAGCTTGCAGAATTAAGAAAAGTTAATTAAGATTTCTTAAACGAGTAAGTGTCATTCAAAGATGGCTACCAGACAGGATAAAATTCCTGGCATGGTCCAGTGGAATTTAAGGATCCACCTTGTCAGTTTTCAGGGGACATGTTGTTCAATTCCTGGTCAGGTGATACTAGGATAATAAATGCCACAGTGAAACTAAGGCCACCCACACAGCTTACTGGAACCAGCTGCCTGGCCTCAAATACTGAGCCAATTTTGCCACAACTGAGTGTCCATTGCACTGCAACAATAGTTGATCTTCACATGCTTGCAAACTAAGACTTGGTGCAGCCGCAATTAGTATAAATATCTTTGTAAAAAACAGACAGCACTTTAGCTCCCTACTACCAAGATAAGAATCCATCAGAGTTAGGGTGCAATGAGATCTCCATGGAGTTTTGCTGAGCATTCACCTTGGACATAAGTAATGTGAGATTGGCACCATAAAAGAGAACCACTGAACAAGTTTGTAATATCAGTTTTTATGGAGAACGCCATGGGGAGTCTTCAAAGTCTTATATAAACAAGTCAACGACTATTTATTCATCACAAAACAGAGGTATGTGACTAAAGAAAGATATGACTTTTCCTTTACGACTTTTTGCTTTGATTCTGTCATTGTTTGGTACCATCAGAAGATTGAAATTGACCAAATATCGAAAGTTTACCCATTGAAGTATCTTGATTGAATAAATAGCTCAAAAATGTTAGAATTTTCTGCATCCATAGTATTTTTCCTTTTCCTATCCACTAGGCTCTCAAAAAAGGATAATCTCAGAGTGAAAATTTGGGTTTTGTATGTTGTTGTGTTGTTGTTAAAATTCAGTCTCTTAATCCAGATTCTTTCAAATTAAAAGATAGAGAAATAGAGTTTAAAATATGAATGATGTTGTGCATGGCTTCATCTGACTCCAAAGGACTATGACTCTGAGCAACTGTCAGGGAGATATTTGATGGACAGGCTGAAGCCTGACAATGCTGAAAGTCCATTGATAGTGGTTGCAGATGATTTCAGACAGGACTGACTGACCTTACAACCACACGCAAAATGAAGGGCATCTCTGTATCGCATGGAAATTGTCTCATCCTCTTTGAAGTGACTTCAGCATCAGTTAAGCATAACTTTCCTAAAAGTACAGTCATAGATAATATCCATGAAGGCGTTTGGGGATTGTAAAACAGTGATGTAACATTCATCATTGACTCAGCTACCACTACTAGAGAGGCTGAAAAAAAATTCACTTATGTATCTTCTTTTTATCATTAAAAGTGAAGGGAGAGAGAGGGAAATTCCATAAGGGAGATGACAGTTCATCAAAATCTTTGAGTTTTCTGTTGAGTGCAAAATCCATTTCATCCATAATTCTCTGGGAGAAGTGGCGACTCTGAAACTTAAATACTTCCTGCAAATAGAAGGCAAAAGTGGGATGAGCAGATAGCCTCAGTGGGACAGCAGGAGGGGTTGATGCTCATCTTGGGATTCTTCTCAGAAACATTTGTTCAGCATGGATCAGTAAGAGAATAGGTAGCATTGGACTCTCCTCAAAGGTAAAAAAGCGCAAACAAAACGAAAAAACAAACTCACAAAACAAACAAACAAAACCACACAAGTTAGAGTCCTGTCAGTCGTGTGTTTGGGGTCTAAAAAGAAATATGTCCTTATCTAGGGATTCTTCCAGACCCAGGGGATTGTGACCCGGGTGCTTCTTCATTCTACTTGCATTGACAGGCAGGTTCTTTACCACTAGCACAACTTGGGAATTCCCATTGGTGAATGACCAACACCCCAGTGAAAGATGCACTATACTACTCTACTTCTTGTCTTTCTTGAGCAGTGTGAGTAAACCGAGAATAGAGTAGATAGATTAATCTGACTTCTTTCTGATTTACATAGAGGGTGCTACTTATTTCTGAATTCGATATTTTTGCTTTAGTTTGGTTTACGCTTGCCCCCTTCCCTTCTTAGAATTCTTCAATGGACCAGCTATCAATAAAAACAGATGAGAGAAAGAAGTTTAACCAACCATGCTCTGTGTGGTCCTTTCTTAGAGTTGGATAACACTTCCCTATTATCCCAAGAGAGGAGATCCTTGAATCTTAACTGGTTGAGAGCTGTTGGCTACGCAAGAGAGTTTAAAATCAGCCTAAAGACACAGCAATGTCGTCATCCTAGTTATGCGTCCTATGCCAAAATCCTGGTGCTTCGTAAAATACAGATGAACCAAGAACTATTCCATGTCCTTTTGTTGGATAATAGGCAAGACTCAGGAATAGAAAGAAACGTTCGGGCAAAAAAGTAAAGATCTATAACCTCCATCAATTGATCATATATACACGGAGATGACAAAATGATAGTGATGTGCTAGAGTCAGGAGCCAAGCTGTTGCTACTTACAGGCTCTTGATTGCATGGAGGCTAGTTTAGTATCGTTATCCTTGTTCTTTTCAGATGTTAAGACGGAGATAAGGTTGGCACCTTACTCATTGAGCTGTGATGAGGATGAAATTACCAATTGTGGATAGAAATGAAAATTCTGCAACATAGAGTTTAGCATTCTGCCTTTTAAAAATTATCATTTATTCACTGCTTATTCTTATGAGCTGCGTCACCCTCTGGTCAACGTAGTTCACCTTTCTGTGGTTGTTTTTTGTTGTTCGTTGTGTTTGTGTGGTGGGGTTAGTGGGTGGTATGATGTTGTTATGTTACTAAGACCCTTGATCTTTTTGTGTGGTGTTGTTTGCCTTATCTACAATGAGAGTTAATGTTTGTTGTTACTTGCTTTGTTTTTTTTAGAAAGAAGGGGCACTCAAAACTATTTCTTTATAATTGATTAGGTCATATATTTCAACACCAATCAGGTCAACGTTTTGGTACTATGTGTGTAAGAGTGTGACCTCAGAACACCAAGGTCTTTGTGAGAAGAAGATTTGCCAACCTTAAGACGACTAACATCTATGTTGACTGAGTTCCTGCAGAAATACCCGATGGCTCATCACCTTCACCAAAGTCATTTGATTTGCCTCTCCTGTGGGATCACTGAATCTAAATCACTGGGTGGATATTTAAGAAACGCTCAAACATTTAAAGTCAAAATCTGGTCGACACATAAAATGAAAAGAGTGGATAAAGAAAACCACTCAATGGTGACTGAGCTAGTTTTTATGGGCATCACTCAAGACTCAGACTGCAGAATAATCATTTTTATGGTCTTCTCTTGGTCTACCCAGTCAATGTAGTGGTGGAAATGTTGAGTATGATTATTGCACCTGATCATAACAGAACTGCAGCTTCACACACCCGGTATTTTTTCCTCAGTCAATCTCTTCTTTTGTCGACCTGGGTACTCCTCAGAGCCATTGCCCCAGGATACTGGCTGATTCCTAACAAAAGTTGCAAAGTATCTCTTTTTTCCAGGGCGTTTTGCCACCCAGTTTGCGTTTCTGTCTTAAGCTTTGTGGATGCGAGTGCTATGTCCTAGCTGCCACTTGGCCTTTATTGGTGGGGGGGGGGGTGACTGCTTTGTGGCCCTCTGTCGACCTCGCTCCACTATAGCACTCTCATGGCTCGCAAGAGTGAGTCTGCGTGGCTCTTCATGTGGTTCCTAACCTGGTGGCTCTGGTGAGTTTAGTAGCCCACAGTTCCCTTCACTTACAGTCTGAGTTACTGTGGGTTCCAACATTCATCAACCACTGTTTTCTGAAGAAATCTCCACACACTCTTAGCCCTCTCTTGCTTTTTCAGACACCTACATAGCAAGATTCTTGTCTTCAGTCTGTGTGGCTTTCATTGAATTCGCGATTCATCCATCCTATACATCTTTATTCTCCTTGTTTGTGCCTTCATCCTCACTGCAATTGTTTCAGGAATATGCTCAGCTGAATTTGCAACACTTAAGGCTTTTCTTCACCTGTGGGGTTCGCATCTCCAATGTGCATCACTCTTTTTTATGGCTGAAGTCGCATGTTTATGTACCGAGGTCAACATCCAGCTACTCCCTGGATCAATGACAAAAGGGACGCCTGCTGGTGTTCTACACTGTTATCATTCCTCCATGTTGGAATTCCTTGGATCTTACAGTTTACAGAACAAGGATGTGAAGGCTGCTCTCAGGAAAATATATGTTGGAAAGAAATCTCAATTATATTATAACAAAAATGAAATAAATATTACACAGGTATATAATGGTTTGGTAGAAGAATGTGGGCAGGAAATAAAAAAATTTAGTAAGCTTTTGCCCATTAAGCTACTAAAAGTTACCAAACTATGGCTGAGTAAATTTTTTTTTTTTTAATGTCGAGGTTATAGTTGTGTGCCATTTTGTATAAAGTTTCTGGGTACAGAATCCTTGATTTCAAATTTTTGTTAAGGGTTTATATTCACTATATGAGTTGTTATAAAAATACGTTCAATATTATTTCCATTGATACTCTACAAGATATTTCTTGTAGAAACTTATTTATTCTTGTTATTTGTTGTATTGACTTGAATTGTGTTTTATTTTGTTAAATTCCACATTTAAGAGTTATCATGTTTATTTGTCTTTCGCTGTTCTGACTTAAATTCATAAGGCATTATACCTCCAAGGTCAGAATCCTAAATTCTGAAGGAATTTAGTAATCTTTAAAGACTCTATGATTCTGAGTAGCAAATATTGAATGGATATTTTGAAAGTCAAGCTGAGAAAGAGTGCATTAGTTGTTTTGTTTTTTGTTTTTTGTAATTCTTATTGTAATGGTAGTTTATTTTCGCAATGTTGTATTGCAGGTTTACAGTGTGTACATTGTTAAAATTGAATCTGATATACATTGTTTCCTCTTTTTTAGATTATTTTCCATTTAGTGGTCATTAAAGAGTTTGAGTAGATGTTCCCGTTGTCTAGCCAGTAGTGTCCTGATTAATTATCTATTTTATATTGTAGTATGTGTGTTATGTCGCAATCCAAATCTTCCTATATATCCGCCTCCTTCACATTACCTGCTGGACATACATGTTTTTTTTTGTTTGTTTGTTATCCTGTTTTTGAAATGGCTTACATTGTTGATTATGAATTGGAGACGGGACATGGAGGAGGAAATGAATAAACCAATCACTGTAAAGTATATTATTTTTTTCAGAGTCATGAAGATTAGATAGACTCAATTGTTGAAAATTTTCTACTGTGTGAAAGGATAGGTCAGAGAGAATGCTTAGCTAAAATACATGAGGAATGGGGCTGATGTGAAGGTTAACTTAACTCATTCCCAGGCTCCTTGTCACTTGCATATATTCAGCAAAACCTTATAAATGCTAGATATGTGCCTATGGAGGATTACAAACATGAGACACACATGTGCCAAGGACAGGTGTTTGCTGTGCTTCCGGAGAGAATTTACTGTGCTTTTTCTCTCTGAAACTCCTGCCACAATAAAATCAGGAGCTATGCAGAGGGAAAGAGTGAGGGCAGGAGGAGAAGGGGGTGACAGGGTGAGATGGTTGCATGGCATCATCAACCCAATGGACATGAGTTTGAGCAAACTCTGGGAAATAGTGAAGGACAGGGAAGCCTGGCACACTGCAGTCCATGGGGTCACAAATAGTTGGACATGACTGAGCAACTGAACAACAATGCAAAGCCCAAAAATAAGAGGCTGGAGAACTCAGGCTCTGACTATACTAGGTTTGTGAATATTGACAAGGACTTTTTTTTTTTTTCTCGTCCGCAGTTTTTCCCTGAGTGCCAAGTGGTTTGGTTTTCACTTAATAAATCTACTGGGTACTGTCTATGATCTCTTCCACTTAATATGGAAGAGAATAGGGTAGAACATTTGAGTTTTGGTCGAGCCTTCACATATCTACATCTTTTCAGTCCTCAGAGATGCTCTATGGATTACAGTGTAGAATATAATGTCCCTTAAGGGCTAATTTACATCGCTTGTAATTGGTATATAGGACTGGCTGTCCAGCTCTCATCCTTAATGTTTCCCCTTTGCTTTGTTCCTCTCCTTCTTCTATTGCAGAAGTAAACTCTAGCCTCTTTGTGATGGGGCCAAGAAGAATCTTCATGTTTTTACCATCGCATCCCAAGGTCCCTTATCAAAGATAGTTCCATTAACTTGGATTCATATCAGTGACTGACAATAGAATGGAGGAGTAGTAAACTTTTCTTTGTGTGTTTTTCAATGCTTGGTGTTTGGGTGCATGCGTGTGTCCAGTTCTTTGTGATTGCGCATGGATTATAACCCTGTCAGGTTTCCTTTTGTACATGGAATTATGCCCATCAAACAATTCTGGAGTGGGTTGCCACTTCCTACTCCAGGGGATCTTCCCAACACAGGGATTGAACCCCCATCTCTTGCATTTCCTGCATTGGCATGCATGATTCTGTATTTTTTACCTGTTGCCACCTGGAAAGTGGAGAAGGAAATGACAACCCACTCCAGAATTCTTGCCTGGAGAATCCCATGTACAGAGGAGCCTGGTGGCTACAGTCCTTGGAGTCACAAAGAGTCGGACACGACGCGTTCTGATATGACTATGAGAACCTGGGTAAGCCTACAAATTCTTGGAATTAGACATAGCAAGAGTGCTACTATCAGGAGTCGGGTGTAAAGAATCAGAGACTGTGGATCTTAACGGACATCTAAGTTTTCTTCAGGATACTGTTGATTATTTCCATTCACATCATCCAGATTTCAAGTACTTACAACTAATGCTTGTCTATCTCAGCCCTTCCTCCAGTCCATACAGTGAAAGGTCTGGGAAGCACAATCGGTTTGCTTGTAAAATATAGGCAATCTCACACTCAATCATGGAAAAGCATCAGAGAGTTTTAGGGATAAGAAGTCCTCAGAATTTGTCCAGTTTTTCTAATGGGTGTCATTTATATATGAGTTGTGAAATTGATCGTAGTTCGCGGAATATATCACTCATTCAGATTGCGTGGAGTTCGCTAAAATATCCGCTGGTGGTTCACATTATGGAGGAAACTCCAGGGGTTAATATGACATGTAAAGTTGTGAGGAGGAATGGAATGGCAACACTCCAGTATTCTTGCCTAGAGAATCCCTGGGACAGAGGAGCCTTGTGGGCTGCCGTCTATGGGGTCTCACAGAGTCGGACACGACTGAAGCGACTTAGCAGCAAGTCAGCCTAGCTGGCACTGAGCAGCAGCAGAGTTGTGCTGAGTACTGAATACAATCGCACAGGAGATTTAAAGCCTTCTGTTTTGAGTTGTTTTTGATTTTACTTTTAATAATCCAATGATAATCCTATATGGCTATGTGAAAATAAGAAAATGGGGCTTTACTTTTCCTGCATTAAACTATACCACCAAGTAGTATATGTCATAATTAAGAAAAGGAAAATGAAAAATGTACAGTAGCTTCTAGTTTTAGTGTTCACCACCAGAGTAGGTCTCTGAGAGAGAGAGATCATTTCTAAGAAAAGTACATGTCAGCTTCTAGTTAGTTTCACACCAGGAAAGTGTCTTATCCCCCCGTGAATATCGTATATTTCTATGTCTCAAATCATATATTCAGTGACCTATGCTATTAAAGCGCTACCCCTTTTATCTCTTTCTTAATTGATAGTGGTAATCAGTCAGCGCAAATGAATCACTTAAAATTTCTTTGGTTCTTAAAACAATGAATAGTGGTAAGCATTTATTCCCATTTTAATAGAGGATATATTAAGAAAATTCGCTGATGAGAAAGATCAATAACGTTGTCATAATATAAATAATGAGTCATAAGTGATCCATAGGGCTCTACTTTGCGCTGCTGACCAATGGCGCGCCAAAGTATTCAGGCGTTTGTACTATTTGAAATTGTATCCGTACAGGTTCTGCTATTTCTTCTGTGTTAAGACTTTGGACAAAATTAATTAAGTCTCTATAAGCCTACCAATTTCTTTACCTATAAATGGAAATAATATATGCTTATTTTTATAATTTGTCAATTATATGCATGAGTCATTTAGATTGAAAAACCTGTTCTTTTTAAATATATTTTTATATAAAATAAATTCGTTTCTAATTTTTGCTTCATTTATATCTTTAACTGCAAAATAACGTATCACTGTAAACTGTGATGCAAATTTAAATGAGGAAACCAGTTTTTCTGTACGTAATTTGTGGTTGAAGCATTATATCAACTTATAGATGGCAAGAGAAAAGTGGATAGAAGTTGGCTCTCACCTTAGTCTTTAGCCGTCCCCACCAATAATAACATAGATTAAATCCTGCTAATGTCTCTGTACTGCAGTCTTTTCGCAAAAATAATGAAGGCGTTTATTTACACTTCACCTATCCCATTATTTTGCTCAAATAAGTATACATAAATGTTCTGGTGTTTAAAAAAGGATTGAATTAGTCTTTCATATCATTTAAAAAACTGATCCAGCATACAATCGTAAATAAAGGTAAGTAAGTTTTGATATATTCTCTACAATTGAGCTACAAAAACCTTTTGAAAGTGCTTTGTAAGTTATTCCCTTTTAATTGACTCAAAGACTGGTAATCCGACCATTACTAAGAGCAACTAAAGGCAATAACTGATGCAGAAGCAGTTTATATAGAAGATGTTGTCAGATGTGAGATAAAGCTGGGTTTAAATTTCAGCTCTCGCAGATCTCAAGTATAAAAGGACTCAGGTGAGATTCTGTTTTTTAACTATTGTTGCTTTAATCTGTCTATCTATTTATAATCCTATGTTGAGCTGTCTATCTATCTATCATTTTTGACTTCACTAGTTGACATTCATCAGTTCTGATTTCAGTTTGCTCAGCCACGTTCCAAACTCTTTGTGACCATGGACTATGTAGCCCACCAGGCTCCTCTGTCCATGGGGATTCTCCAGGCAAGAATACTGGAGTGGGTTGCCATGCCCTCCTCCAGGGGATCTTTCCAACCCAGGGATTGACCTGTGTCTCTTACACTCCTTGCATCTATTTACCACTAGTACCACTTTGGGAAAGTTCCTTTAGAGAAGGATACCAGACATAATTTAGGGGTCTAAGATTCCTTATCCTTATTCCCTATAGTTACCCTTTATTCCCTAACAGGTAAGCTGTAATGAATTGCCAAAGGTCCATTGCTTAGTAGTCCATAGTCTTTTCCTTAATACCCTCTGTCTGATATTGTTCTCTCCCTGCTTGTTGTGTGAAATAAATTCGTCCTATAAAATGTATTTCGTTGGAATGGCTTCACATTTTTGTCTACCTATGTATTCTTCCTCAGTCTCTACTCCTTTCCCTGCTCTGACTTCCTGCTTCCCTAATAGTCTTGAAATTCGACAACTTGGAATATTCAAACTTTGTCTGTTCCTTCAAGGAACAGCTTACATATCCGCAGTCTCCAAATAAGACCCCTCATTTCTCTATCTACTGAACTGCTAAAATAAAATCTACTCTTGTCTGATTAGCAAATTCCTTTAGTATTGATAGTTACACCTGTGTGGTGTGATAGTTATGTCACATCATGTGTATAAACGCTTGAAACACATGTACATATATAAGATGTGCCTGGGTGTTTCATGTGGCAATAGTAACTCTCATAATGGAATCACTGAGAAAGATGTTTATGAATAAGAAGAAGTGACATATTTTTGATGTCTAGAGACCCACTTCAAAGACAACCAAACACAAAAACTATAGGCAAGCATCTTGAGGATATTCTGAAAACAGCTTGTGTGTTGGATTGTGTATTTTACTTCTGCTAGATTAACTGTTAGTGAAATTATAAGCCTCTTCACCAGACCTGGCTTCTGGGAGACAGGATGTTCGGAGCCTCATAATAAAATCAGTGTTATGAATGCCTAGTCCACAGATATTGATGCCTGAAATTCGGCATTGTTTCAGCTTCATTTCTTAGTTCTTTGGCTTCTTTCATTCCCACCTCTTAGAAGTATGAGAATGAGTGTTAGTCACTCAGTCATGTCTGACTCTTTGTGACTCTAAGGTACTGTTAGCCACCAGGCTCTTGTCCATGGGATTCTCAAGGCAATTAAGATACTAGGAGTGGGTGGATTGCCATGCTCCTACTCGCAGGGGATCTTTTTGTTCTCAACCCAGGGATACAAATCATGGTCTTCCCGATTGCAGCCTAGTGTGTCTTTACCATTGAGCCACCAGGGTAAGCAAGAATACGAGATGTGGGTCAGTCTATCCGCTTTTCCCAGGATCTTTCTCTCTGAAGCCCACGGTAATCAAACCAGGGTCTCCTGCATTTCAGAGTGGCATCTTTACCAGCTGAGGCCGCGCTACACGAGGAGAAACCCCTTATTAGATAGTAGACAAGTTACATTGAACTTGGAATTATACCTTAATTTTTCTTGCATTTGTTTTCTTGCTTCTAGTCCTATGCATCGATATGATAAAAACTAAACCCACCTAGAGAACACGATGCTCTCGTTTTATGATCACAAATCAGTCATTACTTTTCCTTAGGGGATCTCGAGCTCCTGAAATCACCTTCCAGAGTGTTTTTTCTGCATCGCTGTAAAATGTACCAATAAACACTGCTACAACATGTGAGTTTTTTTTTCTATGTGAAACAAAGCAAGATAATATTACCTAGGGCCAGTTGTCCTTTTGCTGTTGAGTTTTACTTTTTGTGCCTTACTTGTCTGGGTATTGTAATTATCAATTGATGTTGATCCTTTTACTCTCAAGAAATTGCCTTAATTTCTAGATGATTAAAATATAGAAGACAATTCCAAGTGGTGTAATTGCATTTGGGGGTCTTAATTGTAATGGCAGGCTGTCCTGTGTGGTAGAAAGAGAGTACACTGACATGTAATTTTCTTCAACATTTAAAACACATACTCTTTTTTATATGCTAGGGGTAAAGAACCTGCCTGCCAATGCAGGGAAATACAAGAGATTAAGGTTTCAACCCCGGGTGGGAAACCCCTGGAGTATGAAAATGGCGAATGCCGCCACTCCAGTATTCTTGTCCTGTGAAAATTTCATGGGACTGAGGAGGAGTTTCTGGTGTGGCGTTCACGTCCATGTGAACCACAAGAGTCAAACAAGAACTGACACAGGGAGTTTTCTTGGCAGATGTGAAACTTTAAGGTAGTCTCTTTTTATCGCGCTCCTCAAGTTCTATGAATATAAACATGGATTGAGCTAGTATCTTCTATATGTCTTTTTTACATTTGCAAGCAGTGGTACTTTATCTGCACTAGAGCCACCTGGGAAGCCCAAATGCCATGCTGATATGTGCTTAAAATTTAGAGGCTGGGGAAGAGAGCTGTAATTCTGTGTTCCTAGTCACGCTATTCTGTGAAACAGGGAAATGTATAGGCCTTAGAGAAAATGATATAGTGATAATTAGAATTGAGAAGAGGTTTGTGGTAAAACTCTATGGAAGGTATGGTTACATGTGCTGTATTTTCAGATCTTGGATATTTTGTGATTTAAATTGATGAGTCAAGATTTAGGACAGTTATTGTGTTGTGACTGCATTTGTTGAAAGCCCCTCCCTATTGCTTTGGCGTTTATGGTGAGCTGAACCACTGAAAAGTTCTAAATGGGCCAACTATACGCGCATTATTGATGTTTTAGAGAAGGGAAAAACCACGCACCCCCTTAATGTAATCTTATGTATTATAGAGATGATGTATCATAAATAAGTAGTTCAGTGCTTTCAGATGATTTTTGGAAGAGAAGTACTGATAATCAAATAATTTTTGCTTCCCGCTTGTGACTTTTCTCCTGTTTCAATATTTTACCACACCCTAGTACTCTTCTAACTCAGGTAATGTTAAATTAATTGTGTTATCTTAAAGGGCAAATATACTTATTGGACAAACTTGTTACCATGATGTTTATGATCGCGCTCTGATAGTAGTGTTTTTCTGTACGTACAGTGATCGCATTATTGTTCTTGTAAAATTAACTTATAGCATGTCCAAAAAGTGAAAATGTCATTTCAGTAGAAATGTTGACAGGTTTATTATATGATACATATTTAAAATTAGTTTTATAATATCTCTGTTCTAGAGAGATTAGTTGATATCTTAGATAAGAGATAGATAAAGATAAAGAGAAGGTTGATTGTTTTTATTATTTTTTTAAATTTATTTATTTTAGTTGGGGGCTAATTACTTTACAATATTGTAGTGATTTTTCCCATACATTGACATGAATCAGCCATGGGTTTACATGTCTTCCCCATCCTGAACCCCCCTCCCACCTCCCTCCCCATCCCTTCCCTCTGGGTCATCCCATTCCCCCAGCCCTGAGCATTTGTCTCATGCATCGAACCTGGAATGGTGTTCTGTTTCACATATGATAATATGCATGTTTCAATGCTATTCTCTCAGAACGTCCCACCCTCACCTTCTCCCTCAGAGTCCATAAGACTGTTCTATGCATCTGTGTCTCAATGCAAACTAGTACAGCCACTATGGAGAACAGTGTGGAGATTCCTTAAAAAACTGGGAATAGAACTGCCGTATGACCCAGCAATCCCACTGCTGAGCATACACACCAAGGAAACCAGAATTGAAAGAGACATGTGTACCCCAATGTTCATCGCAGCACTGTTTATAATAGCCAGGACATGGAAACAACCTAGATGTCCATCATCAGATGAATGGATAAGGAAGATGTGGTACAGATACACAATGGAATATTACTCAGCCATTAAAATGAATACATTTGAATCAGTTCTGCTGAGATGGATGAAACTGGAGCCCATTATACAGAGTGAAATAAGCCAGAAAGAAAAACACCAATACAGTATACTAATGCATATATATGGAATTTGAAAGATGATAACGATAACCCTATATGCTTTTTACTTTTTAAATAAATTTATTTATTTTTGGCTACTCAGCATGTGGGATCTTAGTTTCTCAACCAGGGATTGAATCCATGCCCCTTGCATTGGAATTGCATAGTCTTAAATAAAAAGCCCCTGCTTTTAATTTTTTAAAACATTCTTTAAACCAGTGATGATTCCTTCACCTATTTAATCAGAAATAGTCCTTTTTTTTTATTGTGTACACCTTTGTATTTAATTAAAATAAATGGTTGCATTTAATTATTGGACATCTGTATAATGGAAATTACCTTCTTTTTATTTTATTCTAAATTGTGAAATAAGCAAGTGATAAAATTTTAGAAACCACTACTTCTGTACTCAAAGCCCATCTTTAAGCCTTTTGTTTGTTTTTGCTATTCTCTTAATTTAAGGAATGATTCTTTTCTAAAGATATCAATGGCTGAAAAGCTTCAAAACGCAGGAATTGTTTCCGCACATTTGTGGAAACATGTATATCTTTCTGCTATACAACATTCAGAAAAACCATTGAAAACTAGTTGTGTCATATCACCCTTCTTGATAATACTTACACATTTCTAAGAATAAATTCCTACTCCTTACCACAATCAGCCTAGTCCTGCATGGTCTGGCTATTGTCTGCTCACCACACACCTCCTGCTTCTCACTAGTTTTCTTTATCCCCTCAGATAGAGAAAGCTGTCTCCAGTCTTTGCCCACAAACCCCCTTTACATAGAAAACTCTTCTCAGTGTGACTCCTACTTCTCCTTCCAGTCTTTGTATGCAGCTTCCTCAGAGAAGTTCATCCTACATATTACTATCTGTCACAGTCCCTTGATCAGTACTTCCCTTATTCCATTTATCATAATTTTCCAATGTAAGTGTCCATATATATGTATATTATAAATATTTATATATACATGAGGAAAAGAAGTATTTCTATTTAATTTAACATTATGTTCTATAATCATTCAATAATATATAGTGAATGAATGAGTTTATTCATTTGACCAAATCTTCTGCTTCTGACCATTGCTATCCTCCTGTCCACACAATCAGCCTAGGACCACCAGGAATAAACCTATAGTCAGATAAAATCAGATTTGTTGATCCACTATAAAGAGGAATACCACACACCAGGATCTGGAGAAAAGGGTGGGGTTAAAGTAAAAATTAAATGAAGAAATATTTGATAGATTCATTTCAAAGCAGGGCTGTGTGTAATGGGGTCAAAATCAGGTCTAAACCACAAAGTAGCTGCAGGGTCTTGGTTCCTTGAAAACTACAAAATTAAGATAGATGTGAAATGTGCATTCCAAAAACTCTTACCTGAAGTTCTGCATCTGAGTTAAAAATTGATAATTCTTCTATCAAGGCCCTTTACATACTTCATGTATAGTTAAAGTAGCTGAAGTTAAGATAATTCACCTTATTGATATGATTTAAAGAAGTCATTTGCTGAGAGTCTATGATTTTAGAGAAGCAAGATTTTTCAGGGAGTAAGAAAAGAGTAGTCACTCAATAAGGGATGTTGCTTTGACACATGAAAGCTGTGGTTTGTCTTTGGGGAAGCCATGATGCTAGTTGAGTTTCTAGCTGGAATGATGTGCCTTTTATGAGTTTCCAGGGCAGATATTAACGTCGGAGCTACTTTTCACTCTGTCACTTCATATTCAGAAGTCAATCATCTTATATTACCAGCTGACATTGTGTCCCGTTGAGAACTCTCATATCCTCTGTTTTGCAAGAGCTCTCCTTAGAGCCCCTTTTACATCTTGGTTCCTTAGGCTATAGATCAAGGGGTTGAGCATGGGTGTGGTCATAGTGTAGAACACTGCGATGATCTTGCCCCCAGCCCTGGAGGTCTTTGACTTGGGTCTCATGTACATGAAGATACCAGTTCCATAGAATAAGGCCACCACTGTCAGATGGGAAGCACAGGTGGACAGCGCTCTGTGCCTTCCAGAGGTTGACTGCATTCTGAGAACTGTCAGAAGGATTTGGGTATAGGAAACAACAATGAGGAGAAAAGGAATGAAGACAGTGATGATAGTGGAGATGAAAACAACCATCTCGGTAAATGAGGTGTCAGTGCAAGTCAACCCCAGGATGGAAGGGGCCTCACAGAAGAAGTGATCCAAGACATTGGGTCCACAGTAGGGTAAACTCAAGGTGAAGATGTTGATGACCATGGAACTCAGGAAACTACTGGTCCAAGAAATGCCTGCCAACTGGACACAGGTGCTTTGGTTCATAATGACTGTGTAGTGAAGAGGATGGCAGATGGCCAAATATCTGTCGTAAGCCATGACACCAAGGAGAACACATTCAGTCATTCCAAAGGAGAGGGAGAAGTACACCTGAGTAGCACATCTAGGAAATGGGATGGTCTTCTTTCTGCCCACCATGTTGGACAGCATTTGTGGGACATCAGTGGATGTGTAGCAGATATTCAGAAAGGATAAATTAGTGAGGAGGAAGTACATTGGAGTTTGGAGACGTGTTTCTATGTGGGTGGTATTTATGATAATAATGTTCCCCATCTAATAAATAGAAGAACAAGAACATAATAAAAAGAATGAGCTGCATCTTTGGCTGTGATGAGAACCCCAGGAACACAAATTCAGTCACAGTGAAGTTTGTTTTTATCATATTCATTTTTGAGGTCATCTCTCTTTTATAGAACCATCCACTCACTTGAAGAAGAAATCAAATGCCTCTAGGTCACAATGTTGGAAATTTAGGACATAAGTAAGACAACAGGAAGTCTTGGTCTGATATTATATCTGAGTATATGAGTTGTATTACAAGTGGAAAGCATTTCTTCTGCTTTCAAAGGAAATATTCCAAGACAATAGTAAAACTCAAATACTGATGAAGTTAAATAGTTATCTTTGTCTTTTCTCTAAGGTTGTGTGCTTTTGGCTGTTCATAATCTTTTCAAGGGCTTCCTCGGGGGCTCAGTGGTAAAGAATCTGTCTACAATGGAGAAGACACAGGAGACACATATTCAATCCCTGGGTCGGGAAGATCCCTTGGAGGAGGGCACAAATCCCACACCAGTATCCTTGCCTGGAGAATCCCATGGACAGAAGACCCTGACAGACTACAGTCCATGGGGTCACAAAGAGTCAGACAGGATTAAAGTGACTGAGCATGCATGCACACAATCTTTCCAAATCATACCCATTCTTCAAAACCTTACTTATGCTTCTCTCTTCAAATATATATAATTATGTCTGTGTTCTGCACCTAGCAACAGCATGTTGCAGCACTCAAGTAAAAGCAATAAAGAGCTTTGCTTCATGCGCCACCTGCTAACCTTAAAGTAAAAGCCAGAACGGCAGTCTGTGTATCTTCTGTATCACCTTGATGCAGCTTTCTAGTGATTACACATTCTGATACCCTAAGAACAGAGTGTGCACACAATCACAAAAGCTGTGATGGATCACACTAATTGCCAGTTCTCCCACCTTCACCACTTTCATGCAGTGGGATTTGGATTGTTTCATTATATATATACACAATAAGAATAATGATAGAACCAATTTTTTGAGGATTAAATAATATGTATAAAGAATTTAAGACAATGTTTACGTGTAAATATTATTCACAAATAACACAGATTGTTAATAGCGCTAAAAGCATACAGTGTTCCTGCATTTATCCAGAATTCATTTCTCTAAAAAAAAAAAAAAAATTTTAGAGAAATAATAGCATTAAAAAGGATCCAGACAAGTTAAACTTACTAGGTCGATTCACTGAGAGTTCCTTAGACTCTATGCCTTGTGTTTACCTACTCTCAGTTTATGCACAGAATTGTCAATAGTGTGTGTGGTTAACTGATTTGCAGCAGATCAAAAGCAGGAAGTTAGATAGGTACGGAGTAATGATGAGTCCTAGAGGTGGGCACAGTTACAATATCAATAAGGTGCCAGTTATTCATCTATTCATTCTTCATTCTTTTTTTTTTTCTTTCTTTTTTCCTTTGAAATCAGTCTTTTCAATAATCTAGTATATACCAGATGCTGGGCTTGCTGTGACAAATACAACAGACATTTTGATGCTCTCATAAACCTTACTGTCCATATAAAGTTGAGATGAAGGAAAGAAGGAAACAAATCGATTCCCAAGAAAGTGAGGAATCCTCATAAATGTTGCAAAAAGACATTTATGAACCAAGTAGCTGCAGATCATGAAAAAGACTACTTTATGAAAAACATCATTTTTCAAATAATATTAATTTGCACGTGATACGTTTTAGACAATCTTCTTTTATTTTGACTTAAATCAAGGCTTTTCAAATTAAATAGCTCAGTGAGCTAATAAACCAAATAATCTAAAATATGAAGTCCAGAGATAAAGGAGGGATGGGTCTGGACAGAGTCCTTTCAGACTCTCCAAAAAGCAGTCAAAAAGTCCTTCTGAAAATAAGAGACATGCTGGTAATGTTAAGAAGTGATTAGCATGATAGCAAAGTATACGCAGAGTGAGTTTCTCAGTTGACAGCAAATTGGCACACAGTCAGGAGATCACAGTGAAGCGAGCAGGGTCCACCACTGGAGAGTTGAGATCACAGGTCTGGCTCTGCTATTCACCAGCTGGGAGGCCTTACCTGCACAATCTGTAACACCAGTCTGTGCTTAACTGTTCTTACCTGCAGAACAGGGGCAAGAGTGGCATTCTCATGGAGCTGATGGACCAAGCGAATGCAATAACACATGTGAAGCACCTAGAACAGAGTTAGCTATATCTTGTGAAGACTCAAAGTATGTTAACTGCTATCATAATTTTATATACACATAAACGCAATCCTCCTTAGGGGACTTTTGTTAAGAGCACAAGGCAGGAAATAAGAGTACTCCTAATCTCTACACCACATGATAGATAAGTCTTTTAAGAACAGAAACAAGGGAATGGCTACCCACTCCAGTATTCTTGCCTGGAGAATTCCATGGACAGAGAAGCTTGGTGGGCTACAATCAGTGGGTTGCAAGAGTCAGACAGGACTGAGCAACTGAGCACACACATGCACACACACACACACAGAGGCAATTGAATCACTTTTCCACCCCAACCCAACCCCTAGAAAAAAATCTTCTATATGGAAAAGAAAAAAAAAAAAAATCACTTAAAAAATTAAAAACACATGTACACCCATGGCTGATTCATGTCAATGTATGGCAAAAATCACTACAATATTGTAAGGTGATTAGCCTCCAATTAAAGATAAGTAAATTTAAAAAGAGACATTAAGAATAGCATTGAAACATGTATATTATCATATGTGAAACAGAACACCATTCCGGGTTCAATGCATGAGACAAATGCTCAGGGCTGGGGCAATGGGATGACCCAGAGGGATGGGATGGGGAGGGAGGTGGCAGGGGGGTTCAGGATGGGGAACACATGTAAACCCATGGCTGATTCATGTCAATATATTGCAAAAACCACTACAATATTGTAAAGTAATTAGCCCCCAACCAAAATAAATAAATTTATTTAAAAAAAAAGAGATATTAAATGCTATCTATTATACTTTTATTGACTATGCCAAAGCCTTTGACTGTGTGGATCACAATAAACTGTGGAAAATTCTGAAAGAGATGGGAATACCAGACCATCTAACCTGTCTCTTGAGAAACCTGTATGCAGATCAGGAAGCAACAGTTAGAACTGGACATGGAACAACAGACTGGTTCCAAATAGGAAAAGGAGTACGTCAAGGCTGTATATTGTAACTCTGCTTATTTAACTTATATGCAGAGTACATCATGAGAGACGCTGGGCTGGAAGAAACACAAGCTGGAATCAAGATTGCCGGGAGAAATATCAATAACCTCAGATATGCAGATAACACCACCCTTATGGCAGAAAGTAAAGAAGAATTAAAGAGCCTCTTGATGAAAGTGAAAGAGGAGAGTGAAAAAGTTGGCTCAAAGCTCAATGTTCAGAAAACTAAGATCATGGCATCTGGTCCCATCACTTCATGTGAAATAGATGGGGAAACAGTGGAAACAGTGTCAGACTTTATTTTTTTTGGGGCTCCAAAATCACTGCTGATGGTGACTGCAGCCATGAAATTAAAAGACACTTACTCCTTGAAAGGAAGGTTAAGGCCAACCTAGATAGCACATTTAAAAGCAGAGACATTACTTTGCCAACAAAAGTCTGTCTAGTCAAGGCTATGGTTTTTCCAGTGGTCATGTATGGATGTGAGAGTTGGACGGTGAAGAAAGCTGAGCGCCAAAGAATTGATGCTTTTGAACTGTGATGTTGGAGAAGACTCTTGAGAGTCCCTTGGACTGCAAGGAGATCTAATCAATCCATCCTAAAGGTGATCAATCCTGGGTGTTCATTGGAAGGACTGATGTTGAAGCTGAAACTCCAATATTTTGGCCACCTCATACGAAGTGTTGACTCACTGGAAAAGACCCTGATGCTGGGTAGGCTTGAGGGCAGGAGGAGAAGGGGACGACAGAGGATGAGATGGTTGGATGGCATCACTGACTCTATGGACATGGGTTTGGGTAGACTCCGGGAGTTGGTGATGGACAGAAAAGCCTGGCGTGCTGCAATTCATGGGGTCACAAAGAGTCGGACACGACTGCGCGACTGAACTGAACTGAACTGAACTGAAACACATGTAAGAAGTTTCCTGGTGGCACAGTGGTAAAGAATCCGCCTGCCAATGTAGAAGATGCAAGAGACAGGGCTTCGATTCCTGATTGGGAAGATCACCTTGAGTAGGAAATGGCAACTTGGTCCTCTATTCTTGGCTGGAAAACCCCATGGATAGAGGAGCCAGAAGGGCTATAGTCCATGGTGTCACAAAGAGTCAGACATGACTGAGCACATACAAACACACACATAGAAGTTAATACATTTAAATATGTTTATATATGTCATTTTAAAAAGAAAAGTATGTAGGGAACAAATTATGCTGGATCTTCTTGATGATTTCTCATCAAACTTTAATATACATAGGAATAGCATAGTTTTCTTGTTAAAATGCAGATTTTAATTCAGTAGTTCTGAGGCAGGACCCAAGAGTCTTCTTTCAAACAAGATGCTCTTGATGCTGGTTTTGAATCATGCTTTTGAGTAGTACAGTTTTAGGTAAATTGTAAGAAGTTTCAGTTTTATTCCGATTACAATATTTGCAAATTTTAAGCAGTAATACACTATGATCTGATTTATATTTAAAATTGATTTTACTCATATGAAGAAAGAGTTTAGAGAACAAAACACAGGGCAGTGGTACCAATTTAGGTGAGAAAATTTGTGGCTTCTCAGATTAGAATTGTATTGATGAAGATGACTAAAAATGGGAGAAAAACAAAGAAAAACCAGTTTTATTGAGTTCGTGCATGGCCTCCATCCTTGCTGCTATGGTTAATTTGTAATGTTCTCACTATTTAAGTGCAGGGCTTTCCAGGGAATAAGGCTCACCAACATTCTCCTTGTGGATCCTTTTTGCAAACGAGACCCTGTAGTGGACACTTAACAATGGAACATCAATACTACCGTCACAGTCCTTTCCAAGAGATCCATCCATATACCTCTCCCAGACTTCCCTGTCACTTACTTTCCAGTGTCATTCTGAGACCCTGTTCTGTCAGTTCATCAACTAGTTGCTGTTCTTCAGTTGCTAAGTTGTGTCCAACTCTTTGCGGACTGCAGTTGTGTCCAACTCATGGACTACAGCACGCCAGGTTTCCCTGTCTTTCACTGTCTCCCAGAGCTTGCTCTAACTCATGCCAATAGAGTCACTGATGCCATTCAACCTCTCATCCTCTATTGCCCCCTTCTTCCCCTGCCCTCAGTCTTTCCCAGCATTAGGGTCTTTCCCAATTAGTCAGCTCTTCACATCAGGTTGTCAAAGTACTATTTATAAAAGTGTAGGGACATATCTCAGACTACCCTTCTTCCCATGCAAAAAAAAAAGCAAGACAGTACATTGTACCCCATGTTAACATTGTACCCCATGTTATGCTGCATGTACATACTCTGGTCCTTAATTTGTATCCTTAATACTGCTGCCTACCTAAAGGAATAAAAATTTCTTAGAAGATAGAGCAGCCTATGCTTTACAATGAGAAAATATATAACTTGTGCCTGAAATATTCTGTTATGTTTAGAAAATGTGGATGCTTCTACAAATGGTTGGGGCAGAGAAAAAAGAAACCTACTTAAAGAGCTGCAATGTCCTAAATATTGAAACAATTTTAATAATAACACAAAAAAAGTTTTCAGTTGCAACTTAGTGAATCAATGAAAGCCAAGGACATCAAGGATTCTCAAGAAATGAAAAATGTACAGAGAGTATAATAAGAGCAAACATGATAGATTATTTCATTTTTAATGGATTTGAAAGGTTATGATTTAACTAGGTATATGACATTTGTAGAAATTCAAATAAATATAGATATGTACATGTTTTATTGGTACAGCAGCAAATGATAAGTATAAATAACTATTTTCTAAAATGTTCCAGTAAAATTAGAAGCTCTACAAAGAGCAACAAGGCATATCAGCATTGATGAATATTACTATTAATAATAATCAATAATTGTCACATCAAAGAAATAAGTTGACACAGAGTAAATAGATAACAGTTCTTAAATGAAAGCTAATTATTCAGACTTAATCTCTGACATTGTAGTTGAATACTGAATGTGTTTATTAATTAGAATAAAGTTATAAGAAGATTAAATTATTCTTGAATGACTTTATATATTAAATTAATATATAATATTATTTAATGTTGGCTTAAATTTTTAAAAATGATTTTAGAATGAGATGTCGTTTTGCACAAGAAACTATTGTTTAAAATGGTGAACATAAAAAATCATATTCACATTAAAATTTAACAATAAAAAAAAGAAAAGGAACCATTTGACACATTGCTCCTATTTTATTTACTTTAAGAAAACTGTTCTATTTTTCAATAAGAAGCCTCTGCTAGCCTGAGAGTATTTTTACTTATTTTTATATTAGCTCAACTCTAAGTAAATAATATTACTAAAACATAAAAATATTACAAATAAGTATATGAAAAATCTTAGACAGCTAAACACTGAATACAGACGTAATGAAGAAATTAAGCCTATAGTATTGATGTTAACCACATTTTGCAAACATTGCATTGGGGATGTTTTGTCTTTGTTAAGTATTTTGAATTTAAACAATTCAAAAGAATCAATCATGACAAATGTTTAATTATAATACAAATTCTTAAGGTTTTTGAGGAAACAGTAAATTCCTGAATCTTATAAGGGTGCACACATGCTGATAACTTGGGCTTGATTAATCCTTATAGATCAATATCCTTGGTTTACCACTTTTATAAGCCAATCCCTTACATGCTTTCCAGGCTCTTGCCAATACAGATTAGTAAGAACCCATAAATTTTTTAGTGTGCATTTCCCTTAAGAGCAAGTATTTTTATTTCATCATCTGGGCAAGTGATATTTAACTTTTGCCATAGAGACCAGGCGGAGCTGTCAGGCTGAGAGTTGAGGAGAATTCCATGAGCTCATAACGCAAGTCCCTGAGTGCAGTCATTGGAAGATTTTTGTCCAGGGAAAAGCTGATTCTTTCAGATAGGGGAAGTTAGGGATTGACTCTTAAAGCAAGGGGTTTTATGTTTACCTCTGTTCTTGTCTACTCAATGTTCCTATCCCATTACTTTATGATCTCAATTATTCTCTCCATCAATTCTTGTAGCTTACCATAAAACCCCTAGCATTTAACTGATACGTCTTTTCTGCAGTCCTTACAATCAGGCACTGGCTTAAGCCTCAATCTGAACTTTCCTAAAGGACTAAAGGGGTTGGTAAACTCTTTCAAACCTACTGCTGGGGAATTCCAAATGCTCTTTCATGTTCCCAGTAGGATAATCATAGTTTTCAACTTAAAAGACCCCATGAATTTTACAACCAATATTATCATGGTCATGATGAATGCTACAACGAATTGATTTTTCAGTGCTTTGTTCTCTGACTGCACTTCATGCTATGCCATCACTGGTAATAATTTAAACTATCATGACATGCCAGGGCTCACCAGTGTCCCCTTTCTCTGGCAAGTGATATATCTGCACATTTTTTAACTATGTCGGCAAACTAATCCCAGAGATCCAGTTAAAAGGTCTGACTCGAGGGCTACACCTAATGTTAATTACTACATCAGTTGGCAATACATAGGCACTCAAATCAGGGACTATGAGGAGAATTTAATAAAGGGACTATTTATAATGATGTAAGCAAAGTACAGGAAAATCACAAAGGATAGACTAGTCCTTTGACACGTCTTACCTCTAGGCCTGAAGGAAGAAAGGGAAAGAGCAGTTATCAGACACCAGAGAGGGAAAGAGATCCTGTGGTGGGAGAAATGAGACCAAAGCTGTGATACTGATCTTGGGATTGATGTGGCCTTCCCTGACTGTGCAGGCACAGAGCCTTTGAATGTAAACAGCTCTTTTGCCCCTTTTCTGTTTGTTTGTCTCTGTTTTCCTCAGCCTTTAATAATAAAGATGAGATCACTAGGCAACATTTAACCTAATTCCTGATTTTTGCTTTACTGAATGCACACAATGGTTTGCCTAACCTGTTGATTTCTTTCCTGGATTAGAAAGTATAAGAAGGAATGATTACTTAAAGAATGATTGATTTTCTACCCACCCCCTACTCCTCTTCTCTTTAGCAAATTTGCCCCATGGGCAGGTTGGCATCCAATTGCAGGTGGACCACAAAGGCAAAACGGCATCCAGAGGAAGGTCAGGAGAAGTCAGCAGTCTGTACACACTGGAAAAATGATGAAGAATCTAACCTCTTACTTTAATGATTAACCGAGATTATGTCTCCATCTTCCCTTTACAAATTGTCATGGCTGAGCAGGATCTTGGGAATTGGTCTCCAGACAAGAGTTCACCTTCTCCCCAGGTAGCTGGCTTTTCTGAATGAAGCACCTTTTCTTTTTACCAGCATTTGCCCCTTAATAATTGGCTTTGAGTGGTGAGCATCTGAACCTGAGTTGGTAACAGAACTAGGTATTCTGATCCCTTCCTTTTCTTTTTATTTCCTCCCTTCATTGAAAAGTTAATTGACTTAGTTCATGGAGCTTCATCTCCTGGAGTAGAAAGCAGGATGGCAAATGATGGTAGACAATCCAGAAGGAGAAGTGGAAGCTATCTGAGCACCCCACAGACATATAGATACCTATCTGTATGTTAATATTCAAAGATACATAGTGGGTATATTTCCTATATATATATTTGGATTCAGCAAAACTCAATACAGAGGTAACAGAAAATTATGGTTGAATATGTCTATCCCTGGGGAAGCACAGTGTCTAAACAAAACCTTTCTGAGTCTTATTTAATAAGACTGACCTGACTTAGTTGTTGCATAGTTATGGTTAACTACTTAGTTTTCCTTTCCTCCAAGCTACAAAACCAGGAAGAATTCCCTCGGGATCCACTGTTATCAATGATTCTGGATTCTGGATAAGGTCACACTACAGATGTTTGTATGTTGTGTGATGCAGATTTACTCCTGGCATAAAAATACAGTTTAATTTCCACAGCACCTCAGTAGCCATTTATATTTTGTTACAATGGGAACTGTAAACCAGTATTTCTTATACCTCATCATTGTCTTATGTCAGTCTATGAAACTGCTGAGAGTAAAAGTGGTTGATATGACTTTCCTTACTATTTGTGGTGACAAAGGACAGTTTATATTAAAGGAAGGAAAGGAAAATAAAATGGTATAATTGATACGGAAGCGCAACAACAACAAAAAACAATTGAGAATCATTTACACCGGAATACGCTTGTAGCTATTCAAGAACAGGGGACAGAAGACTAAAAAAATGCCATCTATGCTCAGGCTCAAAATAAATCACAAAACGTTTAATTTTTTAAATTTGTTTTTGTCCCAGGGGATAGAAGGACAAAATGTACATTTAAAAATAATGTTAGGCAATAGCTGATCATTCTTCTTAGGTTGTCATTACCTCTGGGTGAGATTGTCAGAAAATAATTATTTTTTTTAAAGTAAAATATTTGACCCATGAGAAGGTAGCCATGTTTAAGCTTAAAGGGAGACATGGTGAAAATGTTTGCACTATTTTGTTTGTGTGTGTGTTTATAATGTGGATTTGAGCATTTTCAATTGAGAAGATCCACAGAGATATCAGTGACCCCCCAAAAATCCATAGTTGGAGCATAAGATAGAGAAATGCAATCAACAGAACATGGGATGAGGCACCATGATAGGCAATTTAAACGTATCAAAAGAGCTCTGGGGTAAAGAGGAATATGCTTGGTTAGCAGAGGAAAAGAGCAAAGGTTGGAAAAGAGCAAAGGAAAAGGGCTGTTACACCACCAATTTGAGCACCTTTGCTCTTTTGCATAATAACAATTCTACCACTTAACAATTATATGACATTAATAACCAACATAACATCAAATAATTGAAACATCATATTATTATTGGATGCCAAACATTCTTATCACTTTAAATACATTGTCTCTAGTAACTCTCCCCACAATTGCAAGAAATGCACTATTACAGATGAGAAGTCATTACATTACAAGTCAGTATATCACCTCAGATTCTCCTAAATAAACTCAACACACTTTTTGATTAATTGCCTTTTAGAGACTTTCAAAGCTATGAACCCATGAAGTATTTAACAAGTCAAATACACTTGGAAACTTGAGCAAATATAATTTATCTGGACCCATGGTATGGTCCTGTTGGCTGTGACTGTGAGAGCTACAGGTAAGTGTTATGGTCCTGAGTGAGGTGAGTGGAATATTTCTATGCTTTTAATCAGTATTGGCTGCTAGTGAAGAGACACAGGACTCTGCCAGAAGATGATTTGGAAGTTACTTGGAAGTATTCATCTGATGTCAATTATACTCACCTGGATAGCTTCTGAATCTCTTGGCATTATTCTATTGTGTTTGAGTTAAGGTCTTATAACTAAAAGGAGAGAGACCCATAGAATGCATAAGCAGCTGTTAACCTAGCATCAGGTATTAAAGGAAGTGGCTTAGAGGATAAGTACCAACTCTCTGGAGGAAGACAGCATGATTATTTACTAACTCTGAAATTACTAGATACTTATGAAACCTTGATTTGGTCATCTATAAAATCACTGCTATTAATCTTTAAACATACCTATGATAGATGTTGTAGGAATAAATAGAACAATTCATGTGAAACACCTAGCAAAGCAGTTGAGTCAGAGTAAAGTATTCAAAATACTCATCTAATAGTTTTATATATGACAAACTTCTGGAATAATATGAGAATCGTAGAACATAAAGAAACAGAAGATAGGAAGTCTAAAGTGTAGTCCAGGATTGTCCAATATTTTCTCATAGGAAACAACATCTAGTTTTCATGAATCCATGTTTTCAAAGATTTTCCCCAGCCACCAAATGTTTTCAGTATATATATATATATATTTGTATTCAGTTAGAAAAAAACAGCCCAAAACTTCATAGTAAACCTACAAATTTAAATAAAATAAAAATTTCACTGATATACATTTTCCATCAAAAGCAACTGTGAAAGATTATACTTTATTAATACTAAAAAGAAAAAAGAATAAGTTACACTAATGGGATATATGTAATATTAGAAAATAAACAGTTCTAGTGATAATCATTCAAAATAAAAGGGATATAGGAATATCAGGAGGCAGACTGAGTGTAGTGATCAGGGAACCCTTGAAAAGGGATGATATTAGTGGCAATTGACACCTGAAAAAAGACAGGGAAATATCTTCTCTGTAAAGATATTTGAGGAAGGGCATTCTAACCACAGGGATGAATAACTACCAAGGTTCTGAGTGAATCCAGTTTATTTGGGAACTGAAAGGAGGGTGGCAGAGCTGGAATGGAGTGAACAGTGAAACAGGGAAAAGTAGAGCCAGAAGCAGAAACGTCATAAACTTTGCACATCTTCGCAAGGATTGGGCTTTTACTCTGGATACGTTCTGTAGTCACTGGAGTGTTTGAAGATGAGGAGCAGCATGAGCTAACTAGCATCTTAACAGTATTACTCTGGTTTCCTTGTTGAGACAGTCAAATGAGGTAAGGATGGAAATAGGGAGGAAACAGGGAGGCCATTAGGAAATTGCAATAATACAAACGTGAAATGAGAATGGGTTAGTGTAGAGTAGAATCACTGAAGCTGGGAGCCATTGGTTAACTTGTGGATATATTTTAAAGATAGAATGAAGATATTGTAGCAATTAGCTACAGTGTAAAAGACAAAAAGAAGTAAAAGATGTCTGATAATTTTCCCTAAATTAAGATAATGTATTTACTGTTGTGCAGAAGATTGAGAGAAAGCAGGCTTAGGAAGGATTGTTAGGAAGACGATTTTTCTTAAACTTCCCAGTAGACATCCTGTAAGAGATATTAAGTAGGCATTTGGATCCATGATCTGAATTTCAGGGAAAAAAATGATCAAGAGATGATAGGTAGGTAGGTAGATATATAAATAGATAGATAAGACTATGTAGAATATTTACAGTCATTAGATCGTATGGTCCACCAGGGAGTGATTGTGGATGGAAAAGAGAAGGGATTAGAGGGTTGATTCTGAGGTTCTCCAAAATTCCAACCTAGGGGCAATAACACTGAGATCATACAGCTTTAGAAGTAGAAGAAAATCCATGCAAGTTTGATAACCTGGAAATCTGATGAAGAGACTGTTTCAAGCAGGGAGGACTGAGAAACTATTTCAAATGCTACTTATAGATTAGGGGTCCTCAGTAGCTCAGCTGGTAAAGAATCCACCTGTAATGCAGGGGACCCCGATTCAATTCCTGGGTCCAGAAGATCTGCTGGAGAAGGGATAGACCACCCACTGCAGTATTCTTGGACTTCCCTGGTGGCTCAGACACTAAAGAATCCACCTGCAATGTGGGAGACCTGGGTTCCATCCCTGGGTTGGGAAGATCCGCTGAAGGAGGGTCTTGGAGGCATGGCAATCCACTCCACTATTCTTGCTTAGAGAATTCACATAGACAGAGGAGCCCCTAGTCTATAGTCCATGGGGCTGCAGAGATTCAGATATGACTGAACAACTAAGCACAGCATGGTCCAAGAGATAACCTGTCAGAGAGCTCTGAGAAATTTCTCCAAGAGGAAAGGGGAGGAGCTGGGATATGTAGTAATTTTGCAACAAAGGGCAGGTAGTCTGAGCATCAAAAAATTGTTGTAAATGAAGGAAAACCAGATATCCCAAGTTAAAGAATTAAGCACTTTTCTATGTATGGGAAGATGCAAGTGTCTGGGCTCTTTGAAATCGTTCCTTTGATATGGGCCTCAGCTATCTGAGGCCAGTAATCTGTACTTTCACATCCTAAGTTTCTTCAGAGTTCACATAGGGAGTGACAGCAGTCTGATGGCTGCTAGTTGGCAGGTAGTCTTTTCTTTCCTGAGTTCCCTCAGGGCTCAACAGTTTACCATCCTGGTGGCTGCAATTGCTAGCGACTGTGCAATCCTTTGTTTACTGAAATGGCAGGAAATATTCCATATTTTCACCTCTACATAAATTGACAGACTTTTTGGTTAATTGCCTTTTAGAGACTTTCAAAGGCAGTTAACCAAAAAGGTTTTAATCCTGAGGTACTTCAGGAATCATATGCACAGGGGACCCTGAGCAAGTATAAGTTATCTGGATCCATCGTGTGGTTTTTTGTTGTTTGTGACTGTGAGTTATAGGTAAGTGACCTGGACCTGGGTGAGTTGAGTATAGTGTTTCTGTACTCACAGTCAACGTTGACTGAAAGTATAAGAGACACAGCACTTTGCCAGAAATCACTTGTACACCGCTTAGAAGCATTTATCTGAAATCGCATGAATGAGGTACTCCTGCTGACAGCATCTGATTCTCTCAGCATCATCTTACTGGTGTTGAGTTCAGATGTTATAACCAAAAGGACAGGGACTCATGAAGCCTGCAAGGAACTTTTACCTAGTATCAGGTGTGAAAGGAGGTGACTCAGTGGTTAAGTACCAGGTCTCTGGAATAAGATAATACTACTTAATAATTGTGTAATTAGTATCTACTTATTAAAACTCAATTTGATCTTCTGTAAAATTCTCTCTCATTTTCAATGCTCTTGTTCTTTAAACACATGTATAATTGATGTGGCAGAAATAAATTTTAAAATGCTGTGAAACAATAAGCACAGTGCTTGACTCAGAGTAAAGCATTCAAAATTAACTATCACTTTATAAATAATAAAATTTTAATATCATCTTGAGAACCAGAGAACAAAATAGAGAATATTAAGATTGAGTCCAGGGATTTTCAAATTTTTTCCCAAAAGAAATAGAAACCACTTTTAGTAGTTGTGGATCCATGCTTTCAAAGATTTTCCCCAGCCACCATATAGTTCTAAATTTGTATTGCGGTTCATGTAAAATAAGTAACCCATAAAACCTTCTAATAAGCTTATAAATTAAGATGAGATAAACATGGAACTATATATGTTTTACATTAAAAGCATACAGGAAAGAATATATTCTAATGGAGGAAAAGAGAAAAAGTTAAACTAATGAGATGCATATGTGTGTGTTAGTTGCTCAGTTGTATCTAACACTGTGACCGCATGGACTATAGCCCACCAAGTCATCTGTCCAAGAGACTTCCAAGGCAAGAATAGTGGAACAGGTTGTCATTCCCTTCTCCAGGGGATCTTCCCTACCAAAGGATCAAACCCAGGTCTCCAACATTGCAGGCAGATTCTTTACCACCTTAGCCATCAGGGAAGCCTTGATTATATGTATATAATATTAGATAATGAACAGCTCTAAGGAGAATAATTAAAGTATAAAAAAGATATAAAAATATCAAGGAAGTGGATTACAGTACTTTGATCAGGGAACACCTGAAAAGGGGTGATATTACTAGCAATTGACACCTGTAAAAAAGGAGGGTGTTTGTTACAAAGATATCCGAGTAAGGGCATACTAACCATAGGAAGGAGCAGCTCTATGGTTCTTTAGCAAACTCAGTTTATTCTAGGAACTGAAAGGAGGGTGACAGAGCTGGAATGGAGTGAAGGGAGGACAGTAGGAGCCAGAAGCAGGAGGGGAATAAGCTTTTGCAACTTTATAAGGATTTGGGCTTTACTTTGAATAAGTTCTGACATCACTGGAGTGTTTGAAGATGAAAAGTAACACAATCTATCTGGTATTTTAACAGGATCACTCTGGCTGCCTTATTGAGAAACTCAAGTGAGGTAAAGATGGAGGGGGGAGGAAGCAGGAAGACCATTAGGAAGCTCTGCAATAAGACAAACATGAGATGAGAGTGGTCAGTGTAGGGGGGAATCACTGGAGCTGGGAACAACTGGTCAGGTTCTGTATATATTCTGTATATATTTTGAAGATAGAATCAAGATGCTGCTGATTAGTCACCTAAGGATTAAAGACAAAAAGGAATTTAAAACATCCAGTGATTATTCTTAAATAGAGATAATTCATTTATTGCAGTGAATGTCTGAGAGAAAAGTAAGCTTAGGGAAGATCATTAGAAACAGTTTTTCCTGATGTTAAGTAGGCATTAGGATCCATGAGTCTGAAGTTCAGAGAATAAAAATGATCAAGAGATGATATAAGTAGATAGACAGATAGGGAGATAGGGTCTCATACATAGAGATAACTCAAAGTCATTAAATTGTATGGTCCACCAAGAGGTAACCGTGGATGGACAAGAGAAGGGATTCGAGGGTTGTTCTGGGACTTGCCAAAATTCAAAACGGTGGGGAATAGCATTGAGCATATGCACTGTTAGAAGAAGAAAAAAACCAAAGCAAGTCTGATGACCTGCAAACAAAGTGAAGAGAACGTTTACAGCAGGAAGGACTGATAACTATTTCAAATGCTTTTTAAAAATCAAATCAGGTAAAGATTAGAACGGTCATTGGATTTAGGTTTGCATGATCTTTTAGCCTTGATGAAGAAACCATTAGAGGCTATGAGTGACAAAAGCCTAGGAGGAACAATCTTACACTTTTAGACATTTTACTCAGAAGTAAGTTTCATTAATATATCAGTAGTCTAGTGCAAATGGAGTATTTTTATAATTTCCAAGACAAACTGGAAACAACACTTATTCACCAGAATTTTTGCTTATTTAGACATATAGTGACAGGTTGGTGGAAAGTTAATGTGACTGAAACTGTCTCTTAAGTGTAATACAAATGTACAACAGCTAGATATATTCCTGTCTACCCATATCAACAGAACGTCTATAATTTATTTTCAGGGAATCCTGTAAAGAGTGAGCAAATACCTTTATCATCAGATGGAATACATGTTTTCATAGTTATATTCTAAGACATATTTTTGCCTAATAGTTGCTGAGGAAAAAAATCCTTAATAATAAAAAATTTAAAAAGCAACAAAAATATAATTAATGCTTGTTTCTAGTACATTAACTATGCAATATGTACGAATTCTATCTAAACTGTGTCTTTAGATTATTAGTAATATATTTTTTGCTGTTAGAATATGTAGGAAATACAATTAACCCTGTGTATTTTATAATTTTATCATTGTATATCATCCTTCAGTATATATATTCCCCCAAATTTTCTAATTATTCCTTTTTAAAATCTGGATACTTTCTTACCCACATAGATATTATTATGGCATATGAATTTAATTTGCTGAACAGTGTTCCAGTATACGGAAGCAATGCAAGAAAAAAATTATTATTTTGAAAATATAATGAAAATACATGGAATTCAGCATTTCAGATACAAAAAAGTTACAATTTAAGATAAAAAGTAAAGCATTTAGCAAAAAAAACAAACTGACATTATAAAGAATATTAAATTACAGTAAATAGAAATAATGAGTTCATCCTTCTTTTAATTGAATGTTCACCTTAAGACGTAAAATCAATTAACTAACTTCAGAAATTTAGAATCGAATATAAAGTCACTAAACAAGGAAGACAATACAGTGTAGTGTCTCTCATTATTCGTTGATAACCACTGTTAGCAAACCAAGCACCAAACCACAGTCAGTCCACTTGATCCCTCAGAATGAAACTAAGGAAAACAATCACAGACAGCCAGGTAGGATTTTTGCATATTACTGGTTTCCAAAATAAGCAACCAGTTAATCTGAGCCAACCACATGACCTCCTCTTTCTGCTCTGTGTCTTCTCTGTAAAAACTCCTCTAGCTCCTATCCATAGACTGTTCTTAACTACTTTGGCGGTTGCCTGATTCAAAAGTTCAGTTCAGTTCAGTTCAGTCGCTCAGTCGTGTACGACTCTTTGCAACCCCGTGGACAGCAGCCTACCAGGCTGCCCTGTCCATCACCAACTCCTGGAGTTTACTGAAACTCATGTCCGTCGAGTCGATGATGCCATTCAACCATCTCATCCTCTGTCATCCCCTTCTCCTCCCACCTTCAATCTTTCCCATCATCAGGATCTTTTCAAATGACAGCTCTTTGCATCAGGTGGCCAAAGTATTGGAGTTTCAGCTTTAACATCAGCCCTTCCAATGAACACCCAGGACTGATCTCCTTTAGGATGGACTGGTTGGATTTCCTTACAGTCCAAAGGACTCTCAAGAGTCTTCTCCAACACTGCAGTTAAAAAGCATCAATTCTTCGGTGCTCAGCTTTCTTCACCATCCAACTCTCACATCCATACATGATGTGAAAAACCATAGCCTTGACTAGACGGACCATTGTTGGCAAAGTAATGTCTCTGTTTTTTAATATGCTCTCTAGATTGGTCATAACTTTTCTTCCAAAGAGTAAGTGTCTTTTAATCTCATGGCTGCAATCACTATCTGCAGTGATTTTGGAGCCTAAAAAACAAAGTTAGCCACTATTTCCACTGTTTCCCCATCTATTTCCCATGAAGTGATGGGACCAGATGCTATGATCTTAGTTTTCTGAATGTTGAGCTTTAAGCCAACTTTTTCACTCTCCTCTTTGACTTTCACCAAGAGGCTCTTTAGTTCTTCTTCATTTTCTGACATAAGGATGGTGTCATCTGCATATCTGAGGTATATTTGATCAAATAAACTATTGAAAAATTTAATATACTTAAGTGTATGGAAAGAGTAACATGGAAACTTACACCACCATATGTAAAATAGATAGCCAACTGGAATTTGCTGTATGGCTCAGGAAACTCAAACAGGGGCTCTATATCACCCTAGAAGGGGTGGGATGGGGAGGGAGATGGGAGGGAAGTTCAAAAGGGAGGGGATATATGTATACCTATGGCTGATTCATGTTGAGGTTTGACAGAAAACAGTAAAATTCTGTAAAGCAATTATCCTTCAGTAAAAAATAATAATTAAAAAAAAAAGAGAAAAATATATACCTGTAAACAATTATTTGTTACAAAATTAAAACTCTTTCTAAAGTGGACATTGTTGGATTATAGATTTCTAGATAAGAATCTGATACAATATCCTTTATTTCACACTTTTTCTATGTATTCAGCACAATGATTCAAGCTGAGCTCATTTTTTTTTTTTTCTTCTTAGGTAAGAGTCCCTGTAACCATGGAGAGAAGCAATTACACAGTGACTGACTTCATCCTGGTGGGCTTCACAACAGACCCCAGGATGCAGCTGGTCCTGTTTGTGGTGTTCCTTGGTGTCTACTCTATGACTGTGCTAGGAAATATCACCGTCATAGTGTTGATCTGTAATGACTCCCGACTGCACACACCTATGTATTTTTTCATTGGGAATCTGTCTTTTCTGGATCTCTGGTATTCTTCTGTCTACATTCCAAAGATCCTAGTGACCTGCATCACTGAAGACAAGAGCATCTCCTTTGCTGGCTGTGTAGCCCAGTTCTTCTTCTCTGGTGGGCTGGGATACAGTGAGTGCTACCTGTTAGCTGCCATGGCTTATGACCACTATATGGCCATCTCAAAGCCACTTATTTATTCTCAGGCCATGTCCATAAATCTATGTGCATTCTTGGTAGCCACCTCATACCTTGGTGGCTTTATTAACTGTTCTATCATCACCAAAAGAACATTTACCATGAACTTCTGTAATGACAATGTCATCGATGACTTTTTTTGTGATTTGCTTCCCCTGGTGAAGTTAGCTTGTGGTAAGAAGGATGGCGACCAGGCTCTGCTGTATTTCCTCCTGGCCTCTAATGTCATCATCCCTGCTGTGTTCATATTTGCTTCCTACCTCTTCATCATCACCACCATCTTGAAGATCTGCTCCGCCCAGGGCCGCCTCAAAGCCTTCTCCACATGATCCTCCCACTTGGTCTCTGTCACCTTGTACTATGGCTCCATTCTCTATATTTACTCTCGTCCACACTCCAACTATTCTTTTGATAGTGACAAAATAGTTTCTACATTTGACACTGTGGTGTTTCCTATGTTGAACCCCATGATCTACAGCTTGAGGAATAAAGATGTGAAAAAGGCCATGAATAAACTTTTCAAATAAATAAAATTTATCTCCTTTTAAATAGATGTAGAGATAATTTTTTAGCAGGTTACTGTATTTCAAGAAGAGCTGTCATTGTGTTCCTTTAGGGTCAGTAGTCCTTACAATGCCAGTTCATGAAATTGCGCCCTTGGTAAAAGGCCAGTCAAGAGGCCTAAGATAAAAATAAGAAGCTCAATTTATGATGGATATCTAGGTTGCTTCCATGTCCTGGCTATTATAAACAGTGCTGCAATGTCCATCATCAGACGAATGGATAAGGAAGCTGTGGTACATATACACAATGGAATATTACTCAGCCATTAAAAATAATACATTTGAATCAGTTCTATTGAGATGGATGAAACTGGAGCCCATTATACAGAGTGAAGTAAGCCAGAAAGAAAAACACCAATACAGTATACTAATGCATATATATGGAATTTGAAAGATGGTAATGATAACCCTATATGCGAGACAGAAAAAGAGACACAGATACATAGAACAGTCTTATGGACTCTGACGGAGAAGGTGAGGGTGGGACGTTCTGAGAGAATAGCATTGAAACATGCATATTATCATATGTGAAACAGAACACCATTCCAGGTTTGATGCATGAGACAAATGCTCAGGGCTGGGGCAATGGGATGACCCAGAGGGATGGGATGGGGAGGGAGATGGGAGGGGGATTCAGGATGGGGAACACATGTAAACCCATGGCTGATTCATGTCAATGTATGGCAAAAACCACCACAATATTGTAAAGGGATTAGCCCCCAACTAAAAGAAATAAATTAAAAAAAAAGAAAGAAAATACAACATCTAGCTAAATATCAATCAAGCATGGCAATAAATACACACACACACACACACACACACACACACACACACACACACATATATATTGCAGGCATATGACTCAAGAAGTGTATGTCACACAACTCAAAGGTATTTTTTTGAAGATAAGCTTAGGCAAAAAAAAAAAAAGGAATTGAAAAAAAAAAGCAAGATATAAGAGATGAAGAATTGGGGAATAAACCTAGATTGTCATGAAAGAATATTATGAACTGACAGTTTATTAGTAGAAGTTACATGTAGCAGAAAGTCCTAACTCAACTGGCTTAAACATTAAGAAAATTTGTTATTTCAAAAATGAGAATATTATGAGTTAGTGAACTTCCAAGGTTGATTAATTCATTGGTTCAAATTTGTCACCAAGAATCCAATTTCTTTTCAATTTTCTACTTTGCTACCTTCTGAAAATTTCCCCACTAGGGTCACAGGATGGCCAGTGCACCTCAGATGTCACATTTAGATATAAGGAAGTCTAGCAGGGGAAGGGGAAAGAGAGAAAAGGGAGTCTCTTCCTCTGTGTTCACTCCTTTCTCTCCACTTTTAATCAGTAGATAAAATATCCCAGAAGCCTCTAATATATTCACTTTTATTTATCATTTGCTGAAATAGAGTATTTGTATATCCCTAAACCAATCACTAGCACAAAGAATAAGATTATCATGATTGTTTAAGAGAAAACAGAAAGTTTCCTGCGTGTATGCAGCAGGTCCAAGTTCATCAAACTGTGTACAAAAAGTATGTGCAGTCTTTTTACATCAATAATATCTTAATAAATCTGTTATTTTAGAAAAAAAAAGAAGCTCTATTTAAGAGATAAAATTTAAATACAAAATATAATCATTTGTTTTGAATTTTATATTACTTTAGGTTGAAAACAACCCAAAAGCTTAAAACCAAAACCTGTCTTCTATCTCATGAAGTGACAGAATAGCCTACTCTAGAATGATAATATTTTTATTGACTGATATGTATAGAATAATATCCAATAATTATTTCCTTAAAATAGGAAATATATTGAATTAAATTTTAATATTTTCATATCACTCAACTAAAAATCATAATTTTTATTCCTATAGTAGAATTTCTAAAGCATTTTTATATGTCCCTTTTCTCCCCAGAAATGTTAGCACAAAGGCCTGGCAGTACCCAACAAATAACTCAGTACAACCATAATTCAGGAAGCATGACCTCTTCAAGTTATATGTCTGTTTGCATGTTCCTCAATAAAGAAAACTTTGTCACCCTCTCATAAGTGTCATACTTGTGAATCACTTTATATCTCCCCAGGCTTCTATTTTAATTATATGAGTGAACCTAGGGGACGGTCCTAAGATAGCAGAGGAATAGGATTTGGAGACCACTTTCTCCCCAACAAATTCATCAAAAGATCACTTGAACCCTGAGCAAATTCCACAAAACAACCTCTGAATACTGGCAGAGGACACCAGGCAACCAAAAAGGCAATCCATTGTATTTGAAAGGAGGTAGGACAAAATGTAAAAGACAAAAAGAGAGACAAAAGAGTTAGGCATGTAGACCCATCCTGGGGAGGGAGTCTTTAAAGGAGAAAAGTTTCAAAACACCAGGAAACACTCTCATTGGCAGGTCTGTGGGGAGTTTTGGAATCTCAGAGGGCAACATAACCAGGAGGAAAAATAAATAAATAAAACCCACAGATTATGTGCTTAATGGCAACTCCCAGCAGAGAAATAGCCCAGAGGCTTGCATCCACCACCAGCAAGCAGGGGGCTGAACAAGGAGGCATGGGCTGCATTGCTTTGGGTAAGGGCCAAGCCTGAATGCCCTGAGGGCAATCTGAGGGAGCTAACGTGAGATAGCCACCCAGACTGTGGGATAGCCAGAGAGAGACAGGAAACAAAAGAGAGAGGGAGAGAACTATCCCACAAAAAGCCCTAACCTAAGGCACTGCCGGCCCTCTCACAGAACAAAGGACTGAGGAACACCAGAGGAGAGCCAAATGGCTGCAGACTGGCCTATCCGGTGCCGGAGGCAGGGAAACAGGAGGGCAGCAGCCAGCGCCGGAGAGGGGCAAACGTGGCTCCAGAGACTGCATCCTCTACCAAACTGCAAGCAGGCTTCCAGTTCCTAACCAAGACTTCCTGGGTTTCTTGATGGTTGACATCTGCCAGGAGGGTTGAAGCCAGAGATCAGCTCCCCAGAAGAGACACATGGCACACCTGAGAAGGCATGCCTGCTGCCACCCAGGGAATCAGCAGCTGGGACTGGGGAGGTGATAAGACTCATTGTACCTGGGGAGAGTGTGCTCGCCAAGCACCCAGTTGCCTGAGCTGCTTGGACTTAGGAAGGGCACAAAACGCAGGCCCAACCAAGTCTGTGCCTTTGTAGAGTACCCAAGAACCTGAGACTGAGAGGCTTAGACCTGGGAAGTGTACACAACCCAGGACTCGTTTTAGACAGTTCCACTGCAGAGCAACCTTAAGCCTGAGCAGTGTAGACTGGAAAAGCACACATACCATGAGCGGGAGCAAACCCAGTGTGGCAGAGACACTGCGAGCACTCTCCACACACGCCAGTGATATTTGCAGTTTTCTTCCCTCCCCTCAGCACGACTGAACAAGTGAGCCTAAATAAGTGACCACTTTCACCCTCTTGTGTCAGGGCAGAAATTAGACACTGAAGAGACGTGCAAACAGAAGAAGCCAAATTAAACAGAGGGAACTGCCTTGGAAATGACAGGTGCAACAGATTAAAACCCTATAGTTAACACCGACTACATTGGAAGGGGCCTATAGATATTGAGAAGTATAAGCTGGAACAAGGAACTCTCTGAAACTGAACTGACCCATGTGCCTCAAGAGCTCCAGAGAAATTTCTAGGTATATTTTTGCTATTATCATTTTTTTAATTAAAAAATATACAAATTTTAAGTCCTATATTACTCCTTTAATTTTCATTTTTATAATCTACTATTACCTTGCCAAAAAAAAACCCCCCCTATTTTAAAAGCAATCTTCAAAAAAAAAAAAAAAAAAAATAAAAGCAATCTTCATATATATTTTTTTATATTTTTGTGATTTTTTTCTTTTCTTTAATATTGTATTTTTGAGAGTGTAACCTCTACTTTAGATTTTTTAATTAGTTTATTTATTTATTTTTTAACATTACAATATTGTATTTGTTTTGCCATACATTGACATGAATCCACCATGGGTATACGTGATTTCCTTTAGATTTTTAATCTTTGCTTTGTGGTATTTGTTATCAAATTTGTACCTTTAAGAATCGAATCTTCAGTACCCATTTTTACTTAGGAGGGTGATTACTGGCTTGATTGCTCTCTCCCCCTTTTGACTCTCCTTATTCTCCCCCAGATCACCTCTATCTCCTCCTTCCCCCTTCTCTTCTCTACCCAACCCTGTGAATCTCTGTGTGTGTTCCAGGCTGTGGAGAACACTTAGGGAACTGATTATAGCCTAGATCTTTCTCTCTCCTTTTGATCTCCCTTTTCTCCTCCTGGTTACCTCTATCACCTTCCTCCCTCTTCTCTTTTCTATGTAACTCTGTGATCCTCTCTGAGGGTTCCAGAATGAGAAGAGCACATAGGGAATTGATTACTGGCTAGCTTGCACTCTCCCTTTTTGATTCCCCCTCTTCTCTTCCTGGTCACCTCTATCTCCCTCCATCCTCTCTTCTTCAGGTAACTCTGTGAACCCCTCTGGGTGTCCCTAACTGTGGAGAATCTTTTCACCATTAACCTAGATGTTCTATCATTGGTGCTATATGGATGGAGAAGTCTTGAGGCTACTGTAAGAATAACACTGAAAACCAGAGGCAGGAGGCTTAAGCCTCAAACCTGAGAACCCCAGAGAACTCCTGACTCCAGGGAACATTAATCAATAAGAGGTCATTCAAAAGCCTCCATACCTACACTGAAACCAAGCACCACCCAAGAGCCAACAAGTTCCAGAGCAAGGCATACCACGCAAATTCTCCAGCAACACAGGAACATAGCCCTGAGCTTCAATATACAGGCTGTTCAAAGTCACCCCAAACCATAGACAACTCAAAACTCACGACTGGACACTTTATTGCACCCCAGAGAGAAGAAATTCAGCTCCACTCACCAGAACACAAACACAAGCTTCCCTAACCAGGAAACCCTGGAAAGTCACTTGTCCAACCCAACCCACAGGGAGGAACTTCCACAATAAAGAGGAACCACAACCTGCCAGAATACAGAGAGGCCACCCTGAACACAGCAATCTAGACAAGATAAAGGGCAGAGAAATACTCAGCAGGTAAAGGAACATGATAAATGCCCTCCAAACCAAACAAAAGAGGGGGAGACAGGGAGTCTACTTGAAAAGGAATTCAGAATAATGATAGTAAAAATGATCCAAAATCTTGAAAAGAAAATGGAGTTACAGAAAAATACCCTGGAGACAAGGATTGAGAAGATGCAAGAAATGTTTAACAAGGACCTGGGAGAAATAAAAAACAGTCAGTATATAATGAATAATGCAATAAATGAGATCAAAAACACTCTGGAGGGAACCAACAGTAGAAAAACGGAGGCAGAAAATAAGTTAAGTGAGGTAGAAGATAGAACAGTAGAAATAAAGGAAGCAGAGAGGAAAAAAGAAAAAAGAATTAAAAGAAATGAGGACACCAATACAGTTCAGTTCAGTTCAGTCGCTCAGTCGTGTCCGATTCTTTGCGACCCCATAAATTGCAGCACGCCAGGCCTCCCCATCCATCACCAACTCCCGGAGCTTACCCAAACCCATGTCCATCGAGTCAGTGATGCCATCCAACCATCTCATCCTCTATCACCCCCTTCTCCTCCTGCCCCCAATCCTTCCCAGCATTAGGGTCTTTCCCAATGAGTCAACTCTTCGCATGAGGTGGCCAAAGGTATTGGAGTTACAGCTTCAACATCAGTCCTTCCAATGAACACCCAGGATTGATCTTCTTTAGGATGGATTGATTGGATCTCCTTGCAGTCCAAGGAACTCTCAAGAGTCTTCTCCAACACCACAGTTCAAAAGCATCAATTCTTCGGTGCTCAGCTTTCTTCACCGTCCAACTCTCTCATCCATACATGACCACTGGAAAAATCATAGCCTTGACTAGACAGACTTTTGTTGGCAAAGTAATGTCTCTGCTTTTAAATATGCTATCTAGGTTGGCCATAATCTTCCTTCCAAGGAGTAAGCGTCTTTTAATTTCATGGCTGCAATCACCATCAGCAGTGATTTTTGAGCCCCCCAAAATAAAGTCTGACACTGTTTCCCCATCTGCTTCCAATGAAGTAATGGGACCAGATGCCATGATCTTAGTTTTCTGAACGTTGAGCTTTATACTAACGTGTATTGTCACCCTGCTTATTTAACTTATATGCAGAGTACATCATGAGAAACGCTGGGCTGGAAGAAACACAAGCTGGAATCAAGATTGCCGGGAGAAATATCAGTAACCTCAGATATGCAGATGACACCACCCTTATGGCAGAAAGTGAAGAAGAACTAAAGAGCCTCTTGATGAAAGTCAAAGAGGAGAGTGAAAAAGTTGGCTTAAAGCTCAATGTTCAGAAAACGAAGATATGGCATCTGGTTCCATCACTTCATGGGAAATAGATGGGGAAACAGTGGAAACCATGTCAGACTTTATTTTTGGGGGCTCCAAAATCACTGCTGATGGTGATTGCAGCAATGAAATTAAAAGATGCTTACTCCTTGGAAGGAAGGTTATGGTCAACCTAGATAGCATATTTAAAAGCAGAGACATTACTTTGCCAACAAAGGTCCGTCCAGTCAAGGCTATGGTTTTTCTAGTGGTCATGTATGGATGTGAGAGTTGGACGGTGAAGAAAGCTGAATGCCGCAGAATTGATGCTTTTGAACTGTGGTGTTGGAGAAGACTCTTGAGAGTTCCTTGGACTGCAAGGAGATCCAATCAATCCATCCTAAAGAAGATCAATCCTGGGTGTTCATTGAAAGGACTGATGTTGAAGCTGTAACTCCAATACTTTGGCCACCTCATGCGAAGAGTTGACTCATTGGGAAAAGACCCTAATGCTGGGAAGGTTTGGGGGCAGGAGGAGTAGGGGACAACAGAGGATGAGATGGTTGGATGGCATCATCGACTCAATGGACATGAGTTTGAGCAAGCTCTGGGAGCTGGTGACAGACAGGGAAGCACGGTGTGCTGTGATCCATGAGGTCGCAAAGAGTCGTACACAACTGAGCGACTGAACTGAACTGAACTGGGTATTGCTTCAGGCATGTGGGCTTCTCTAGTCCTGGTCTTTGGGCACTAGAGCCCTCGGGCTCAGTAGCTGTGGCTTGTGGGCTTTATTGTGTTATGTGAGATCTTAGTTTCCTGACCAGGAATTGAGTCTAGGCCCCCTGCTTTAGGAATGTGGAGTCTTAGCCACTAGACCCCCAGGGAACTCCCTAAACTGCCCATTATTGGATTTGCAAACTGAGGATCAGAAATGTTCGTTTGCCTAAGATGCCTTGTAAAGTAAACAAAGAAATAATTTAGTCCCAGAGAGTAAATTTTAGAAAGATAGAATCTCAACCAAGTTTGTAGAAGTAGCTGAAAGAATAAATGGAAGAGAAGAAAAAGATGATGATTAGAAGGATATTTACCAAATTGTTGATGGTAATTACCCCTAGGTAGTGGGCTTATAAGTGGATTTACGTACACACACACACACACACACACACACACACACACACACATGCATGTGTGTGTTGCTAGTCTTATTTTCTAAATTCTAAAAGAGATATGTGTTTAGGAAGAAAGATATTTTACATCGTCTGGGAGATAACACTTTCTTTGTAAACAAGATAAGCAATAATTTATAAATCACCTTGAAAACTTCTTGTGGTATTTACTCGTGTGTTTATTCTAGCATGTTGAAATTTTTCAAAAATGAGCAGTATTCATAAGATGGTTGCTGCTAAGTCACTTCAGTCGTGTCCGACTCTGTGCAACCCTGTAGACGGCAGCCCACCAGGCTCCTCCATCCCTGGGATTCTCCAGGCAAGAACACTGGAGTGGGTTGCCGTTTCCTTCTCCAATGCATGAAAATGAAACCTGAAAGTTAAGTCACTCAGTCGTGTCCGACTCTTAGCGACCCCATGGACTGTAGCCCACCAGGCTCCTCCATCCATGGGATTTTCCAGGCAAGAGTACTGGAGTGGGGTGTCATTGCCTTGAGCCGCTGTTAATCATGACTTGAACAACAAAAAGCAAGGGAGCACTAGATCAGTCCTTTTGGCTATTTGCTATGTTAACTCTAATAAAAATAAAAGTATTTTTTGAATTTCAACTAAAGTAAGCATTCTTTTCTAGAAAGCTTCCTGAGATTTAACTGTGGGAAGATGGCTTGGCTACTTTTTAGTAATCCTCCCAATGATTTCATATTTTGTAGTTAATTGGAAAATTAGCTCAATTATATTTTTTTGATCTAACAGCAGAAATGAATTGGTAAAGGCTCAAGATCTGCAATACTTAGCTATTATTAACTACGTCATCAAAATGTGGTAAAGTTAAGGAAGACAATATTTTGCCTAAGAATTCTGCAACTGTTGTTTTTGTTATGCATAGAAGTTCAGGTAAAGCAATAACTATTTCCTAATTATCTCTTGAACTTAAAGGTTCTTGGAGACTTGCTCAAGTTTGTGCCATGAAACTCTATGGGAAACAAGACTCAAACTCAGGTTGATCTGTCTCCAGAACTGAGATCTTACCCTATGCTCTATTGTTGTAGTAGCTGCTGATGCCATAAATGGTGATGAGAAGGAAGAGAAGCCAGACTTGTATGCACACAGACTACTACATGTGTGAAATTATTTGCTTTAAGTGTTTCGCGTCTCAATTCTATAACTCAATTGATTATCACACAGACTCCAATGATGTCAGCATAGATTGTCATTTAATGACTAGTATGACAGATCAAAAATAACTGATTCCGAGTTTTGTTTCAGGCAGTTTAAAGCTAGATAATTTTAATGAATCAATTAACCACATCAATAGATATGGTTTCTTCATTTCTGAAGTCGGGTAATAATCATTCATACCATATATATTTCATATAGTTGTTTTATTATCAAAATATGCAATTCATATGAAAGACTAAGCAAATCAATAAAGTCCATGAAGATGAAAGAATGAATAAGATGAATTAAGATGTATATGGCAATAAGGAACAGGTTTTGGTTTGTTCCTCTTTCCAAAATAGTCATTTTTATTTCCTGCTTTCCAACTTATTAGCTACCTGCAAGTTCTTACTGTGTGAATAACTTTGTCAAGGCATTCTTTACTTTCTTAAATTCTCAGAGTGTAAATGAGTGTATTCAACATAGGAGTCAGGATACCATAAAATACTGCCATGTTTTTGTCTATAGATAAGTTAGATGATGGACACACGTAAGTAAACACACAGGGCAGGAAGAACAAGGCAACAACTGTGAAGTGGGTCCCGCAGGTGGAGAGGGCTCTGCGCCTCCCTTCTGCACGGTGCAACCTCAAGGAGTGCAGGATGATGAGGTAGGAGGCAGCCAGCAGGAGGAAGTTCAACAGGCAGATCACGACACTGTTGGCCACCACCAGCAGACCAATGATGGCATTGGTGTCGGTGCAGGCAAGTTCCAGCAAGGGGTACAAGTCACAAGGTGATTGATCACGTTAGGCCCACAGAAGGGCAACTGCAGGACCAGCAGGAGCTGAACCAGAGAATGCAGGAAGCCCCACAGCCAATCCAGCCCCATCAGCAGGGCACAGAGATGCCTGTTCATGACGGTCGTGTAGTGCAGGGGCTTGCAGATGGCCACGTAGCAGTCATAGACCATCACCATGAGCAGCATGATCTCAGTACCTCCAAAAAACTGAGCTCCAAAGAGCTGAGCCATGCAACCCTCATAGGAGATGGCTCTCCCCTCATGCAAGTAGTCAGTTATGAGTCTAGGGGCCATAGAAGAATACCAGGTATCAATAAAGGACAGGTTGGCCAGGAAAAAATACATAGGGGAAACCAGCGTGGGACTATACGTGATAGTGATCACGATGAGAATATTGCCACAAACTGTGATCCCATACATGGTCAAAAGGCCACAAAGGGAACTCTTTGTACTTCTGGGTTCTGTGAGAGCCCCAGCAAGAAAAATTATGTGATATTGTGGTATTTCCATAGAGTCCAAGGACACTGAGAATGCAAGTCCAGTATTGCCTATAAAGTGAAGAGAGAAAAAAATGTTACAAGATTTCTTTTAGCCAAACCCACTTATCTTTACCCTCTTAACCCTTTCCATTCCAAATTTGTGTACCAATTCATCCTGTTAACCACAAAATGTAAGCATATGTGTTAACTTAAGCATCACTGGGTAATAGATGTCTAAGTTATTACTTGAAAATTATTATTTAATTATCTAGAATTTACTTTGTTTCTACTGAAATGGAACATTTGGCAGACATTAATTTTTTAGTTCAACCAGAGGATATCTCTGACAATTTTCATCAGGGTTCCATATAGATACAAATGCTCTCAAGAAATCCATGAATACTTAGGATCTTCTGAAATCTCTGCATGCATATTTCATACCCTTTGAATTAACCCTTTCTTCTTTTTTGCAATGAGGTTTGCTACATTTTCTGTTGTGCTTCCAATAGTAACACAAATTGATGCAAAGCAAACTGAAGTAGAGTAGGGAGACATTGACTTGGTTGCAGCTAGAGACTTGCCCAAGTGGCCTGTTTCTCTCTTTGTTAATTTACTCCCGCTTCTGCCTGTGCTGTGGGCAGTATCATGTATAAGAAGTTAAATTACTCTTCCCTCTTGCTTTACACATTATATGTATGTCTGGGCTTTACTTTCACTGGACATGGTGAAATCCTTCTAGTTAAAGGCTTCCAGTCCTTCTGCAGTCTACAGGGATGAGTAAAACTTAAAAAAAAAAAAAGAGTGACCAGCAGTGAAAAATTCTGTTAAATGATTATCTGCCTATTCACTACATAAAGGAAGCTACAGGAGGAGGAAGAAGGGATGCCTTGTCTTAGCCAATGTCCTTGTAAATTAGAGTCTCATCTGACAAAATATTCCTACTCGTGGTTTATTCTCCTAATTACATTAAGGGAATGTCTGTGCCTGTCTGAGTTTTGATTAAACAAGGAAACAAACAAACAACAACAAAAAACTGTCACTCATCCTACCCACCGGCAGTTTATTATTTTCCTGGAGACATAAATTTTCTTAAAGTAACTAAATCCCCCAACTTGCTGAGGATTTGATGCTCAGCATGATATGAATGAAAGGAGAATCACTGAGTGCCAAAGGAAGAGACATGCAAATATAAGAAGTGCCGGAGAGAAGATTCTTATGTTGATCAGGAAGCTGCACACTTTCTTTCCAAGCATGGTCGCAAAGGCAAATAGAGTTTCTGCAGGAAACAAATCTGATTACCTTTTCAGAGTAGAACATTATGGTCAAGAGAACAAATGGCAGTAATAAGTCTTTGCAAGCACTGTTCTAAGTGCTTTAAATATATAAGCTCATTTAATTCTCATAACATCCCCACAAGGTAGATTATTATTTTTCTCCTTATTACTTCAGAGGAAGAAAGTGAGAGACACATTTAGAAACTTACAGAAGCATAATCAGCTAATAAGTTGCAGAGTTAGGACACACTCAGGCAGTTCTGCTATAGAGTCTGTGGGCTTCACCTTACTATCCTGTCACATAAACTCACTTAAGTTTGAATATTTCCAGTATTATTTATTTTCTGTGTAATCATGGACAATTTCTCAAAGCATCAGTGTTCTTATCTATAAAATGAAAATAAGAGTACTGCTACACTCTGAGTTTGCAAAGAGGTCAATGAAAACAGTGCATGTCAAGTGTTTGTACAGAGCCTGGGTATGACAACCACTCAAGCAATGGTATCGCTGAAGTCACCATCATCAATGCCATGGACAACAACTTACATTTACTGGATCTGAGGACACAAGCGCATCATCAGGTGTTTTGTCTTTGTTTTTGTTATTTTACATCTTAACATCATGAAATGGAGGGCCTGGGTGAGTTGTTAAAGAGTCACCTAGAACAGCTGCAAGCATTTCATTCCAAATATCACTGTTCCATGTGCTTAAACTCCTGCATGAGATTAGAATTGTTTTTCTCATTTAGGCAGATCTCAGATTGGGGAAGTGCTATTGATTGCAGAAATGTATTTGAGCTGAAAGTTTCTTAGACTTGTATTAGGAGAAAACCCAAAAGGGCGTCATTCATTCACAAGCAGCTGAAAATTTGTTCCATTATCCATTTCCTTCTTATTTCCTGAAGAATCCTATGGCATTTAAAATCATCCTTTCCAGTTGTCTCTGTTTAAAAGGTGGTGGATTTAAGAGTCAGAAAGATGAGGTGCAGATTGTCCAAAGTTGGACTGATGGTTCGTGGTGGAGGTGCAGCTGGAACCCAGGTCACTCAACACTCCAAGCTCTGTGCTTTCTGATGTCACCACCACCGATAATAGTAGATAATAGATAACAGTAAATAATCCAATACCTACTTTCTCTATCATTGAGAAGCCCCCCCCCCAAAAAAAAAAAATGCTGTGGTTCACATTAGGGAGAAAAGACTCAAAAAGAAATAGCTGGTTTGTCAGCTCTGCTTTCCACTAACAATACTCATCAACATAGTCTCAGAGAAAATCTTTCTCTTGCCACTGCAAAGGGTGACTTATAAGGTGGGCATGATGACATGGTGATTGTCACTGCTAGGTGTCTCTGAAGGAGACTAGTTCTCTCCCCACAGGATCACTTGCTGAAACATTTCTGAGGTTTAGTTGTGCCTCACTCACACGTTAGAACACAATGTGGTGCCATCATTCGTTAGGCCCTTTGAAGGCAGTTTTGGTCTCACAAGGAAGAGACTTTCACCTTACTTCCTAAAAGTTCCCAGTGTCCTTCTAGTGTCTAGAGAGAGAGTCCACAAATTGTCAGGAGGAAAAGGGAGCTAGGTTATTTCAGGAACACATATTGAAGGGTTAGCATCTTTAGGGAAATTGCTGACTGGACAAGAAGGACAAAAATTAATAGCATTTACTAATCATCTTCTGTGTTCCAAGTGCCCATTCTAGGCACTTTCACATATATCTTTTGTTGTTGTTTACTCCCTAAGTTGTGTCTGACTCTTTGTGACCCCATGGACTGTAGACCATAGGCTCCCATGTCCATGGAATTCTCCAGGCAAAAATATTGGAGTGGGTTGCCATTTCCTTCTCCAGGGGATCTTCCCAACCCAGGGATTGAACACAGGTCTCCTGCATTGCAGGTGATTCTTTATGGCTGAGCCACCGGGGAAGTCATATATTACATGCAACAATGTTAAGTAAATATCAATATTGCTGTACTTACTGGGCTTTAATAAGAATTAAATAACAAAATAAATATAAAGTTCTTTGCACAGAGTAAACACACAAATCAGTAAAGGTGTCATAATTATTTTTTTACATTAGCATTGAGTTTTTGATGTTTACCCCATCTTAAGCATAGGTTCACCATTATAAATAAAGAAATATTTTAGACTGAGGTAAGTTCCACAGCTTGAGGCTTAAATTAAGATCATAAATTCGTTGCCCCCCAAGCACATAGAGTGAGTGTTCAAGTCAAGACTTCACTCACAGAAAGGGCTCAGTAAATAGCTAGTGTCATCAGTGTTATCAGTGTCATCATCATGTTCATCACCTTTATTTCTACATCATCCTAGGGCATTCCATGTTTCTTGGGAACTACAACTAGATGTTTAAAAGATAATTTTGATTTTTTAAACACACAGTTGCTTATATATATATTTGCAAAATAATCACTCATAGGAGATCATGGCAAAATATCTATTGCCAAATATTTATAAAAGCCTTTATAAATACAGTGAGAGCTAACCTGATAATAAAATCTTAAGAAAATTAGAAATGTAAACCCATGGCTGATTCATGTCAATGTATGGCAAAAACTACTACAATATTGTAAAGTAATTAGTCCCCAACTAAAATAAATAAATTTATTTTTAAGAAAAGAACATTAGAAATGCAATTCTGGCATCATCTTATGTTTAAATTCCTGGTTGAGAACTCTCCTGAAAACAAGTTTCTGAAATCACAAATTCTGTACAGAGATTGACCTCTTGGTTTCTCCAACTGAGCTCTCCCTTTTTCTCTTCCTTCCAGAGGATGGGAACGGGATAAAAGGAATCATTATCAGTGGGAGCTTCTGAAATAAGTACTACTCAAGCTTGTCTGGTAGCTCAGCTGGTAAAGAATCCACCTGTAATTCGCAGGAGACTCCAGTTCAGTTCCTGGGTTGGAAAGATCCACTGGAGAAGGGATAGGCTGCCCACTCCAGTATTCTTGGGCTTCCTTGGTGGTTCAGCCAATAAAGAATCCACCTGCAATGTGGGAGACATGGGTTCGATCCCTGGGTTGGGAAGATCCCCCAGAGGAGGGAACTGGCTACCTACTCTAGTATTCTGGCCTGGAGAATTCCATGAAATGTATAGTCCATGGGGTCACAAACAGTCAGGCACGACTGAGTGACTTTCACTTTGAAGCATCTCATAGCTGATCCCAACAGCTCTCCCATTTGTCACTATAGAGATATTTACTTGCGGTTTAATCCCAGAATAGGAAATTGGTGGGGGACAAGCTCTCAGTATTCAGATAACTGCTTGTTGGCTGAGATGACACATTTTGCAGTGAAGTGAGGCTCAGATGGACGTTTGGTCTCCTTGCCATCCTGGTTAGTGAATAACAGTAGCGGTGCTCTTGGGCTCCTCTGTTAAGAACCACTGTCCCCAGCATAGTTTATGCTCTTGTGGAATGTCTGAAAGTTGAAACGAAGACCGAACAATTTTTGTTAATTTTTAGCTGACTCAGTTTTCCGCTTGAAGTCATTTAACCCACACAATTTAAGGAAGCATGTAATGTTACTTTCCTATTTGTTGTTGTTGCTTAGCTGTGATGTTGTGCCTGACTCTTTGAGGCCCCACGGACTGTAGCCCACCAAGCTCCTCTGTCCATGGGATTTCCTAGGCAAGAACACTGGAGTGAATTTCCAAGTCCTCCTTCTCCAGGGGATCTTCCCAACCAAGGATCGAACCTGTGTCTCCTGAGCCACCTGGGAAATTTTATTTTATTTTTTTAATTAAAGATGAAGAAATAGATAGAGAGGTGAAACAATTTGCTAACATTTACTGGAATAATTGATGCTGGAGACAATAAGAGAAATTAAGTCTATCTTGTCCAAAGATAGTTCCAAAGAATATAGTTCCAAAGAACTATATAACAAAAGAAAATAGTTTCAAAGAACTCATTGCAGAGGTCCAAAGAATAGCAAGGAGAGATAAGAAAGCCTTCCTCAGCGATCAGTGCAAAAAAATAGAGGAAAATAACAGACTGGAAAAGACTAGAGTTCTCTTCAAGAAAATTAGAGATACCAAAGGAACATTTCATGCAAAGATGGGCTCGATAAAGGACAGAAATGGTATGGACCTAACAGAAGCAGAAGATATTCAGAAGAGGTGGCAAGAATACACAGAAGAACTGTACAAAAAAGAACTTCACGACCCAGATAATCACGATGGTGTGATCACTCACCAAGAGCCAGATATCCTGGAATGTGAAGTCAAGTGGGCCTTAGAAAGCATCACTACGACCAAAGCTAGTGGAGGTGATGGAATTCCAGTTGAGCTATTTCAAATCCTCAAAGGTGATGCTGTGAAAGTGCTGCACTCAATAGTCAGCAAATTTGGAAAACTCAGCAGTGGCCACAGGACTGGAAAAGGTCAGTTTTCATTCCAATGCCAAAGAAAGGCAATGCCAAAGAATGCTCAAACTACTTCACAACTGCACTCATCTCACATGCTAGTAAAGTAATGCTCAAAATTCTCCAAGCCAGGCTTCAGCAATACGTGAACTGTGAACTTCCAGTTGTTCAAGGTGGTTTTAGAAAAGGCAGAGGAACCAGAGATCAAATTGCCAATACCCGCTGGATCATCGGGTATTTTCTGGAACAAGAGAGTTCCAGAAAAACATCTATTTCTGCTTTATTGACTATGCCAAAGCCTTTGACTGTGTGGATCACAATAAAGTGTGGAAAATTCTGAAAGAGATGGGAATACCAGACCATCTGACCTGTCTCTTGAGAAACCTGGATGCAGGTCAGGAAGCTACAGTTAAAACTGGACATGGAACAATAGACTGGTTCCAAATAGGAAAAGGAGTACATCAAGGCTGTATATTGTCACCCTTCTTATTTAACTTATATGCAGAGTACATCATGAGAAACGCTGGGCTGGAAGAAACACAAGCTGGAATCAAGATTGCAGGGAGAAATATCAATAACCTCAGATATGTGGATGACACCACCCTTATGGCAGAAAGTGAAGAAGAACTAAAGAGCCTCTTGATGAAGGTGAAAGAGGAGAGTGAAAAAGTTGACTTAAAGCTCAACGTTCAGAAAACTAAGATCATGGCATCTGGTCCCATCACTTCATGACAAATAGATGGGGAAACAGTGGAAACAGTGTCAGACTTTATTTTTTTGGGCTCCAGAATCACTGTTGATGGTGATTGCAGCCATGAAATTAAAAGACACTTACTCCTTGGAAGGAAGGTTATGGCCAACCTAGATAGCATATTTAAAAGCAGAGACATTACTTTGCCAACAAAAGCCCGTCTAGTCAAGGCTATGGGTTTTCCAGTGGTCATGTGGATGTGAGAGTTGGATGGTGAAGAAAGCTGAGCGCCACAGAATTGATGTTTTTGAACTGTGGTGTTGGAGAAGACTCTTGAGAGTCCCTTGGACTGCAAGGAGATCCAATCAATCCATCCTAAAGGAGATCAATCCTGGGTGTTCATTGGAAGGACTGATGTTGAAGCTGAAACTCCAATACTTTGGCCACCTCATGTGAAGGGTTGACTCATTGGAAAAGACCCTAATGCTGGGTAGGATTGGGGGCGGGAGGAGAAGGGGACGACAGAGGATGAGATGGTTGGATGGCATCACCGACTCGATGGACATGGGTTTGGGTAGACTCCGGGAGTTGGTGATGGACAGAGAGGCCTGGCGTGCTGCAATTCATGGGGTCGCAAAGAGTCGGACACGACTGCGCGACTGAACTGAACTGAACTGTCCAAAGAACTTAATCTCTGACTATTTTTGAATCTCTTAGAATGTCATTATGTACATGGTATGGATTCTTTACTCTAGCTCAGATTTGTGATTTTGTACTGTTACATGACAGTTCCATGACTTGGAACTGGAAATTTCCTATAGCTGCTATTTTTCCTTCAGAATCTTCTTTTCCTTTTTCTGTATCTAAAACCAGACTTTAATGTATAGATATTTTCTGCCTTAGCTCTATGGACTTTATCAATTATGTTTATTTTATGCCCTCCAATTTTGTTTCTAGTTCTTTTTTTAAACTATTGTATACTACAGGGAATGATGAAATGTAATTTTCAAAAAGTTCTTCTGTGTGAAAATTTTATCATTTTGGGGTTGTGATAAGTAAAAAAAGTTTCTTTCTATTGCTGTGTTTATTTTATTTATAAATCTCTCATACCTAGAAAGATCAAAAAAATATATATAAATGTACCTTTTGAAAATTTATTTTCTATTGTTCTGTCCTTTTTTCATGTGTAGTTGTTTTCCCTCTTTAAAAATAAAACTTCATTCTAGCTATGGTGCTGGGTATAACAAGCGTTCAAGAATATTGCTGTTGATCTGTTTCAGACCCACAGTCAGGGCAACATTTTGACTTCTATGGCCCCTTGGTACTTTCATCTTCTTGGATCTTCTCCATCAAGATGTTAAAAATTATCTTTTCTGACTGCATTGCTATATAGATGACTATAATCTAAGCTGCACTTAGATTCTATTGATTTTTTTATTTTGTTGTAAAATAAATTAAAACATTTCAGGGCCTCTTAAGACTATTGTGGGCTCTTGGCACTGTGTCTATTATGCCTTTTGAATATCAACCCTGGCTTACAATGTATGAGCCCCTAAAGAAAATTGATCCAGACAGGAGAATCATCCCAGTTCAATCAATTAAGAAGGGGAGAAAATTTCTGTAAAATATCACTAGATTTTTCTTTTTTTGCCTAAATACTCCACACAAGATTTATTCATCACCAGTTTTCATTATTTGTCCCCAGAGTTTCTTCATGACATTTTTCACTTCTGCGTTTCTCAGGGTATAGATTAAAGGATTCAACATAGGAGTTACTATTGTGCAAAACACAGTCACAGCTTTGTCAATGGGGAAGGAGGTCATGGGTCTTAGGTAGAGGAATGAACAAGGTACAAAGAATAAGATGACAACTGTGACATGAGAGGCACAGGTGGACAGGGCTTTGCAACACCCTTCAGAGCTATGAGTTCTCAAGGAGCACAGGATGACAATATAGGAAGCAACTAGCATTGAGAAAGTTAGCAAACACAGCGACCCACTGTTGGCAGAAATCAGGGGCCCCAGAGTGTGTGTGTCCATGCAGGCTAGCTCCAGGAGAGGTATTAAATCACACATAAAATGGTCAATGACATTGGGACCACAGAATGGTAAGTGAACCATGAACAACATCTGGATCCCTCCATGGAGAAACCCTAAAGCCCCAGCCATTCCAACCAAGAAAGCACACACAGGTCGACTCATGACAGTCTTGTAGTGCAAGGGCTTGCAGATGGCTACATAGCGGTCATAGGCCATGACAATCAACAAGACAATCTCGGCTCCAGCAAAGAAATGTTCAGCAAAGACCTGAGTCATGCAGCCACTGAAGGAAATGGTGTTCTTTCCAGAGATCAAGTCAAAGATCAACTTGGGCGTTATGGAGGAAGAGTAGAAACCATCTATCATGGACAAATAGGACAGAAAAAAGTACATAGGAGAACCGAGGGCTGGGCTAGTGAAGATGGTGACTGAGATGAGCAGGTTACCTGCCAGTGTGATCAAGTAGATGATTATAAACACAGAAAATAAGAGTGTCTGCAATCCTGGATCCTGGGTCAGGCCCAGTAGGATGAATTCTGTTATGTTGCTCATTCTTTCCCTCAGTTCATCTTGAGTTGTAAGCACAAAGTTGATCTGGAAAGATCACAATATTTCTGAGTGATATTTTAAATTCTATAGAAAAAATTTCATTGTCTCTTTAGCCCAGGTCCCTGGGACTGGTGGAGCTACTCTTTTACTTACCTTTGATATTTTACAGAGAGTTGTAAAGAAGAATGGGAGGAGTTTAAATCTCTCCTGATTCATATAATTTAAATATATCATGACAATACCTTACAAATACCACAATAAAAGCAAAATATTTTTTATGAATATTGACATGCAGTTAACTTATAAACTTTCTTTTTAGCCCTGAATGTCTCACACATAGCTTTATTTTACTTTGGGGAACAAATTTCATTGATGATTCTTTATAAAGTTATTTTAATGCTTATCTATTAGAATGAATATTCATAGGTATATGGACACAATATTTTAAAAGTGAACTTTGTATCAGACATGAAAAGTACCAGTCAAACCTTACTTTATACCACCTGTGTTCTGTGACCCATTTTTCCTTTCTTTCAAATTAACACACATGCACACACAGGGACAGAGCTGCAGATGGAGTTTTGCCCCTCAAAATGCCAAGAAACTCTCTTTATAACAGCTCTTGGAGCAGCATTCACTCAACAGCCCCGGATGTTGTGTCTGGCTCTACAAGATAGTTATGTTCACTTTTCCACATCTTTGAATGTGAACATGTAAGTGGTACAAAGTTCCTGAAAAGTTCTCATTATTTCTGAAATGAACTTCCTGTGCAATTGTTCTTTCATCACATATAGAATAATGCTCTGGATTAGCTATATTACCCTACTCACATTTTGCTATGAAATGATGTAAGTCATGAAGTTTTCCCAAGTTTCGTATTGTCCAGACAAAAACATTAGGACCACCTGAGATAATACAATTTCTCCTTTTGGAATAAGTTTTATCAATTAAGATGAACTTGAAATTTTCATTACTAATTGGTAAAAATATTGAATATATATAAGTATACATTCGTTTCTTGGTGAGTGAACCTCTATATAGGTTTTCAAGATTGATTACATGTTGTTGTAACCAAAATCATTAGCTATTTTATTCATTATCTTTCTTTTTCTCTTTTTTTCCCTAATCCTTGACAAAAACATAACCGCATTTTTTTTTCTTCAAAAATTTCTGGGCACAGAAGTCAGTATCGTGATCTCTCAGCTTCAATAAAGATGAGGAAAGATGGCTTAGAGTTTTCAGGAAAGCTTATGCCTGAGTTATTTTTTTTTCCTCCATGACTCCAACAATGGTGCCTATGGCCAATCATTCTTCAAAGATTTAATTCACAAATCCTGACTTCAATGTGGTGGCATGGAAGTCATGAAAAGAGGAAATAAATTTTAATAATACAGAGATCTTCAGAATCAGTCTACTTAGTGAGATACAAATGTTAATCCCAATCTTGTTAAAGTGACTTTAGTGGTTTTCAACAGCATCTTGCCTGGGAACATTTCAGAGAGTATTTTCTATTGAAATTTTCACATCCTTGTGTCCAAATTCATTTTTAGAGAGAAATATTAAGTTTCAATTTACAGAATCTAACTACAAATATTATTTCAGTGAAATGAAATTGACTAAGTCAACCGAGAGTTGGACAGTGAAGAAAGCTGAGTGCCAAAGAATTGATGCTTTTGAACTGTGGTGTTGGAGAAGATTTTTGAGAGTCCCTTGGACTGCAGGAAGATCCAATCAGTCCATCCTAAAGGAAATCAGTCCTGGGTGTTCATTTGAAGGACTGATGTTGAAGCTGAAACTCCAATAGTTTGGCCATCTCATGCGAAGAGTTGACTCATTGGAAAAGACCCTAATGCAGGGAAGGATTGGGGGCAGGAGGAGAAGGGGACAATAGAGGATGAGATGGCTGGATAGCATCACTGACTCAATGGACATGGGTTTGGGTAGACTCCAGGAGTTGGTGATGGACAGGGAGCCCTGGTGTGCTGCGGTTCATGGAGTCGCAAAGAGTCAGACATGACCAAATGACTGAACTGAACTGAACTGAACCATCTTAAAATTTTGGGAAAAGAATTAGCTCTCACTAACTTGGATCAGTTGGTTGTGGATTCTTCAGTTTTTAGATTAAACCCAGACATCACTTTTTTCCCACCAGGCATTTGCCTGACAGCTGCAAATAGACTGTAAACTAACAAGGAGGACAGTGGAATTCTTATGTCTCTAGACAAATCTCCCATTTCCTGGATTTACTCAAAAAACAAGCTGTTTTAGTTAGGAAACTTTGATAGCTTTCAGATTTAATTTTAACTCACTTTCTGGGCTTATTATGAGATTATAAATGCATCCTCAAAACATATATTATTCAAATATATGCATAAAATTATTCAAATTAGATTCTTCCAATGAAATTGTAGAATGTATGTGAAAGTGAAAGTGTTAATCACTTAGTCATGTTCGACTCTTTGCGACCCCATGGATTGTAGCCTACAAGGCTCCTCTACCCATGGAATTCTCCAGACAAGAATACTAGAGTGAGTTGCCATTTCCTTCTCCAGGGGATCTTCCCAACCCATGGATCAAACTCCTTTTATTCCTGATTTAAGCCCTTCTTCTAACTCATACTAACCTTGGGAGCAGTGTCTTCCAAACAGATCTTCACCTTGTTTATGCATGGCTCTGTGGCTGTTATTTACTTCAAGGTCCTTGTTTGTAGTTCTTTCTTCATTGACTCTAGAGAAATGTTTAAATAGACTTTCAAAAAAGCTCAGGGTTTGGTAATACATTGACCTCTCAAGTCCTCAGAGGATTAGTAATTGGCCCTGTTGGAATCTTTGCTGAAGCATTAGCCAAGGACATTTTTTTTTTTGTTCCTGTTGACTCCCACAAACAACATTAGAGACCAGCTTTAGAAATGCAGTTAAGCTTTGTTTAAACATATACTTCTGGCTATGGGCTTCCCTGGTGGCTCAGGTGGTAAAGAATCCTCCTGCACTGCAGGAGACCTGGTTTGATACCTGGGTTTGGAAGATCCCCTGGAGAAGGGAATGGCTACCCACTCCAGTATTCTTGCCTGGAGAATCCCACGGACAAAGGAGACTTGTGGGCAACAGTCTATGAGGTCACAAAGAGTCAGACATGACTGACTCACACACACACACACACACACACACACACACACACACACATACGCATATACACACTCTTCTGGCTATAGTTTAGGATGAAGCTTAGGTAAGGTAAGTGCAAAGCTTGATATTAGGATCTTGTTGCTTATTTTGATCTTGGTGACTTGCCAAAGGATATATGGGGTTGTTTTAGGCATAGGGCAGAGTTTAGAGAATGGATTTCTCTCTGAAAACAAGAGTGTTTGGTATGATGTGGTTACCCTGAGAGTAGAAATGCCAGTCTTCAAAATTATGGGCCAGATTACCCTTGGACATTGTGACATGTTTATTAGTGACTGACTGAGGAGACTTAAATAGCAGGTTCCCAGCTCCTAACATCGAGTAATTTTTTTGTTGTTCAGTTTATTTTATTTTTTTAATTAATTTATTTATTTTAGTTGGGGGTTAATTACTTTTCAATATTGGAGTGGTTTTGCCATACATTGACATGAATCAACCATAGGTGTACATGTGTTCCCCATCCTGATCCAGGCAAGAACACTGGAGTGGGTTGCCATTTCTTTCTCCAGTGCATGAAAGGGAAAAGTGAAAGTGAACTCGCTCGGTCGTGTCCAACTCTTAGCGACCCACTGGTCTGAAGCCAACCAGGCCCCTTCGTCCATGGGATTTTCTAGATAAGCGTACTGGAGTGGGGTACCATTGCCTTTTCCTGGGTTATCATTACCATCTTTCAAATTCCATATATATGCATTAGTATACTGTATTGGTGTTTTTCTTTCTGGTTTACTTCACTCTGTATAATGGGTTCCAGTTTCATCCATCTCAATAGAACTAATTCAAATGTATTCTTTTTAATGGCTGAGTAATATCCCATTGTGTATATGTACCACACCTTCCTTATCCATTAGTCTGATGATGGACATCTAGGTTGCTTCTATGTCCTGGCTATTATAAACAGTGCTGTGATGAGCATTGGGGTGCATGTGTCTCTTTCAAATCTGGTTTCCTCGGTGTGTATGCCCAGCAGTGGGATTGCTGGGTCGTATGGCAGTTCTATTCCCAGTTTTTTAAGGAATCTCCACACTGTTCTCCATAGTGGCTGTACTAGTTTTCATTCCCACCAACAGTGGAAGAGGGTTCCCTTTTCTCCACACCCTCTCCAGCATTTATTGCTTGTAGACTTTTTGATAGCAGTCATTCTGACTGGTATGAAATGGTAAATCATTGTGGTTTTGATTTGCATTTCTCTAATAATGAGTGATGTTGAGCATCTTTTCATGTGTTTGTTAGCCATCTGCATGTCCTCTTTGGAGAAATGTCTGTTTAGTTCTTTGGCCTTCTTTTTGATTGGGTCGTTTATTCTTCTGGAATTGAGCTGCAGGAGTTGCATGTGTGTTTTTGAGATTAATTGTTTGTCTGTTGCTTCATTTGCTATTATTTCCTCCCATTCTGAAGGCTGTTTTTTCACCTTGCTTATAGTTTCCTTTGTTGTGCAGAAGCTTTTAATTTTAATTAGGTCCCATTTGTTTATTTTTGCTTTTATTTCCAATATTCAGGGATGGGTGTCATAGAGGATCCTGCTGTGGTTTATGTCGGAGAGTGTTTTGCCTATGTTTTCCTCTAGGAGTTTTATAGTTTCTGGTCTTACATTTAGATCTTTAATCCATTTTAAGTTTATTTTTGTGTATGGTGTTTACAAGTGGTTGACCAGTTTTCACAGCACCACTTGTTAAAGAGATTGTCTTTTCTCCATTGTATATTCTTGACTCCTTTGTCAAAGATAAGGTGTCCATAAGTGTGTGAATTTATCTCTGGGCTTTCTATTTTGTTCCATTGATCTATATTTCTGTCTTTGTGCCAGTACCATACTTTCTTGATGACTGTGGCTTTGTAGTAGAGCCTGAAGTCATGCAGGTTGATTCCTCCAGTTCCATTCTTATTTCTCAAGGTTGCTTTAGCTATTCAAGGTTTTTTGTATTTCCACACAAATTGTGAAATTATTTGTTTTAGTTCTCTGAAGAATACCGTTGGTAGCTTGATAGGGATTGCGTTGAATCTATAAATTGCTTTGGGTAGTATACTCATTTTCACTATATTGATTCTTCCAATCCATGAACACAGTATATTTCTCCATCTGTTTTTGTCCTCTTTGATTTCTTGCATCAGGGTTTTATAGTTTTCTATATATAAATCTTTTGTTTCTTTAGGCAGATATATTTCTAAGTATTTTATTCTTTTTGTTGCAATGGTGAATGGAATTGTTTCCTTAATTTCTCTTTCTGTTTTCTCATTGTTAGTGCATAGGAATGCAAAAGATTTCTGTGTGTTAATTTTATATCCTGCAACTTTACTATATTCATTGATTAGCTCTAGTAATTTTCTGGTAGAATCTTTAGGGTTTTCTATGTAGAGGATCATGTCATCTGCAAACAGGGAGAGTTTTACTTCTTCTTTTCCTATCTGGATTCCTTTCATTTCTATTTCTGCTCTGATTGCTGTGGCCAAAACTTCCAAAACTATGTTGAATAGTAGTGTTGAGGGTGGGCACACTTTCCTTGTTCTTCCTGACATTAGGCCTAAACATCGAGTAATTTAAAAGTCATGAACATATAAACTATCTTTGTGATGAGTACCTAGGTGACAGACTCTTGTAGCTCTGCCACACACAGAGAGAACCACAGGAATGTATAGTGATTTTACTGTATTCTATGCTTTCTCAGAGTAACCTTTGAAAAAATTCACGCTCAGCCAAGCACTTGTTTATAAAGACATCGAGAGGGAAAGATTAGAAACACTACAGAAAGGACACTCCACTGTAGTCTTCTCTCCCTCAGCTTCAAGGTGATGAAGAGCTGGCTGGAACTCTGCACAAAATCATCTTTTTTTCTAATCTACCTTTAACTTTAAACCAAACTGAGGCATTCCTGGAGTTCAGAACAGAGAAGGAAGCAATGCATTCAGTTCTGTTCTCAACAGTTAACAATTTTCTTCTGTTAGCTGTCACCCTCACTCAGTCTGTCCCATTCCTTTGATTTTTTTTAATTGCCATAAAATACATATAAAATGAAATTTACCATTTTAAGTACATAGTTGAGTGGCATTAAATACATTCATTGTTGTGCAAACACCTCACCAACCATCTTCATAATTTTTCACCTTTTCAGATTGAAACTCCGTATTCATTAAATAATTATTTATCATTCCTCCCTCACCCCACGTCATCATTATATAACTTTTGTTTTTTCATGAGGATCCAGGTGTCAATATATCATAATCTGTTTGGGAGGATAGAGGTTTTCTTCCTACTCTATGATGGGGAATCTTGAGGACATAGAGTAGGCGATTATGCTTATGTGCAGAAGTGACTGAGAAAATCACACTCAGCCAAACTTCTTTGTAGAATACACCTGTATGAAAATGAAGAAAAACATTGTAAGTAGGAAAGCTTTGCTTCTGTTTCCTCTTTTTCAGACTCTGATGTGGAGTTGATTGCAACCTTACCAGGAATCATCTGGAGTGATATAATTCACTGGGCATTTTGAGCTCAGGATGTTCTTCTACCTAAGGAATTCATCAGAAGTAGGAATGGTTATGCTCCCTACTCACAGAATAATGCCCTATTGAGAGACTGTCTTTGAGGAAAATGTCAGAGTCCTTGGGAATTTAGAGAAACACTTATTCACATAAGCAGAACATGGATTCCATCAACTTGACTGGTTAGTTGGGGTTTTGTCCTGGGAGGAGGATGCCAGCAGACACAGGATGACTGACCCATAGTGGGAACTTTCTAGCAACGACACAGAATAAGTATAATTCTGATTGATCATTGATTTCAAGAGGACAAGAAGGAAACTGCTTTTGTAATCATTCCTTTTTTTTTTTCCTTTTTTTTTCTTCTGTGACCCAGTACCTTAGATTTATCAAGACCCAGAGACACTCCGAGAGATAGTGAGGGACAGGGAAGCCTGGCATACTTCAGTCCATGGGGTCTGAAAGAGGGGGACATGACTTGGCAACTGAACAACAAGGACACTTTGAGTGTGATCTGGTAGTTGATAGAATGGTGAAATCAAGCAAAGAGATGGTGCATTCAATAGGAAGAGCAGATCTCCTAATTTATAGAAGGAAGGATGTATTGGAAAGGGAAATGAGCTAATAGTGAGAATTTGGTGGGAGAGGGAAAAGTAGGGGTGAGGTTAGGGATAACTGAGAAGGGATTTAAGTGATCACACAGTTGGAGCCAAAAGTACTATTTCCTTGTTTTGACCCCAGATTGCATGTGAATGGCAGTTCAGTTAGAGCATAAAGATTAATGACCAAAGGTTAAAATTTTGATAATTAATAAGCTAAGATTTCTAAGAAGATAGAAGTCAGTTGGATGAAGAACACACATAGCTACATTAAAACTAAATAAGAACCCTTGCATATACATTAACAGCTTTCAAGAGAGGGCAAAAAGAGGATATAGATACAGTTATTGATGGGGAGGCTTGAGATTGAGAGAAAGATTCTGTTTTGGTCCCGGTTTTTCCTGAGAAGTAGGGAGCATAGAATCCTCCTGAGATAAATGGAAATTTTGTGGGGGTAAAGTTTATAGGAAATTGTGAAAATTTAGAACATATACTAAAAAGAATGTGTAGGAAGACGGAACTGTTTGGAACAGCTAGAACATTTGCTGAAGAAGTTTTGAAGACATAGTTCACATTAGAGTTGAAGTTTTTGTTGTCACTCCTAGTTAATAATGGGCTCCCCAGGTTGCTCAGTGGTAAAGAATCTGCCTGCCAATGCAGGAGCTACAGGAGACTCAGGTTGGATCCCTGGGTTGGGAGGATCCCCTGGAGGAAGAAATGGCCATCCACTTAAGTATTCTTGCCTGGAAAATCCCACTGACAGAGGTACCTGGAGGGCTACAGCTAGCCCATGGGATCACAAATAGTCAGACACGACTGACCAACTGAGGAGCAATAGCTAGTTAATAATTTTCTTCAAGATTGCCTTATATCTCAGGTAGAGGGAAAGACACGATTGTGTATGAACTTGTGATTTAGATACTTCAGTTACTGTAGTGCATCACACTGAAGCAAAAATGTTCTATTTGGACTTGGTTTTATAAAGCTTGCCATGTATTCATTCTGTGTTTTGAGAACGAAGATAACTGCAAAAGTGATGGAAACCTTTTCTCTCCTTGATATTTGTAAGTCTTTTAAAAGATGAAATGAGTCAATGTAACTAGTCAGGATAGGATCATTTTGCTGTGGCAACAAATGAATCCTGAATTCTCAGTGGCTTAGCACTTCAACTTTCTTGTTCTATTCAGGCCTAATTCACTGAGAGATAGTTGCTCCTCTAGCACAGCCAGATAGCTACTGGTTGACACAGCTTGCTACACTGTGTGGCCCTGTCATCTCAGTGTGTGTCTTCCAGGCTTGCTGCAGCAGGAAAAAAGAAACTGAAATAGTCCTGGCGAGGAACATACTGACTTCTCAATGTTTCAACCTAACTGTGACACACTTCACTTCCTATTTAAAAACAAAGGGGCTAGAAAATATGGTAGTAATATATGGATTCTTAGTGATCAACAAATGTATTGGTAACATTTGGAAAAAAAAAAAAAAACAATCTCCCATTTCAGGGGTTTCCCAGGTGGTGCCGTGGTAGAGTCCACCTGCCAATGCAGGAAACACAAGAGACGTGGGTTCAATCACTAGGTCAGGAATATCCCCTGGAGAAGGGAATGGCAACCCACCCCAGTATTCTAGGCTGGAGAATCCCATGGACAGAGGAGTCTGGCGGACTGCAGTCCATGGAGTAACAGAGTCAGACATGACTGAGCGTCTCCCATTCAGAATAAATTACTTACTAAACCATTGAAGATTAATGTATATACCATGAACACCTTAGGTATGCCTATGGAATCATTTGGGCTAATTCAAGTCCTTCTGAAGGTATAACTAACTTTGATGGATTTGCAAGACTTGAGACCTGGTCCCAATTCGGATCCCTTTCTTTTACTGGGGTTATTTCCTTTAAACTTGCACTGTGTCTATATCTCAAATGATTTTCCATCTCATTGGTTTACAATTGGTCTAAAATTTTCCATTAAAATTTGAATGTGCACACTTTCTGACTTGATTGCTTACCTATCACCAACTTAATTTTTGTTGGTTCCGAATACTTTTCTATCCATTAGCTAAAGCACAAATCAGTCCCCCCAAAACTATTTGGATATCTTTTACAAAAACAGTGCTCCACAAAACTCTGCCTGGGAAATTGTATGCAAGATGGCTCTACAGTTGTGCCTGGAAGAATTTTATATCCATTCTTGGCTGTAGGCATAGAAAATAATTCATTTTGATAAGAGCCCAGATTACACTGTAAAGGGTGCCCCTGGAATTGTGCAGCACTTGGTACTAATTTTGGAATGAGTCCTGCCTTTATGTCACTCTCATTTCTCAAAACTCATTCACTTCTCATTGGTCATTATCTCTCACAATAATAGCTCTACCTTGCCTACAGTACTAAAACTATTCATTTAAAAAAATGTGGTTGTTAGAACTTATTGTTTATTTAAATATTGTGATTGTCAGGACTCATTTTAATTATTTGGCCTATTGGTTATATACTCCATATCTGAAGCTTTACAGAGAATTGTTCTGCTGAAAACAGTAACTGAAAGTTTTTCCAGCCTCTGTGATTCTTTAAGTTGATTAACAATGCCCCTTTGAGGGTTTCCCTGGTGGTTCAGCGGTTAAGAATCCACCTGCCATTGCAGGGGATATGGGTTCAATCTCTGATCTGGGAAGATCCCACATGTTGAGAAGCAGCTAAACCTGTGTGACACAACTACAAAAGCCCATGTACCACGACTACTGAAGCCCTGACACTTAGAGCCCAGGCTCTGAAATTAGAGAAGCAGCTGCAATGGGAAACCCGAGCACCTCAACTAGGGAGAAGCCCTCGCTCACTGCTACCAGAGAAAACCTGCGTGCAGCATTGAAGACTCGGTGTAGCCAAAAAAAAAAAAAAAAAAAAAAAAAAAAAACTTAAAAAATAAAATTAAAAAGTAATTATTTTTTCAAAAACAATGTCCCTTTGACTAGTAGTAATTTGTAGAAGTAAAGAAGTTTCTAATTGAAGAGCTTTAATCATCAGTTATGCAAATCTTGATATTTTAAGAAAGATGAACCTTTATAGATTCCAGAAAGCAAGGGGGTGAATAATATACTTAAAGTCACATATTTTAACTTCAAAATCATTATCCTTTCTATTAGTCACACCTGTCCTTATGATATGAATAGATTTTGTTTTATCTTCTCTACTCACATAAATTGTTACCCAAGGTTACGCTTTGGCTCCAGAGTTTCTTCATGGCTTTTTCCACCTCTGAGTTTCTGAGGGTGTAGATTAAAGGGTTTAACATGGGTGTTACCATGGTATAAAACACAGCCACTGCTTTATCAATAGGGAAGGTGATCGCGGGCCGAAGGTACAAGAATAGGCAGGGTACAAAGAACAAGACCACTACAGTAACATGGGAGGTGCAAGTGGAGAGAGCTTTTTGCTGTCCTGCAGTGCTGTGTGTTCTTAGAGAGCAAAGAATGAGAACATAGGAGATGATAAGAATAGAAAAGATTAGCATACACATCAGTCCACTGTTGGCAGCAACAAAAAAACCAAAGATGTGAGTGTCAGTGCTGGAGAGTTTCAGCAGAGGGAAAAAGGTCACAGATGAAATGGTCAATGATGTTGGGGCCACAAAAGGGCAACCAGACTATAAAAAGAATTTGAAGAAATCCTCCGGCCCAGGCCATGGCCACCAAGAGGCCACACACTTGCCTGTTCATTGTGATGGCATACTGCAGGGGCTTGCAAATGGCCACGTAGCAGTCATAGGCCATCACCGTGAGCAAGAGGATCTCAACTCCTCCAAAGAAATGCTCTGCAAAGAGCTGAGTCATACCCCCACTGAAGGAGATGGCTTTCTTTTGAGCAAGTAAGTCAAATATCATTTGGGGGGCCATAGTAGAAAAGCAGCATCAGTCTATGAAGGACAAGAAAGACAGGAAAAAATACATGGGGGAACCTAAGGCTCTGTTAGTGGTGACTGTCACAATGATGAGTAGGTTGCCTGCTACAGTGAGAAAGTAGATGAGGGTAAACAGAAAGAACAAGAGTTTCTGTACATCCAGGTTCTGTGTCAGGCCAAGGAGGAGGAATTCCATCACATTGTTCATTTGCTCCATGAATCCAGTCTGGCGTTCAGATAACTGACTTCTCTGAGAATAGCACAGGGATCACAATTGTGAGGATCAATTTAGACCAATCTCAGTAAGTTTTCTCAAAATTGTTTTTTGTAAGAAAAACATCAAGTAGATAAACCCAAGACTTAAAGTTGGGCCATATTATTATTAGCCACAAAATGAACACATAACTGTCTTCTCTCTCACACACACACCCCCACTCACCCACACATGAACATACATATTCATATACACAAACAGTTTTATCACTGTTGACATTCCAGTCATCTTTCTATAATTGTACATCGATGGGTATTCCCCCAAAATTGCTCATGTATTTTCTCCTGTAAGAAAAGAGGAATAAAAAGAAGACCCATACAAAGGAGCAGAGACTTGAGTTCATGAGAATTTACTCCCTTGTTTCCCTTTTCTAGTCACTTGAGCTGATGAGGTTAAGCTGCAGAATTTATTATTCTTACTTTAAACTTGTTTCAGGGTGAATACAAAAGATTAGGTAAATTCAACTCAAAATTAGGGATAATGTAGTTACACCTCAGAAAAAACTGAACTGAATGAATGCTTAAGGCTCCAGGAAGGTATAGCTTCTTTACCTAAGGTATATTTCTTAACAAGGTATAACAGGGCTTCACTGGTGGCTCAGGTGGTAAAGAATCCGCCTGCAATGTAGGAGACCATGGTTCTATCCCTGGCTAGGGAAGATCCCCTGGAGAAAGAAATGGCAACTCACTCCAGTATTCTTATCTGGAGAATACCATGGACAGAGGAGCCTGGTGGGCTACGGTCCATGTGGGTCAGAGTCGGACATAACTGAGCAACTGCACTTTAACTTTCGAGGTATAACTGGCAGTTAGATTTGCAAATTTATATTACATTCAAATAAAACTTTCTAAGAATACCATCACACAAGAAGAAAAAAGAAGACTATTCTAAAGAGGATAAAATAGCATGATGCAATGTAATATCCTCAAGATTTATATGAAACATTATGATTCACTACTTAGAGAATTTTTATCATGTTTAAGCTTCAGATAAATTTTGCAAATCAAGCTCGGTTTAGGGAAGACTATGAAAAATTCCCTAGGTCTCTTTAGAAAACAGGTACTTTTAAGGTAAGGAAACTAAAGCATTATAATTTGTTTAGCAGCATGTGTTCTGTGCAGTCAGGTATTTCTATATCCTGTTTTCACTGATTAGCAGCTATGTGATGTTATGTACAGACCTTAGTCTTACTGCACCTAAACTTTCTCATATACAAATTAAGAAAAATAACAGATGGTATGGAGGAATTGAAGAATATTCTTATTATATAGGTCAAAATGCTATACTAAAAGTAACGCATAACTTTCCACATACTCCAAATTTTTGATGAGTATAAAAGTGAAAAAGCAGACATGTCATTACTCTTATCCTTGAAATATTTGATTATTATAGTTGGTATTTAGAAAAAACACATATAAAGAGAGAAAATAAGTGAATTAAGTAATCAACTCAAGAGGCTAGAAAAGCAACTAATTATATTCAGAAAAAGTTGAATGCAGAAATCAATATATTAAATAATAGAAAACTAGAAGAGTATAAATGAATTCAAATGTTTTTTAGAGGGTGGGATGATTTGGGAGAATGGCACTGAAACATGTATATTATCATATGTGAAAGTGGTCGCCAGTCCAGGTTCGATGCATGATTCAGGGTGCTCAGGGCTGGTGCACTGGGATGACTCAGAGGGATGGGATGGGGAGGGAGGGGGGAGGGGGGGGTTCAGGATGGGGAACACAAGTACACCCATGGCAGATCCATGTCAGTGTATGGCAAAACCACCACAATACTGTAAAGTAATTAGCCTCCAATTAAAATAAATAAATTTATATTAAAACTGAATGAAATAAATGAGCAGACAAGCTCAGTAAGAGGCAAGTATGATCAAACTGTAAAAGGCCATTATTTTAAAGAAAATTTGAAGAAGTATTATGTGTAGTTCATAAAAGATTTTTTAACAACTGAATAGGCATTTTTCAAATAAAGCCTATATTTTATGCCATCACCAAATAAAATAAAAAGAAAATGAGATAGAGAAAAAAGGGTAGCATGCATTAAAGACTTTCAATAAAACAGATATCTTCAAAAACAGAAAATCAATGAACAAATATATATCTAATCTCTAGGTGGGGAAGAGCATTTTAAGCAAAATTCAATGGTATAAAAACTAGGACAAAGCTAACAGATTTAACTACATAAAGGTATAGAATATATTGCAACACCATTTGCAACAAGTATGATAGATAACTATTATCGCAGACATAGTTTTTACAAAAAAATGTTCTACCTACACAATTATAAAAATTAACAAAACTTTTTAATAAAAAGAAAATTCTTAGAAAAAACATTAGATGCCTTTACAAAATCCCTATTTCATAAACCATCAAGGAAATACAATTTAAAAAGAGTGAAATACTTTAAATTAGAAAATGAGCAAAAAATTATGATAGTTTTCTTAGTGCTGTGTTGATATAAAATATTCTGGAAAGAAATTTGACTTTGTATAATAAGGACTTTAAAATTGGTCATGCCCCTTGATCCAGTACTCCTTATTCTTCAGAACCTATTCTCTATAAAGATTATGGACAAAAACTGTGCACACAGGCTATATTTCATATTTTGTATGATAATGAAAAAGTGAAAACAATTCAAATGTCTACATAAAGAGGAAGAATTAAGCAAATTATAAAATATCAGGTGAACATTGAGGCTATATACAAGAAAAAAAATGTGGTGTGAAAAAATTCTTCCAACATAATATTGAGTGGAAAACACAAGATATAAAGCAGCTTCTTTATTATGATCTAAACGGTCCAAAATGACATATAAACATAGAAAAGCACCTGAAAGCAATGCTTTAAAGTCTAGTAATGCTTATTTGGATTATGGATTTAAGATAAATTTTGTATTCTTTATAAAATTTTCTGATCTGAATTTTCTACAAAGAGAATATATTACCTTTATAATAAGAAAAATATTTTAATAAAAGAGATACTATTCTGGGTGACTCCTTTTCTTATTATTCATATAAATCTGTGACAGTAGAAATGGATGTTTAAACCTAACTCACCTGTAATTTGAATACCCTAGTATGACATGGTTAGCATCACCGATTCAATGAACATGAACTTGGGCAGTCTCTGGGAGATGATGAAGGACAGAGAAGACTAGCGTGCTGTAGTTCATGGGGTCGCAAAGAGTTGGACATGGCGACTGAACAACAACAACAAAGTATCACCTTGAGAAAACGTGATAAAGAAATCACAGATTATACTTACCTCTCTGGATGCATATGGGAAATAAGTAACATGCTCATTTCATAACAAGGCATTACTTATAGAGCATAATTTGCTTGGAGGTACTGATCATTGAACTACCAATAATTGCTGCTTTAAAGGTTTATTCATTCTTTATCTTAAATGTACATTTTCTTTTCCTTACTTAATTATTTGAAAATGATTGCTGAAAGAGAATTCCTAGATAATGCTGAGTTCATGGATTGAGTTTTAGGTTCGCTTTATTGGCTCATACCATCTTGTGAGTGAGGCACACATATCTCAGCTCTGATAACACATTTCTTTAGTCAGACACCTTTCAAAGTCTTAGGCTTCAAAGGAAACTATAAGCAAGGTGAAAAGACAGCCTTCAGAATGGGAGAAAATAATAGCAAATGAAGCAACAGACAATTAATCTCAAAAATATACAAGCAACTCCTGCAGCTGAATTCCAGAAAAATAAACGACCCAATCAAAAAATGGGCCAAAGAACTAAACAGACATTTCTCCAAAGAAGACATACAGATGGCTAACATACACATGAAAAGATGCTCAACATCACTCATTATTAGAGAAATGCAAATCAAAACCACAATGAGGTACCATTTCACACCAGTCAGAATGGCTGCTATCCAAAAGTCTACAAGCAATAAATGCTGGAGAGGGTGTGGAGAAAAGGGAACCCTCTTCCACTGCTGGTGGGAATGAAAACTAGTACAGCCACTGTGGAGAACAGTGTGGAGATTCCTTAAAAAACTGGGAATAGAACTGCCATATGACCCAGCAATCCCACTGCTGGGCATACACACCGAGGAAACCAGAATTGAAAGAGACGCGTGTACCCCAATGTTCATCGCAGCACTGTTTACAATAGCCAGGACATGAAAGCAACCTAGATGTCCCTCAGCAGACGAATGGATAAGGAAGCTGTGGTACATATACGCACAATAGAATATTACTCAGCCATTAAAAAAAAATACATTTGAATCAGTTCTATTGAGATGGATGAAACTGGAGCCCATTATACAGAGTGAAGTAAGCCAGAAAGAAAAACACCAACACAGTATACTAATGCATATATATGGAATTTGAAAGATGATAATGGTAACCCTATATGTGAGACAGAATAAGAGACACAGATGCATAGAACAGTCTTATGGACTCTGAGGGAGAAGGTGAGGGTGGGACGTTCTGGGAGAATAGCACTGAAACATGTATATTATATGTGAAACAGAACACCATTCCATGTTCTATGCATGAGACAAATGCTCAGGGCTGGGGCACTGGGATGGCCCAGAGGGATGGGATGGGGAGGGAGGTGGGAGGAGGGTTCAGGATGGGGAACACATGTAAACCCATGGCTGATTCATGTCAATGTATGGCAAAAACTACTACAAAATTGTAAAGTAATTAGCCCCCAACTAAACTAAATAAATTTATTTAAAAAAAAAAACAAGTCTTAGGCTTCAAAATATAGTAATGGGGGAAAAAAAGCCTAACCATTGGAGGAAATTTCCATTTATGCCATCTTATTATACATGTGTCAGTCTTTCTTGTGCCCAGACAAAGTATATTAAAAAGAGCCACTTGCCCTGAGATCTATCCTGAATTAAAGCCCTGGAAATAGCAAACTGTTAAAGCAGAAAAAATAGGAATTTCAAGCACCATAAAATCAGCAACAAATAAAAGTTGATTTGAAGTAGCAATTCCCTGAAGTTAGCTCTTTCAAATCTTTTTCTTACTAAGCCTGTGCTCAGCCTATAGATATCTTCTTTGGCTCCTAGGAGTCTGGATCCAAATGTTTTGGAGACTCAAAACCACACAGCTTCTGTGATCCGGGGATGGTTATGCTTATATGGTCTTCCTGGGTTCATCTTTACCAACACTTTCAAGTGTGGTTACAGGGAAATATTTAAATAAGTATTACTCAAGTGCAAGGAGTTAAGGAGTCTCTGATCTCTCAACCCCCAGAGGATTAGAACTAGCAGCTTCAACCAAGATGGCACCCAAACCAGTTTATCCATTCTCTCTTTTGGTCATGGCATCTGTGATTAAGGAGATGAGGGAGAGGTATCTGGGCTGGGTTTGCAGCCTGTCTATGACTGTGTTTAGAAAATGATCTTGGACTCTGGGACCCAAGGCACAGAAGGTCCTAGTCATGGGATAATGGACGCATGAACTCCCTAGTGTTCATCGGTTCAGTTCAGTTCAGTTGCTCAGTCGCGTTCAACTCTTTGCAACCCCATGAACCGCAGCACGCCAGGCTTCCCTGTCCATCACCAAAACAGCCTTATTCATACCTGTCTCACAGAGTTGTAGGGGGGATTGAGGAAGATAACATGTGGAAATATCTAAGTCCCTGTAAAACTGCTATTCTACTGCGAATGCCCTGTATATAAAGGCATGTAGGCTAGAGTGGCTCAGATGGTAAAGAATTTGCCTGCAAAGGAGGGGATATAGGTTCAGTCCTTAGGTTGAGAAGGTACCCTGGAGAAGGGAATAGCAACCCAATCCAGTATTCTCGCCTGGAGAATTCCATGGACAGAGAAGCCTAGGGGGCTACAGTCCTTGGGATTGCAAAGAGTCAGATACGACTGAGCAACTGCCAGGCTAGAGAAACTGCTTTTAGTAATAGAATAGTGAATCATGATTAACTGTAAGAGTTTTGCTGCCTCTCCTGTTTGCTAACTATGTGATCTTAGGCAAGTTCCTCAGCCTATTTCTTTATACCTGAGTTCTAACACTTGTAAGGAAAGGGTGATAGGAGTACCTGTCACAGGATATTGTGGGGTTTCTACAAGTTAGCACATGTAAAGTGCTCACAACGGTGCTCGGCATAAAGCAAAAGCTCACTGTTGTCTGTTGTCACTTTCTGTATAGGAAACCAGAGCACATGGCTTGACTGATTCACGTTTCTGGAAAGAATTGTTTCAACTCACATGCATGGATTCTTTATTCTTATAGTTGGTAGAATCAGGGCAAACACAGAAATTAAGCGAGAAGGGAGGTTAAGTTTTAAAGTATTAAACACTGATTCATAAGTCACTGTAGTTCAGAAATCTATAGATATTCAGCCATCTCTCACTAAAAAATCTGACAGTGTAGTTGAGTCCTAGTAAGGTTGTAGGAGATACAGGATATGTGGATGCAATGAGGACTAACAGATAATGAGCACTCTTTATTCACATCACTGTGCTACATGTGGTATTTCATATAATTCTCACATAATCTCCTTGTGGAATATATTAACCCTACTTTATGTAAATGAAATTTGATGCTTACTGTGAGCATCTTTTGACCACGATCTAAAAGGTAATAATAAGTAGACCTTGGATTGGAATACAAGCTGGTCTAATTTCTAAGCTTGAGCTCTAGCAATTATGTTATTGTAGGGCACTGGATATTGATTCCGTGATGTGTTTCATGCACTGGGATTGGTGGAGGAGGAGGTGCTGATTCAGACCAGCTGTGCATTATTTAGAGGCTTTGCTTTTACCACCAGTGGCAGGGAGGACATATTCCTCAGACAAATCCCCTGTGTAGCATTGAACAGAAAGGATCATTGAGAAAACAGAATATTTCTCATCTTCATTTCCACATCTGGCCCTCATCTGGAATATCTTCCTAAGCATTCTGTTTGGTTTTCATTCTGGAAATTTTCATTCTGGAAATTTCCTGATGCTTTCAGAGTAGAAGGGAAGACTGAGCAGATGTTCAGACCTAGCACTAGGGGTATCCTCTATATGAATGGGGCATGGTGGAGTCCTAGAGAAATAATATACCAAAGACACAAACCTGGATATTGATGATCAATTCTATTTACTGTAAGATTTTATGCTTGTCACTGAACTTACCAGAACCTATAAAACAGCTTAAGTACAGCTTAAATAAATAGGGGTTAGTGGGAGTAACACCAAAAAATAACATATAAAATTATCCATTAGTGCTTTATGCATAAAAATATTTCCTGAAATAAGTTGAGAGAAAATTTTGCATTTTTCCACTACTATAATTTTATTGATCATCATTTATTGAATCCTGGCTAAGCTGTTCAATCTTGGGTAAGTTATTCAACTTCTCTGTGCCTCAGTTTCCTCTATCTTATTAAGAGGGATAATATATTATTATTATATTATCATATATATATATATATATATATATATATATATATATATATCAGAGGTTTATATCAACTATATGCCTCATAGATTGACTAGAATCAAATTAGGTACTTAGGTACTGTCTTGGGATATGGATTAAAGATGATTGTTTTTCAAAATGGGAGAAAGCTGGTCATGTCTAAATACCAATGGGAAGAGCTGAAAGAGAGGAGATAAAGGAGGGTGAGAAATTGGGAGAGAGGAAGAGATGAGGAAGAGGTAGAGGAAGGAGGAGGGGAACGGAATGGGAGGGGGGGAGAGAAGGAGAGATAAAGTTGTAGGAGTGAGAAGGGAGTAATCAGTAGAGGCATATTAGGTATGGCAGACAATGTTAGTTGTCCACAGAGTAGCTATTTCTCAACTTCTTTCTCTCAACCAAAACTCCATTTCTTCTGGTGCCAGATGGCCATGTGTTTGGGGGAAACTGTTGTTCATCCCCAGTTCATAGTGTGAATCTGAGTCAGTTTAAGTAACTATAACTATGTATTTCTCCTTTTTAGTGGTAAACTTAGGGACAAGCATGCGATATAATTCTCGCTAAGGAAAAAACTATGGGTATTCTTTTCAGAAACATTTTATTGAAATATAGTTGATTTACAATACTGTGTTAATTTCTTCTGTACAGCAAAGTGAATCAGAATATATATATATATATATATATATATGTATGTGTGTGTATACGTATACGTATGCATGTATGTATTATTTTCCATTATGATTTGTCACAAGATATTGAATATAGTTCCTGGTGCTAAATAGTAAAAACTTGTTTATCCATCCTGTATATAACAGTTTGCTTCTGCTAATTCTAAACTCCCATTCCATTCCTTCCTTCCCCTACCCACCTTCCCCCTTGGTAACCGCAACTCTTTTCTCTACGTCTGTGAATCTGTTTCTGTTTTGTAGATATGTTCATTTATGTCATATTTTATTTTATTTATTTATTAAAATTTTTATTGAAGTATAGTTGATTTGCAGTGTTGTGTTAGTTTCAGGGGTATAGCAAAGTGAAACAATTATACATACACATATACCTACTCATTTTTTGGTGTCATATTTTAGATTCCACATATAAGTGATATCATATGGTATTTATATTTCTCTTTCTGACTTACTTTTCTTAGTATTGTAATCTCTAGGTCCACCCATGTTGTTGCAAATGGCATTGTTTCATTCTTTTTGATGGTTGAATAATATCCCACTGTATATATGTACCACATCTTTCTTTATCCGTTCCTCTGTTCACGGACATTAAGGCTGTTTCCTCATCTTGGCTGTTGTAAATACTGTTGCTGTGAACGTAGGAGTGCCTGTATCTTTTTGAATTAGTTTCGTCTGAGTAAATACTCAGAATTGGAATTGCTGTGTCATGTGGTAACTCTAGTTTTGTTTCTCTGAGGAACCTCCATTCTATTTTCCATAGTGGCTGCACCAATATACATTCCCACCAACTTTATAGGAGGGTTCCCTTTTCTCCACATGTGGGTGCACTTCAGAGTGATGCTTCTCTGTTCCTAATAAGAGTCGTGAAAGCAATTTACTTTCTTTTCTGACTGATACTTTTTCTCAAGGGAATGCCAGAATTGACACTTATTGGTAATCAGTGGGATTTTGGACTGAGAAGTTACCTGAAACACTAAAAAGAACACACGGAAAGATGATTTACTAGCTTGTAATTGAACTTTACCTGAAACTGCTTTTTTTTTTTTTTACTGAAGGACATATATTATTGAGCTCTAAAATACCCTGAATTATGTCAGATAATCATTCTAGTATGTAGGGAAATGAACAGAAGAGTTATTTTGTCAAATAGGAAATCAAATTTAAGAATATGTGAACGTGGCAATCATTGCATGTATGAACAATGGCTGTTTTGCCTTCAAGCCCTATATTAGAGCCTCCTGAAGAATATCTAAACCTAATGGCTGCAGGAGTCTCTCCCTATAATCAGTTATTGGAGGATGATTAAAATCAGTATTATTTAAAAATGGTAGTGCAAGAATGAAAAGCCATTTCTCAGTCTGGTAAGTAGCAGCATAGAAACCAATTCACTGAAGAGGAAAATGTAAATCTACTCAATGAATAGAATTAAGGGTGGTGTTCCTTATGGAACGAGAAGTGGATTATAATGGTAGTGGCATCAGATGGACTGTACTGATTCTTACTAAGTATCCAGTGGATTCGTAATAGAGTTTGCAAAATGAGTCTTAGATAACTGGAACATAAGGAGAACCTTGGATTATATCAAATGGGGTGATCTGAGTGAAAATTAATTCAAATAATAGAAAGATAATTGTTGCTAAAAAGGGAGCCAATAAATAAATCATAATGTACCTGTTTTTGGGGTTAATACAGGTAAAACTGGTAGGATTAATTTGATTTCAACGAAATCTGTGACAATACTGATATTGATGATGAAACATGTTAGAAAATTGAATTAAAATCTCCCCATGATATTCATCTGATGAAAGCTGATTTGTTAGAGGAGGAACTAGAATTAGTTAACAATCTATGAATTGTTATATAATCAATATATTGATACCTTTCATAAAGTTTAAATTTTAGTGGTGGCAGGAGGTAAAACAGTTATCAAACTGGTACATCCTTACGAACAAGTGTATGGTGAAATATTTGGTTAACTGAAATGCTTCTTTTAAAAATGCCTACACCTCATTTGATAATACCATGTATTAGCATTTTGGCAGGTGTCCATCTGTTTTTATTCTCTTCTATAAATGATATATGCAGGAGATGAATAATTATGAATGATTTTAATTTAATGGCTTGACCAGGAGTCAGAGGATAGAATCTGTGGATTTCTGGGGCATGGTTTTCTGAAAAGTCTCAGAAATTTAATGTAGCATTGGATATATTAAATACTATATTTAATATAGTATTGGAGGTCTTATCCAATATAACGTGCTAAGTCGCTTCAGTTGTGTCCTACTCATTGCAACCCTATGGACTGTAGCCCACCAGGCTCCTCTTTACATAGGATTCTCCAGGCAGGAATACTGGAGTGGCTTGCCATGCCCTTCTCCAGGAGATCTTCTTGATCCAGGGATCAAACCTGCGTCTCTTATGTCTCCTTCATTGGAAGGTGGGTTCTTTACCACTAGCACCATCTGGGAAGCCTATCCAATACAATACAGCAGGAAAATAAAATAAAAGATATAAAGACGGGAAAATAAAATATAAGACCATCGTTATTCACACAAATCATTTTATATATATCGACTCAAGGGCTCAGCTGAACAGAAGAGAGAACTGAGTTGTCAGATGACAGAGGAATGAATAAATTAATAAGCCACAAATGAAAGCAGCAGCCTTAATCATTTGTTGACATAGTATAAGTGAGAGGTTAAAACTAGAGTAAGTGTCAACTTCCCTTTGTTCCATTATCCCTCATGAAACATTGCACAGTCAAGAGTCAGGTGGATTAGCACAGATATGGGAGTCATCTCATTGTTGAGGGATCCCTGAACAAAAGTTTCCCAGAATTTTATAGACCTGGCAGAGGGGAAAGGATGAAGGAGTGGAAAAGGGAAAGGACTAGCGGGAGTGGATGTAAGATGTAAATCTTATCTTACGAGTAATTATATAAAATAGAAATGGTTTAGCACTCCAATTAATAGGCAAAGATTGGCAGAATGGACAAAATCATGATTCATATATATTTTATCTACAAGTTTCATAATTCAAAGACACAGATAAGTGGAAAGTGAAAATGGCAAGAAAGATATATTATGGAAATAGTAACAAAAAGAGAAGTGAAAGAACAGAAAATGCAAATATAGAACAAAATAAACTTTTAGGCCGTAAATTGTTGTTATAGACCAAGAAAAAGATTTTATAATGGTTAAATAGTCAGTTACTCAAGATATAATAATCATGAACCTATATGTATCTCAACCTCCTCTGGTGACCTCAGTCAGTGAGTAAATTTTCTTAGGGATATTCCACCTGGATGAAACCCCATGGTTCCATCATTTAGAGTCCTTCATACCTCAGCTCTTGATACCCAAGGGCTTGTATGAGGAGTACTTTATCACATAGTTTTCCAGACCAAGAATGCAGGCTGTTAAAGTGCAGGGAAAGAAGCAATCAGGTGAAAATGTGTTGTTCATGGATGAATTCTCCCAAATATCTGCTTCTAGGAAAAATCTTAAAAAAAAAAAAAAGAGAGAAATTAATTCCAGGGAGGATAGCGCCTTAGATAGAAAAGTTGATTGTTTGATGTTCTCAGTATCCTCTCTGAACACTAAGATTAATGGAGAAGACATTTCCTCATTTTAAGAGAAGACTAAGAAGGGCTTATTAGGTAACAGAAATGTTTGTGTCTCTTCTATATCCATAGACTAGGTTCTGAAGATCAGAGGATTCTTCTTAGTACCTAAGACTTTGGGTTTAAAATTCAACATAGCATTTTCTTTTCTTTTGACTTGATTTTCCAAGGCTTTGGAGCATGCTGAACCCATTTAAATAAATGTGTGTCATCTTGACAGAAATGTTTCCTGTAGCATTGTCCAGGCAGTGGGGACTTGAGAAATGTGCGTGATTTGACATTACAAGTAATGGTTATTTTGTATTTCTAAATACTTTGGGCATTCTTCTTAACTACAGGGGAAACCACGGTAAGTGAACTAGAACTGATGTTTTTTTTTATTGAGTCTTAATAGTTCTGGTTTTTTTCAGGGGATTTTTACAGTGAACATCATTAAATATTTATTCTCTGATATTTTATGCAGAATTATTTTAGATACCCTGGGATCTTTAGCAGAAATATTTGTTATCCTTCCTGTATATGGATTTATCTATAATTTATCCGGAATAGAATTACAATCCGTGGATTCTGAAGACAATTTTTAAGTCAGCATAGGACTGAGGGGAATGTCAGCATTTAGATTATATTTTAACTTTACAATATTGTATTTGTTTTGCCATACATTGACATGAATCCACCATGGGTGTACATGTTTTCCCCTTCCAGAACCCCCCTTCCACCTCCCTCCCCATCCCATCCCTGTGGGTTATGTTTTTTGAAGAAATTTGTCAGCTCATATTGAATTCCAAATTGAAAATGTATAAATTTATAGCATTTACAAGGGAAAGTGTACCCTTTGCTGTGGTTGGGAATACACATTTAACCCCAAGTTCTGAGGCACTTTTTATTCTGATTATTTTCAAACTTTCTTGGATCTTCTAACCAGGCAAGATCTTATTTCTGCCGAAGTGGATGTGGTCCCTGAAATATAACTGAGCTTTTGCATCCCTGACCTTAGACCTTTCTCTTAGAGAGTCAAGACACATATTGCTGAAGATAAGAGATGAAAGTTAATTTTCTTGGTCAGCTTAAAGTGATTTTTCTCTTCCCCCTTGTATACACTGGACTTAAGTCATCTTATGGGAGGTAAGATGTGGTGGGATAAAAAATCACTGTGTTGGCCATTTAAAGACTTGGATTCTTATTTACCACTAATCAGCTGTGTTTACTCTCTGGGTCTCAGCTTCCTTAACTTTAAAGAGCATATGAGTTGATAAAATGCAAGGTCCTGGAAGAATTTTCTTTTAAACTTTTTATTTGTATTGGGGTATAGCCAATTAACAATGTTGTCATAGCTTTAGGTGACTCAGTCATACATATACATGTGCCCATTCTCCCCCAACTCCCCTCCCCTCCTGGGTGCCACGTAACATTGAGCAGAGTTCCATGTGCTACACACAGTTCCATGTATTGATTCATTTTAAATTCAGCAGTGTGTACACGCCCATCCCAAAATCTCTAACTATCCCTTGGTACTGGAAGAATTTTAGGGCACAAAAATTCTGAACTTGTTAAATAGATCCTGAACTCATTAGCATCTGACTGTACATCACACAATTTAGCCAAATAATTGCCATGGGTTACATATGGTCATAGGTGGAGGCTTTATCCTAACTCTGACATTGCTGATTCCAAGAAGTAAACTAGACCTATGCTGGAGAGCTAAATTCCAAAGAGCTAGAGACAGACATCTTGATTTTTAATACACACTGCTCTATTTTATTTTTGTGTCATGGCTCGGGCAAGTTGTTTACCTTCTAACCACATTTCCTTATCTTCAAAGTAGATAATAGTTTACCAACCTCATAGGATTGTTGTGAAGGTGTTGTAAATGGAATAGTGAATGTAAAACTGTTAGTATAGTGTGAACACAGCAAAAACCCAACAACATTTAATGAGTGTTTTAAGAATCATATGGTGAAGATTAATCTCTGCATTCTATTAAGAATGAGAAAAAGCAGATTTATTGTAAAAGTTTGTATTTCATAATGTGTGAGTATGTGGAATTTAAACAAGTAATAAAGGTTTCTCTGCTTGGAAGGAAGTTTGTCTGTTAAGTTCTTGCCTCTCAACTGCAGTATGAATGCCCTTATGAGAGAAAATAATTACTCTGTGATATTAACACTCTATTTCTCATTTCTCCAAAAATATGTATTGTAGAGGATTTGAATGTTAATAGGCACAACTAAGTCTAGTACAGAGGAAGAAAATGATCATGTGTTTGAGTCTGTCTGATAAGAGATATCAAAGACACTGATAAGATAGAACTATTTTTAACTCACTTCAAGGTTTGCAAGAAACTGAAACAATATGTGAAATAATAAAAATGAATGAGTCACATTTGCGATTTTCTATGTGATTTTGATCATGAAATCCAACCTTTGGTACAGGGCTTCATAGAATTACAAAAACGTATTATTAGGTTCTTGGTTCTCCCAAGGGCTGTCTTCTCTAGGGAAGAACTGGCACTTAGAAGCACATTCAACTTGTTCCTCAGGTGTTCTTTTGATTCTCTGATGCACTGACCTATCCAGAAGGGAGACTACTATCTTGGGGCTTGGAACTCTAAAGCTAGCCTCTCAACAAAGAGCTGATGGGATCTGTAAGAGGGTTCCTTTCCACATACCTCAATATTCAACTTGACCATGTGTGACTGGGAGAACTCATTTTACTCTTCACTGCTTTTTTTTTTTTTTTTGCTTTAAGAATATATAAAGAGAATAATAGAGTGTGAGATATAGGAAAAAGCGATCATTAATAATGTCATCATTAATGTTCTATACAACTTAGTTTTATATGCTACCTTAAAGTTTAGTTGAATAATATGTGTATTCCTCAACAAGTAAGTTGAAATAGAAAGAGTAAACTGATCTGTTTGGTTATTCAGATAACTTACTGGCTACAAGTATAAATGGTATAAATTAAATGCAGAAGTCAATAATCTTTGCTTGGTAGGATAAAGATGGGATTTAGGGTAATTATAAGTGATCCATAGGGCAGTCAGGGCAGCCTCACCCCTCACAGTAATTTTCTCAAATCAGTGAACACCCAGTCCTGCCCCTACTCTATGTGAAGCTGGTGATTTGATAACAATTTTAAGTACATTAGAGAAGTTACTTTAATTATATTCAGATATTTCTTGGGGTCCCATGATGTGTCAAAATATAATTCCCTATGTCTCTTTTCTCATGCATATTCCAATCAATTCAAAATCACATAGTTTGAGCTTTAGAACTCTAAGACAAAACAAGAAGATTATATTTAATTTCTAATCATAGAATTAGTAATGTAAGCTGTAGAAATTTGGAAAATACTGAAAAATATGGGAAATAAAATATCAACCATAATCTCACATTCAGGAACAAATGTCCTCAATGCATTAAATTATTTTTCTTACCAATCTTCTATACATATGTTTTAACATAGGTTAGAAAAGTATATAAAATTTCATAAGTAAAATTTTTGAATTTGAATTTCATTTTTAAAAGATGCATATAAAATCTGTAATCTTTAAATGCTAATTCAATAATTATATTCACTAAACTTTCCCTATTTTTAAATAATTTGTAAAAATAGACTATTTTGTGATTTTTAAATTCATGTTATTTTGTGCATAAACTTTTAGATTATCCTCCAAAATTGTTACTTTTAATGTCCAAATTATTCCAATAAATTGATGTTCCATTAAAGTATTTCAGACACTATGGCCAAGGAAATTGAATTTCTTTCTTCTGGGTAGTCTATGTCTTATAAAAATAGTTTGAGATCAGAATTAAAAAGACTAGGTCAACAAAAATAACTTTTAAGATACTATTCCTACAGAGTTTTGCGAAAAGCAAGACTCATCTGTGACATTATCAGAGTACTGTTAAAAGGCAGAGTTTTGGTGTATTTCACTTTTTTATGGTTCTTTTCTCTTTTACTTTTTAAGACAAAGCATTCGTTCTCAGAATTTTTATTACCCACACCACATAGAAGGAGAATGAAAGAAATGTGACTGTGTTCATTCTACTAGGTCTTACACAGAACCCCCAAATGCAAAAAATAGTGTTTGTGGTGTTTTTTGTCTTGTACACGGTAACCCTCTCAGTCAACCTGTTCATTATGATTACCATTACTACCAGCCAGGCTCTGAACTCCTCCATGTACTTCTTCCTGACCCATCTTTCCTTGATAGACACAGTTTATTCTTCTTCTTCAGCTCCTAAGTTGATTGTGGACTCCCTTCATGAGATCAAAACAATCTCCTTTAATGGGTGTATGGCTCAAGTCTACGCAGAACACATTTTTGGTGCTACTGAGATCATCCTGCTCACAGAGATGGCTTATGACCGCTATGTGGCCACCTGCAAACCTCTGCACTACACGGCCATCATGAGTCACAGGCTGTGCCTCCTCCTGCTGGGGAAGGCCTGGACTGGAGGATTTCTCCACGCAACTATTCAGACCCTCTTTACAGTCTGGCTGCCCTTCTGTGGCCCCAATGTCACAGATCGCTTCATGTGTGACTTGTACCCTTTGTTGAAACGTGTCTGTGTGGACACTCACATCCTTGGTCTCTTTGTTGCTGCCAACAGTGTGTTCATCTGCTTGTTAAACTTCCTTCTCTTGTTGGTCTCCTATGTGGTCATCTTGCACATCTATAGTCCCTAAAGAACTATAGCCTGGAGGGGAGACGCAAAGCTCTTTCTACGTGTGTCTCTCACATCACAGTATTTGTCTTATACTTTGTGCCCTGCATATTTCTGTATCTTCGCCCAGTCACCACTCTGCCCACTGATAACGCTGTTGCTGTCTGTTACACAATGGTGGCCCCTATGTTAAATCCTTTAATCTATGCCCTCAGAAATACTGAGGTAAAACCTGCTATGAAGAAACTCTGGAAGAAAAAAGTGACTTCAGATAATAGTTAAACAGAATCATTAAACATTACAGATAGAAGTAAAAGAGGTACTCTAGTCCAAGCCTCTTGATGAATATATCGAATCTAACGAGGGCATGAATAATACTTGCTGATAGCCACTTAAGCACAAGAACTAAAGCTTGGGTTGGAATCCAGACTTATTGTCTCCCATCTCTCACTCTCCTTATCACAACTTAATGCTTCTTAATCAATAAATACTTATCAATTAACAGGAAATCTGTAAATATCTTCAGAAGCTAAAAAGTACAAATCTAGAGTTTTGAATCGGTCTTATTATGTAACGTGGAGACATGTTGGTTACTACTGTTTATTAAAAAAAGTGCCTAATGATATCTGTTTACTTTGGACTCTGGCCTCAATATAGATGTTTTGTGTGGGAATTATCTTGTTCATTAAATCTTGGTTGTACAGTAAAAGAAATACTATTTATGACATGCCTATAAGACTAGCATTGTTATGTATTTTCCATATTGTATTAGGTGGGGTCCAGTCGGAGAACAGAACACAGTTATTTGAACTGAAAAAGTTCACATGCATTCATTAATTACATCAGGGCGCTAACTATATAAAGGGTAATGAGCTCTCTAAGAAAAAGCCCTTTGACTGAGAAACGAGTATCCAAGGAAGGGATTCATTTTGAATGTGGACTTCTTTCCCAGGCCAGGATTTCAATCTTTTGGAGAAAGTGTAGATTTTGCCCATGGATGAAGGGATGGTATGTTTGACAAAACTTTAAGTTAGTGGTAGAACTGAGATACCTACTGAGATATTACTCTTTGTCCACATACTTTTTACTCATTAAACACAACTCTAGGGTGTCTTTTCCACAGTTCGGACAGAAATGAGGTAATGAAACTGGTGATATTTATTAAAAAAAAAAAAAAAAAAACTTCACATAGTTTCCCACTGAGCTTGATCAGATGGTCCCAGAGATGATCATTAGTTCATCAGCTGTAACAGCGATCTCTACTCACATTGCACTTCATTGCTTATGCTACTTTAACTTTTTTTCTCTTGAAGTTCTGGTACTTATATCACAAGACAATTTTAATTATCCTTAAAACAGTTAAAACACGTTCTTTTATCAGTTCTATTTCACTCTTCCTTTGCATTCATGTACCGTGTTCCTCAGACCAGCCTGCTACCACCACAAACCCATTCATGTATGTTTTTGTGCTTTGTTTTGTTACTAGTCACTGCTGTCAAGAGTTGCAATTATGCCAAACTACACTCACGTTTATAATTTTTATGAACAGTTTTGAAAATTTATGAAAATAGTAATTGAAAACATTGGTATCTGTATGTTAAGGTACCAACAACATATTATATAATAATTACATCATATAATCTGGCTTCTAATTTTTAAAATAAAAGCTTTTTCATATGTGAGGAAACCTATATAACACTTTATTTTCTTAATATTTAAAAATTGAACTTGGCACACACATTTCTACAGATCCTCATAGTTCTTTTTTAAAATTAATTTTAATCAGAGTATAGTTGCTTTACAATGTTGCATTAGTTTCTTGCTCTAAAGCAAAGTGAATCAGTCATGCATATACGTATATCCCCTCCTTTTTGGATTTCTTTTCCATTTAGGTCACAATTGACTAGAGCTCTCTGTGCTATACAGTGGGTTCTTATTATTTATTTGTTTTATACATAGTAGAGTGTATATGTCAGTCCCAATCTCTCAATTCTTTCCACTCCCCCTACCCCACTTGGGAACCATAAGTTTGTTCTCTATACGTGTGATGCTATTTTTGCTTTGCAAATAAGTTTATCTGTACCATTTTTTAGATTACACATGTAAGTAATATTAGTCAATGTTTGTTTTGCTCTTTCTGACTTACTTCACTCTAGGTGAAGAGAGTCTCTAGGTCCATCCACATCTCTGTGAATAGCACTATTTCATTTTTTATAATATTCTATTGTATATATGTACCATATATTCTTTATCCATTCCTCTGTTGATGAATGTTTTGATTGCTTCTATGTCCTGGCTATTGTAAACAGTGCTGTAATAAACACTGGGGTGCATGCATCGCTTCAAATTGTGGTTTTCCTAGGAGTTGGATCACTGAATCATATTAGCTTTTTAAGGAACCTCCATACTGTTTTTCATAGTGGCTGTACAAATTTATGTTCCCTACACATTTCATGGTACCTTGTCCTTCCACTATTTTTATCCACTATAATTTATAACACCTTGTTGTAATTTTTTACTCCCTCTTGGGAGTTTTTCAATGGATCTTAAGCTTTTTGAAGGCAGAATTCAGGTCTCTCTCTCTCTCTCTTTTTTTTTTTTTTTTACCATTGCAACCCCAGCAACTGTCAATGTCTGGTGCATACTGTGTGCTCAAAATGTTTATTAGTTAATGAATTAAGACAAAAAAGAATAAAAGGAGTGCATTTATCTTGAAATTGCTTTCTATGTAGACAGAGCCATGCATTTTTAAAAACAGCTTTTATAATGAAATGTTACTGAAAAGTAAATAGGTTAACTGAAGAATATAGCTTAAAGAGTTCATATTAATAAGATAAAAATTCTTGCTGAGAGCAGGGAGAATATAAAGGTAAACTATTCGGTCATATGCTGAGAAGTGTAGTTTAAATTTCTTTCTCATTCTCAGTTTAAACAGGAATAAAAGGAAATTGTAGTTCCCTCTGAGGTCAAGCCAGACTTTTCCTTGAAGTTGAACCAACTTAAAGTATAAATGAATTCCCTAGCCTCTAGTACTACTTTTTGGATTCCATTTTAGTGAATTTAATTATTTTCCTTTATATATTCACCCACACATTCAATATTTATCGTGCATATGATATTGTGTTATCTTGTAGAAACTATTGCTATATAGTAGGCATGTACTTTACAGTACTTTACAGAGTATGACTGTATATGGCAAAAATAGAAATTCTTTTCTGACATCAAAATGTTCTTTTATTTGAGTCATTACTCTTTTTGATGTGTTACCAGCAGAGCATGGGTTATATAAGCAATACTAAATGGTGCTGAAGGCTACAAGGAAATTTGGCAATGGTGTAATATTTATTATGTACCCTAAGAGGTAGACAGGGCCAGTGTGCTTATAGCATTAAATAGTTACATACTATAATATTGCAGGTACCATGTGACTATCAATTGTGATATATAAAAACAAGCACAGTTATTAATGAAAAATTATTAGATTTTTAATGAAAATGATCCAATATATACACTGTTAAGCACAGGTCCTTGCTCAGTAAATGATTAGTAGTACAATTGTCTAAACATTCTGTCATCATTGCCTGGAAGTTCAGTGAAGTTCAGGGCATGACCTGGGAAATTAGTCAATTTTGATTACTGGCTTTCCAATGCATCTACTTTGATGCTTTCCTCTTTATGGCACTTTTTGATACTTTCCTTTTTCTGCTTCCCAGGTGGTGCCAGTGGTAAAGAATCCCCCTGGCAATGCAGGAGATTCAAAAGACACAGTTTCAATTCCCAGGTCAGGAAGATTCCTCTAGAGTAATAAAATAAATAAAATTGACAACCACTAGCCAGACTCATCAAGAAACAAAGGGAGAAGAATCAAATCAACAAAATTAGAAATGAAAACGGAGAGATCACAACAGACAACACAGAAATACAAAGGATCATAAGAGACTATTATCAGCAACTATATGCAAATAAAATGGAGAACTTGAAAGAAATGGACAAATTCTTAGAAAAACATAACTTTCCAAAACTGAACCAGGAAGAAATAGAAAATCTCAACAGACCCATCACAAGCATGGAAATTGAAACTGTTATCAGAAATCTTCCAGCAAACAAAAGCCCAGGACCAAATGGCTTCACAGCTGAATTCTACCAAAAATTTAGAGAGGAACTAACACCTATCCTACTCAAACTCTTCCAGAAAATTGCAGAGGAAGGTAAACTTGCAAACTCATTCTATCAGGCCACCATCACCCTAATTCCAAAACCTGACAAGGATGCCACAAAAAAAAGAGAAAACTACAAGCCAATATCACTGATGAACATAGATGCAAAAATCCTTAACAAAATCCTAGCAAACAGAATTCAACAACATATTAAAAAGATCATAGATCATGACCAAGTGGGCTTTATCCCAAGCATGCAAGGATTCTTCAATATCCGCAAATCAATCAATGTAATACACCACATTAACAAATTGAAAAATAAAAACCGTATGATTATCTCAATAGATGCAGAGAAAGCCTTTGACAAAATTCAACACCAATTTATGATAAAAACCCTCCAGAAAGCAGACATAGAAGGAACATACCCCAACATATTAAAAGCTATATATGACAAACCCACAGCAAACCTTATCCTCAATAGTGAAAAACTGAAAGCATTTCCCCGAAAGTCAGGAACAAGACAAGGGTGCCCACTCTCACCACTACTATTCAACATAGGTTTGGAAGTTTTGGCCACAACAATCGGAGCAGAAAAAGAAATAAAAGGAATCCAGATTGGCAAAGAAAAAGTAAAACTCTCACTGTTTGCAGATGACATGATCCTCTACATAGAAAACCCTAAAGACTCCACCAGAAAATTACTAGAGCTAATCAATGAATATAGTAGAGTTGAAACATAAAATTAACACACAGAAATCCCTTGCATTCCTATACACTAACAACGAGAAAACAGAAAGAGAAATTAAGGAAACAATTCCATTCACCATTGCAACGAAAAGAATAAAATACTTAGAAATATATCTACTTGAAAACAAAGTGAAAGAGGAGAGTGAAAAAGTTGGCTTAAAGCTCAACATTCAGAAAACTAAGATTATGGCATCTGGTCCCATCACTTCGTGATAAATAGATGGGGAAACAGTGCAGACAGTGTCAGACTATTTTTCTAGGCTCCAAAATAATTGCAGATGATGATTGCAGCCATGAAATTAAAAGACGCTTGCACCTTGGTAGGAAGGTTATGACCAAACTAGATAGCATATTGAAAAGCAGAGACATTACTCTGCCAACAAAGTCAAAGCTATGGTTTTTCCAGTAGTCATGTATAGATGTGAGAGTTGGACGGTGAAGAAAGCTGACCGCCGAAGGATTGATGCTTTTGAATTGTGGTGTTGGAGAAGACTCTTGAGAGTCCCTTGGACTGCAAGGAGATCCAACCAGTCCGTCCTAAAGGAGATCAGTCCTGGGTGTTCATTGGAAGGACTGATGTTGGAGCTGAAACTCCAATACTTTGGCCACCTCATGCGAAGAATTGACTCACTGGAAAAGACCCTAATGAAGGGAAGAATTGGGGGCAGAAGGAGAAGGGGCGACAGAGGATGAAATGGCTGCATGGCATCACCGGCTTGATGGACATGGGTTTGGGTAGACTCTGGGAGTTGGTGATGGACAGGGAGGCCTGGCATGCTGCAATTCATGCGGTCTCAAAGAGTCGGATATGACCGAGCGACTGAACTGAACTGAACTGAAGAAAACAAAAGACCTATATATAGAAAACTATAAAATGTTGGTGAAAGAAATCAAAGAGGGCACAAAAAAATGGAGAAATATACCATGTTCATGGGTGAGAAGAATCAATGTAGTGAAAATGAGTATACTACCCAAAGCAATCTATAGATTCAATGCAATCCCTATCAAGCTATCAACGGTATTTTTCAGAGCACTAGAACAACTAATTTCACAATTTGTATGGAAATCCAAAAAACCTCGAATAGCCAAAGCAATCTTGAGAAAGAAGAATGGAACTGGAGGAATCAACCTCCCTGACTTCTGGCTCTACTACAAAGCTGCAGTCATCAAGACAGTATGGTACTGGCACAAGGACAGAAATATAGATCAATGGAACAAAATAGAAAGCCCAGAGATTAATCCACTCACCTATGGACATTATATCTTTGATAAAGAAAGCAAGAATATACAATGGAGAAAAGACAATCTCTTTAACAAGTGGTGCTGTGAAAACTGGTCAATCACTTGTAAAAGAATGAAACTAGAACACTTTCTAACACCAGACACAAAAATAAACTCAAAATGGATTAAAGATCTAAACATAAGGCCAGAAACTATAAAACTCCTAGAGGAAAACATAGGCAAAACACTCTCCGACATAAACCACAGCAGGATCCTCTATGACCCACCTCCCAGAGTAATGGAAATAAAAGCAAAAATAAACAAATGGGACCCAATTAAAGTTAAAAGCTTTTGCACAACAACGGAGACTAAGCAAGGTGAAAAGACAGCCTTCAGAATGGGAGAAAATAATAGCAAACGAAGCAATGGGCAAACAAGTAATCTCAAAAATATAGAAACAACTCCTCCAGCTCAATTCCAGAAAAATAAACGACCCAAACAAAGAGTAGTCCAAAGAACTAAACAGACACTTCTCCAAAGGAGACATACAGATGGCTAACAAACACATGAAAAGATGCTCAACATCACTCATTATTAGAGAAATGCAAATCAAAACCACAATGAGGTACCATTTCATACCCATCAGAATGGCTGCTATCCAAAAGATTACAAGCAATAAATGCAGGAGAGGGTGTGGAGAAAAGGGAACACTCTTACACTGTCGGTGGGAATGCAAACCAGTACAGCCACTATGGAGAACAGTGTGGAGATTGCTCAGAAAACTGGAGATAGAACTGCCATATGACCCAGCAATCCCACTGCTGGGCATACACACTGAGGAAACCAGAATTGAAAGAGACACGTGTACCCACAATGTTCATAGCAGCACTGTTTATAATAGTCACGACATGGATGCAGCCTAGATGTCCATCAGCAGATGAATGGATAAGGAAGCTGTGGTACATATACACAATGGAATATTACTCAACCATTAAAAATAATGCCTTTGAATCAGTTCTAATGAGGTGGATGAAACTGGAGCCTATTATACAGAGTGAAGTAAGCCAGAAAGAAAAATACAATACAGTATACTAACACATATATGTGATATTTAGTTAATCGGTAAAGATAGCCCTGTATGCGAGACATCAAAAGAGACACAGATAAATAGAACAGTATTACGGACTCTATGGGAGAGGGCGAGGGTGGGATGATATGGGAGAATGGCACTGAAGCATGTAAATTATCATATGCGAAAAGAATCGCCAGTCCAGGTTTGATGCATTGTACAGGGTGCTCGGGGCTGGTGCACCGGAATGACCCTGAGGGATGGGATGGGTGAGAGGTGGGAGGGGGGTTGTGGAAGGGGTAAACATGTACACCCATGATGGATTCATGTTAATGTATGGCAAAACAAATACAATATTGTAAAGTTAAAAAATAGATAAATAAACTAATTTAAAATTAAACAACAACAAAAAAAAAAGAAGTTCATGCAAACTTTCTCCTCAAGTGTTCTTGTCCCTGGAAGGATTCTCTGATGCCCTGCACTATCCAGAAGAGAGCTCACTATCCTGGGGCTTGGAACTATAAAGCTATCTTCTTAACGAAGAATTTGTGGGATCATCTTGAAGAGTTCCCTGGTGCAGAGAGTTGGGCTTCCCTGGTGGCTCAGATGTTAAAGCATCTGCCTGAGATTCGGGAGTCCTGGATTCGATCCCTGGGTCTGGAAGATCCCCTGGAGAAAGGAATGGCAACCCACTCCAATACTCTTGCCTGGAAAATTCCATGAACAAAGGAGCCTGGTAGGCAACAGTCCATGGGATCACAAAGAGTCGGACAAGACTGAGTAAATTCGTTGGAAGAGTTACTTCATTATGTACCTTGCACACTTGTAACATAGACAATTCATTTTACCCTTCACTGCCTTTTTGCTTTAAAAATACATAAATATAAAGAGAATAATGAAATCTTAGTTATTGTAAAATGCAAAGATTAATAATGACAATACTTAGTTGTATGCATGTTGCTAAGTTACTTCAGGCATGTCCGACTCTTTGCAACCCAATGGACTGTTGCCCACCAGGCTCCATGGGATTCTCCAGACAAGCATTCTGGAGTGGATTGGCTTGCCCTTCTCCAGGGGATTTTCTCAACCCAGGGATCAAACCTGGGTCTTGATGTCTTTTATGTCTTCTGCATTGGCACGCAGGTTCTTTACACTAGTGCCATTTGGGAAGCCCACTTAGCTATATATATTACCTTAAAGTTGACTTGAGTAATATATATATATATTTCTCATCAAGTAATGGAAATAGGCTTTGCATTAAAATGATCTGGTTGGTTACTAAGACTTGGCTTATTACCTGTTAGTATTAATGGCATATGTTAAAACTAGTGATCAATAATTTTTAGATGATAGACTAAAGACAGTATCTAGGATGATTAAAAGTGGTCCATGGGGCAGCTAGGGCAGGCTTACCCCCTGTCCCGATCCTCTAAAAGCTGAGTCCAGTGAGGCCCTCATTCTATGTTCATTTAGTGAACTGATAACAATAACTTAATGAGTACATTAAAGTGATTTCTTCAAATATTAAAAATTCAGATAATATATTTTGGGGTCCCACAATGTGCCAGTACACAACTTACTATGTTTCTTTTCTCATGCATATACCATTCAATTAAAAAATTCATTGTTTCAGCCTAAGGCCTCCAAGAAAAAAACATGTAAGTTATATTTATTTTCCAATTAAAATTAGTAATGCAAGCTCCAGAATTTTGAAAACTTTAAAAAATGTAAAAAAAAAAATCTAAGAGAGTCAACGAAGAGAAATTTTGGTGCATGAGTTTCTAGACAGTTTGGGGAAAAGAAGGAATCATTTGTGATATTGTCAGAGTACTGTTAAATGGTAGTATTTTGTAGTAATTCATTCTTTTATATTCCTTTTTTCTTCTTTCTGTTTTAAACGGTATAATTTTTCTTGCCAGAGTTTTTATTAGCCATACCACATAGATGGAGAACGAAAAATGTGACTGTATTCATTCTAGTAGGTCTTACACAGAACCTCAAAATACAAAAAAAAAAAAAAAGTGTTTGTGCTGTTTTGGGTCTTGTACATGGTAAGCCTCTCAGGCAACCTGCTCATTGTGGTTATCATTACCATCAGCCAGGCTCTGAACTCTCCCATGTACTTCTTGCTGACCCGTCTTTCCTTGATAGACACGATTTATTCTTCTTCTTCAGCTCCTAAGTTGATTGTGGACTCCTTTCACAAGATCAAGACAATCTCCTGTGGCCATCTGCAAACCTGGGCACTACATGGCCATTATGAGCCACAGGCTGTACCTCCTCCTGCTGGGGGTGGCCTGGACTGGAGGATTTCTCCATGCAACTGTTCAGATCCTCTTTACAGTCTGGCTGCCCTTCTGTGGCCCCAGTGTCATAGATCACTTCATGTGTGACTTGTACCCTTTGTTGAAACTTGTCTGTGTGGACACTCACATCCTTGGTCTCTTTGTTGCTGCCAACAGTGGGTTCATCTGCTTGTTAAACCTCTTCCTCTTGTTGATCTCTTATGTGGTCGTCTTGCACTCCCTAAGGACTTACAGTTTGGAGGGGAGGCACAGAGCCCTTTCTACATGTGTCTCTCACATTACAGTAGTTGTTTTGTCTTTTGTTCTCTGCATGTTTGTGTATCTTCGCCCAGTCACCACTCTGCCCATTGATAAAGCTGTTGCTGTCTTTTATACTATATTAAATCCTTTAATCTATACCCTCAGAAATGCTGAAGTAAAAAAAAATGCTATGAAGAAACACTGGAGAAAGAAAGTGTCTGCAGATAGTGATTAAAGAGATTCACCGACCTTTATAGATGAAGTAAAACAGATAATCTCACCCAATCCTCTTGATCTATAGATGAATACCTTGACTCTAAAAGGGACTGAATAATAACTGCAGATAGCCACTGAATGACAGAATAGCTTGGCATGCTGCAGTCCATGAGAATGCAAAGTATTGGACTTAGGGACTGAACAACAACTTAAGCACAGACCTGAAGTTTAGACTGGAATCCAGGTTTACTTTCTCCCATCCCACACTCTCCTCATCACAACTTAATGCTTTTTAATCAATATTTATCTATTATCTGATTGTTTCAAATGCCTTAAGAAGCTACAAGCTAAGAACCTAGAATATTGGATTGGTATTCAAGTTGTCTTCTTATGTAACATGGAGATGTTGGTTACTACTGATTATTGAAAATAAAATGTTAAAAAATATTCATTTTTTTGAACTCAATATAAATTCTTTTGTGGAATGTTCTTGTTCATTGAATCTTTGTTGTACAGTGAAAAGAAGTAGTGTTTCTCAAATGCTTATAAGCTGGCATTGTGTTTGTTATTTTACATATGGTATCAGTTGAGGTCCAGCCAGGAGACCGACCACAGTGCAGTTTGAATAGAAAGAGTTCACATACAATAAATAATTGTATCAGAGTATTAACTACAAAGGGCTTCCCTGGTGGCTGGGTGGTAAAAATTATCTTCCCAATGCAAGAGACATGGATTCGACCCCTGGGTTGGGAAGATCCCCTGGAGAAGGAAATGACAACCCACTCCAGTACACTTACTTGGAAATCCCATTGACAGAGAGGCCTGGTGGACTACAATCCATGGAGTTACAAGAGAGTCAGACACAACTTAGTGACTAAGTGAAACAGCTATTAATTGTAACAGAGTGTAAGGAGATCTCTAAAGAAAAACCTGGGGCTGACAGATGAATTTATAAGGAAGTAACATATTTAGAATGTTGGGATTCTAGTCTTATGGAGAAGGTGTGGAAAAATTGAATGGTAGAAAAATTTAACTGGATTGCTTTGAGCAAGAAATAATTCACAATGGCTGAACAGAAGCTGGCAGACATGAAATGTTTCTGGGACTGGCAAGGTGGGGCCTTTCACTGGAGTGATGGTTGACCGAGGCTCATGAACAGGGAATTATGACATTGAGTGGCAAGCAGAAAAACCCATGTTGGGTGTAGGTAGAGCAAAGTTGGCAGAAAACACAACCCACTCCAGCATTCTTGTCTGGAAAATTCCATGGACAGAGGAGTTTGTGGGCTACAGCCATGGGGTTGCAAAAAAGTCACATAACACTGACCAACTAACTGAGTGATCACTGATCTCATTAATCCTTTCAGTAAAGATGAACAAACAGAGATGAACAATCACTTGCAGGTGGTTATTGTAGAACAGATTTAAGCATCTTTGTTATTTAAACTTTTAGCGCTGTAACAGAATTAAAAAAATGAAAAGAGAATTTTTCAGAATCTGTTGCATGCAGCTGAAGCTGCTCAATGCAACTAAATAGAATGTGAAATTTTTTAAAGATATAAAAATAACTAATGGGAACTAGCATAAAATTTTGGGAATTTGAATAAAATCTGTACTTTAATTAATAATACTGTATCACATACTAATTTCCTTTGTGTTTTTTTTAACAACATAATATTTCTCAGAATTGGATCAAAAGTTTCAAGACTCATTAATTTTTTTAATCACTAAGATAATACACTTTCTAGACTTTTAGTAGTAATACTAGATGGCAGAATAAATGGAACTATTATCAAAATTTTCAGTGAATTATTCTGTTAGAAATATTTTCTAATTTTCCTTGTTATGGATTCTTTGATGGGCTGCCCAGATGGCTCATCAGTAAATTATCCACCTGCAATGCAAGAAACCCAGGTTCTATCCCTGGGTCAGGAAGATGTCCTGGAGAAGTAAGTGGCAACTCACTTCAGTATTCTTGCCTACTAAATCCTATGAACAGAGAAGCCTGGTGGGCTATAGTCCATGGGGTCACAAAAGACTCAGACACGACTTAGAGACTATACAAAAATAACAACGACTCCTTAGATCCTCCCATCATTTAAAGGTGACATTCAATTTCCAGAAACATGGGATTTTGAAAGAATCTTTGATATTGATTTCTCATGTAAATGTTTTCTTCTCTGCAATCACCCTCTGTGCTTTCTCAGTCTTTTAACTTTTTCGAGGCTTTCAATGGTTAAGTCAAAGATCTCTTGGTGAACATCACATTGCACTTGCAATTATGTGTGTTATTGTCAAATATCTTTTAATATTGATTTCTAGCATAATTCAACACTGATAAGAGAACAGACTCTGTATGATTTCAATTCATTTATACCATGAAATTTTTGCACCTTGTTTTATGCCCGTGGATATTTTCCAATGTATTCTGGTTTATAGTCTATGGGAACTTGAATAGAATTTGTATTTCACTGTTGTGTGAAAATTGTATAAGTCTGTATTATATTGAATTGGTTAATAGTGCTTTTCAGATCTACTTTGTCCTTCTACTTTTCTGCCTATGAATTCTATTATTTTTTGAGAGTTTGATGTTGAAACTCCAAATAAAAGTCTAAATGCATCGGTTTAAAAATAATTGTAATATATAGTGGAATTATATGTAACTTTGTTCTGTATTTTCTAAGTCTCTTGTAAATGTGCTATCATACTTTCATAATTAAAAAAAAAGATAAAGACTAACTCTATCAAATGTTGTTGAGAATGTGAATTAACTGAACTTTTATACACTGCTTCAATGTATACATAAAACAAAAACTGATACAGGCACACAAAAAATCTTTTAACTCTGAATTGTGGTGGATCAGTAAATATGTGTGTGTGCTAAGTTGCTTTAGTCATGTCTGACTCTTTGCTACCCTATGGGTGGTAGCCCACCAGGCTCTTCTGTCCATCAAATTATCCAGGCAAGAATAATGAAGTGAGTTTCCATTTCCTTCTCCAGGGGATTTTCCTGATCCAGGGATCAAACACATGTCTCTTACATCTCCTACATTGCAGGTGGGTACTTTACCAGTAGTGCCACCTGGGAAGAAGTGGAACACTCTTCAAAGTATAAATGAAGGGTCTAGTCTTTTCTCCATTGTCAAAGAGCTTATAGAGTCAGAGTTTGGCACCAGGATGGGGGCAGGGATATCTAGAGAAGGCAAAGCTTTGGAAAGATTTGAAGTAGATAGTATCCAGGGACAAAACCGGAAATGATATTCAAAAGTGAATGAAATTTCAACATGGCAGAAAGGCAAAAATCGTTAGGTAAGTCAACAAGATAGATAACAGACACCAAGCCACACAAGACAGTTCAGAGCAGTGGGAAAAAAATAGAACTTGGAGAATTTTATGGGGCAGAACTCTGTGGTGTTTTCCAACTCATTCTATAATTATAAGGAAATTAATAATAATGCCCAGTTGGTACAGGGACAAGGTCAGTGAAACTGGTGTTATTGGTTATAAACCTTCACGTAGATTCCCACTGAGCATGATCAGATGGTCACAGAGATTAGTTAAGCAGCCTTAATAAATGGTGTCTCTACTCAGTTGACTAAATGGACATGAGTTTGAGCAAACTCCAGGAGGTAGTGCAGGACAGAGGAGACTGGTGTGCTGCAGTCCATAGGATGGCAAAGAGTTGGCTTTGCCAACTCACAACTTAGTGGCTGAACAATAATAATAACAACAACCACATTACACTTTGTTGCTTTTGTTTAAAACATTTCATTGCCTATGTTAAACATTTTTTCCTTGTAATTCCATTTCTTATTTCACAGGGAAATTTTAATTCTCATTAAAAATATAAAAACCTGTTATTTTATCAGATATATCTCATCTCCCTTTGCATCTAAGCATTCATGTTCCTCAGGCCATCCTGTTTCCATCATCAACTCATTTCTGCATGTTTTTTGTACTTTGTCATACTGCTAATCATTGCCATCAACAGTCAGAGATAATGTCATTCATGTTTACGATTTTTATGAACACTTTGGATTTATGAAGATAAAAGTCACAAACACTGGTACTCTAAATATAGACATTATATTATATGACAATTTTGTCATAATTTTCTTCTAACATTTTAAAATGTAAATAATTTCTTACATGTGAATATACATGTATAATAATTATTTTTTCATTAACCTAACTTGGAGGCACACATTTCTACAAATCCTTATAGTTCTCATAAGAACTATACTTTTGCATTAAGTTTTGAAATGGAAAGTATAAATCCACCAACTTTATTCTTCACTTTTCTGATTTTATCTTGTGTGTGTGTGTGTGTGGGTGGGTGTGTGGATTATTTGGGATTTCTTGCAATTCCATATGAAACTTCTCTACAATTTCACACAAATTTTAGTATTTGCATTTCCATTTTTGCATAAAATGGCTTTTGATAAAGATTGCATTAAATATGCACTCTAGGGGATATTGTTATCTTAATTATATTAAGTCTACAAGGCAATGAATACAGGATACATTTATATTTACCTGTGCTCAGTCACGTCATTTGTGTCTGACTCTAAGCAACTGCATAGACTGTAACACAACAGGCTCCTTTGTCCAAGAGATTCTCCGGGTAAGAGTACTGGAGTGGGTTGCCATTTCCTCCTCCAGGAAATTTTCCTGACCCAGGTATCGAACCTGTGTCTCCTGCGTCTCCTGCAATGCAGGCAGATTCTTAACCCGCTGAGTCACCCTATGTCTTCTTTAATTTCTTTTAGTGATTTTTTTTTAGTTTTTAGTGTACAATTCATCCATCATTTTGGTAAATTTGTTCCTAAGTATTTTATTGTTTCTAATGGTACTGTCAGTATACTTATTTTCTTACTTTTGTTTTTAGACTATTACTTCCTAGTATATCAAAATATAGTTTATTTTATATTAATGCTAATAGGTTCTTCGTGTGTGTGAGGATCCCTCAGATTTTTTTTTCTACATAAGATCATGTCATTTTACAGTATAGTTTTACTTCTTCCTTTCCAGTTTGTATGCCTTTTATTTCTATTTCTAGTGTAATTTTTCTGACATTAATCTTCAGGAAAATATTAAACAGAAGTGATGAAAGGGAGAATGTTCTGATTTTATGAGGTAAGCTTTCAGCTTTTCACCATTAAGTATGAGCCTTAGTTATGGATCACACCTTCCAGATATGTCCAGGACTGGAAAAGGTCAGTTTTCATGCCAATCCGAAAGAAAGACAATGTCAAAGAATGCCCAGACTACCATACAGTTGCACTCATCTCATACACTTGCAAAGTGATGCTCAAAATTCTCCAAGCCAAGCTTCAACTGTAAATGAACCTTGAACTTCCAGATGTTCAAGCTGGATTTTGAAAAGGCACAGGCATCAGCGATGAAAATGCCAACATCTGTTGGATCATTGAAAAAGCACAAGAGTTCCAGACAAACATCTATTTCTGCTTTATTCACTATGCCAAAGCCTTTGACTGTGTGGATCACAACAAACTGTGGAAAATTCTTAGAAAGATGGAAATACCAGACCACCTGACCAGTTTCCTGAGAAATCTGTATGTAGGTCAAGAAGCAACAGTTAGAACTGGACATGGAACAACAGACTGGTTCCAAATAGGAAAAGGAGTATGTCAAGGCTGTATATTGTCACCCTGTTTATTTAACTTATATGCAGAGTACATCATGAGAAACGCTGGGCTGGAAGAAACACAAGCTGGAATCAAGATTGCCGGGAGAAATATCAATAACCTCAGATATGCAGATGACACCACGTTTATGGCAGAAAGTGAAGAAGAACTAAAGAGCCTCTTGATGAAAGTTAAAGAGGAGAGTGAAAAAGTTGACTTAAAGCTCAGCATTCAGAAAACTAAGATCATGGCATCCGGTCCCATCACTTCATGTCAGATAGATAAGGGAACAATGGAAATAGTGACAGACTTTATTTTGGGGGGCTCCAAAGTCACTGCAGATGGTGACTGCAGCCATAAAATTAAAAGAGGCTTGCTGTTTGGAAGAAAAGTTATGACCAACCTAGACAGCATATTAAGAAGCATAGACATTACTTTGCCAACAAAAGTCCCTCTAGTCAAAGGTATGGTTTTTCCAGTGGTCATGTATGGATGTGAGAGTTGGACTATAAAGGAAGCTGAGCACCAAACAATTGATGCTTTTGAACTGTGGTGTTGTAGAAGACTCTTGAGAGTCCCTTGGACAGCAAAGAAATTCAACCAGTCCATCCTAAAGGAGATCAGGCCTGGTTTTTCATTGGAAGGACTGATGTTGAAGCTGAAACTCCAATACTTTGGCCACCTGATGTGAAGAACTGACTCATTTGAAAAGACCATGATGCTGGTAAAGATTGAGGGCAGGAGAAGAGGGGACAACAGAGGATGAGATGGTTGGATGGCATCACCGACTCAATGGACATGAGTTTGAGTAAATTCTGGAAGCTGGTGATGGACAGGGAACCCTGGCATGCTGCAGTCCATGGGGTCACAAAGAGTCGGACATGATTGAGTGACTGAACTGTAACAGTAAATACATAATCTGTTTATCTCAAATGTCATCAGAAGTAAAAAGGTAAGAATCTAGAATATAAAATTGCTATTAAATTATCTTATTATGTAACACTGAGATATTGGTTACTGATTATTATTGAAAATAGCGTGTTTAATATTTATTTATTTTGGAGTCAATATAGATTCTCTTATGGAATTTTCCTTATTATTGCATCTTGGTTGTACAGTGAAAAGAAATATTGTTTCTCATTGCCCCTAAGGCTGGCACTCTTTTTGGTATTTTACACATTGTATCAGTCAGGGTCCATCCAGGAGACAGTCCACAGTGCAATTTGGATAGAAAAAGATCTCATGCAATTATTAATTATAGCAGGGTATTATCTGCAAAAGGGTAATAAGGTTTCCCTTGGTGGTTTAATGGTTAAAAATCTGCCATGCAATGCAGGGGACATTGATTAATCCCTGGTGCAGGAAGATCCCAGATGCCATGGAGCAACTAAGCCCATGTGCCACAGCTACTGAGCCTGTGCTCTTGAGCCTGGGAACCACAACTACTGAGCCCACACACTGCAACTACTGAAGCCTGTGTGCCCTAGAGCCTACGCTCCACAACAAGAGAAGCCACTTCAATGAGAAGCTCACATACCACAACAGAGAGCAGCCCCAGCTGACTGCAACTAGAGAAAGACCATGTGCAGCACCAAAGACTCAGCACAGCCAAAATAATTAAATAAATCTTTTTTTTTTTAAAAAAGGAGGGAGGTAATGAGTTCTATAAAGAAAGACTTCCACCAAGAGAAGAGATTCAAAGAAGTAACATTTAGAATGTGATCATCTCCCCAAATTTGGGATTCCAGTCTTATGGAGAAGGTGTAGCTGCTGTCCATTGAATGGTGGAAATGTTTGACTGGGTTGTCTTAGCTCAGAACTATTTCATGATCGCTGAAGAGGTTGGCAGGCATGAAATATCTCTGGAACTGGCAAGATAGGAGCCTTCCACTGCAGTGGTGGTTGACTGAAAGTCTTGAACAAGGAATTAAGGCCTTTGAGGGGCAAGCAGGAAAAACCTATTTTGGGTGCAGGTGGAGAAAGGCTGGCAGAAAACACCCCTCTGCTAGAACAGATGGCAAATAATCTGTCTACAATGCAGGAGACCCAGGTTTGATCTCCGGGTGGGGAAGATCCCCTGGAGAAGGAAATGGTAGCCCACTCCAGTATTCTTGCCTGGAGAATTCTATGGACAGAGGAGCCTGGCGGGCTATAGTCCATGGGGTCACAAAGAGTTGTACAGGACTGAGTGACTAACACACATACATGGATATCTAGACTGAGTTGAAAAATTGATTACTGGGGTGCCTGTGAAATTTATTGGAATCTTCCTATAGATGAATCACTGAAACTCAATGGGAAAATGTCCGTGGAAGTGTCAGAGAAAGCAGAAGGAATCACCAGTGGAAGCCACCCTTCCTGCCTCCCGCAATTATAACACACACAATGTTGAAAGTTAAAGAGCCAGAACAAGATGAAAAAGAAACATATTTAATCCAGAGAGAGATGTCTCTTTGAACACTTCTCTTGATCAAGCTTAACATCATGTCAGGTCAAGGACAGGGAGAAATGCTTACAGAATCCATTTTCATTAATATGGAGTGGGCAATAATGGGTTTATGTGTAGCTGAGAGGCAATTAATTGATAACTGCCGTAAGAATTTTATCCTTAATTCTTTGAACCCATTTTCTATACATTGAGGCTCAAATATATGGTGTAATATGACCAAGCCTTAAGTTAAAGCCAGAACTGAGATTTAAACTGAGATATGACTCTTTATCCTACATATTTTCCCTTATTATACAGTTTTAAGTATTATACAGTTTTTGTTGGTAATAAGTGGCTGCAATAATTTTTTTTTTATTGTAAAACCTAAAAATAAGCAAGGGTCTAATTTGTTGAAAGATTCTGTATAACTAAATTTTGATAATTTTGTATAGTTTCACTATTAGTTATCCTCTGGTACCTCATTAATCCTTTACTGTAGAGCACAGGCAGAGATGAACAATCACTTGGAGATGGTATTGTAGAACAGATTTAAACATCTTTGTTATTTAAATTTTTAACTCTGAAGTTTGATGGTTCAGTAAGTATGCTGTTGTTTTTTGCTGTTTAGTCCCTAAGTCATGTCTGACTCTTCTGTGACCCTGTGGACTATAGCCCTCCAGTCTCCTCTGTCCATGGGATTTCCCAGGCAAGAATACTGAAGTGGGTTGCCATGCCCTCCTCCTGGGGAATCTTGCCAATGCAAGGATGGAACTCACTTGGATTCTTTACCACTGAGTCATGAAATATAGCTGGTTTTGTATTGATTCTAATAGTTTTCTTGTGTGTGTGGATTATTTACATTTTTTCTACATAAGATAATGTCATTTGTTAGTATAGTTTTACTTCTTCCTTTCCAATTTGTATACCTTTTATTTCTATTTCTAGTCTAATTTTTCTGACATTACTCTTCAGGAAAATATTAAATAGAAGTGATGAAAGTGAACATGTTCTGATTTTATGAGATAAGCTTTCAACCTTTCACCATTAAGTATGTCTTCATTATGGGAGAAACCTCGGCATATATTTGTTGCTGATATAGAGCATGTCAGCCTTCCAGAGCACTTTGTCCCAGGTCTTACTATAAATTGTCACCTATCTGTCATGTAATTGTTTTCAAAAGGCCATTCTACAATTTTATTCACCAAGTTTCTATTAAGTTATTTTGTCTATAATTCGCAAATATTTCTTGGACTCTATCTCTTCATGTTAGGTGGGGTTCCCTAGATGCAGATCCCGAGATAGGATTTTATGGAAGTGATTTGTAAGGAGAAGCGATTTAGCGAAGCTACTATGGTAGGAGAAGAAAGGATATAGTCTAAACTAGATTTTGAATTCAGCCTGTAGTCACAAGAGCTCTAGAGTATAATTTTATAGATCCTACACTCTGTGAAGGCAGGACCCAAATCTGTTTTTATTAGTCACTGAAGACCCAACAAATATCCATGTGCCTGATTCATTATTTGAGCTCAAAAATATTTACTGATAAATGAATGAAGGACAGAAGAATAATGGAAAACATTTATTATGAAATTGCTTTGTATGTAGATGTAGTCACAGATTAAAACAAACAAACAAACAAACAGTTTTTAATAATGACATATTCCCAAAAGGTAAAGATTAACAGAGGAATATAATACGAATAGTATACGTATATATATATGAAATCTTGCTGAGACAGGAAAAATATCAATGTAAATGATTTGCTCATATTGCTTATAATTTCAGTTTTCTTTTTTTTTCTATCAAAATAAAGAGTAAAATAAATTGTGATTTCCCTAAACAGTTCACCTAGAATTCTCAGAATCGGAATTAAATAAAGTTAAATAAACGTAGGAAAAAATTCTCTCAAATACAGTGCCTTTTTTCCTCTTTATTTTACTGAGATTTTATTTTGCTTTCAGTTCAGTTCAGTTCAATCACTCAGTTGTGTCCTACTCTTTGCGACCCCATGAATCTCAGCACGCCAGGCCTCCCTGTGCATCACCAAATCTGGGAGTTTACCCAAACCCACGTCCATCGAGTCGGTGATGGCAACCAACCATCTCATCCTCTGTCGTCCCCTTCTCCTCCTGCCCCCAATCCTTCCCAGCACTAGGGTCTTTTCAAATGAGTCAACTCTTCACATGAGGTGGCCAAAGTGTGGGAGTTTCAGCTTCAACATCAGTTCTTCCAATGAACACCCAGGACTGATCTCCTTTAGGATGGACTGGTTGGATCTTCTTGCAGTCCAAGGGACTCTCAAGAGTCTTCTCCAACACCACAGTTCAAAAGCATTAATGCCTTCAGCCCTCAGCTTTCTTCACCGTCCAGCTCTCACATCCATACATGACCACTGGAAAAACCATAGCCTTGACTAGATGGACATTTGTTGGCAAAGTAATGTCTCTGCTTTTAAATATGCTACCTAGGTTGGTCATAACCTTCCTTCCAAGGAGTAAGTGTCTTTTAATTTCATGGCTGCAATCACCATCAGCAGTGATTTTGGAGCCCAGAAAAATAAAGTCGGACACTGTCTGCACTGTTTCCCTATCTACTTCCCATGAAGTGATGGGACCAGATGCCATGATCTTAGTTTTCTGAATGTTGAGCTTTAAGCCAATTTTTTCATTCTCCTCTTTCTCTTTCATCAAGAGGCTCTTTAGTTCTTCTTCACTTTCTGCCATAAGGGTGGTGTCATCTGCATATCTGAGGTAATTGATATTTCTCCCAGAAATCTTGATTCCAGCTTGTTTCTTCCAGCCCAGCGTTTCTCATGATGTACTCTGCATATAAGTTAAATAAGCAGGGTGACAATATACAGCCTTGAAGTACTCCTTTTCCTATTTGGAACCAGTCTGTTGTTCCATGTCCAGTTCTAACTGCTGCTTCCTGACTTAAAAAACAGGTTTCTCAAGAGACAGGTCAGGTCCTCTGGTGTTCCCAACTCTTTAAGAATTTTCCACAAATTCATTGTGGAAATTTTCCACAAGTTCATTGTGATCCACACAGTCAAAGTCTTTGTGATGATCTTTGATAATGTAAATTACCTTAAGAGTGCCACAGGTGTTACACATTTGTGACATTATAAAAGGTGCTCCTTTTCATGAAATTCTCTTATAATCTTTTTTTTTTATTCTCTCATTATATTAAAAAAAATTCAGCTGAAGCATTGCTTCCTTTGGGAAGTCTTCTCTGATTCTAGTTTGATATACACCTATGCTATGACTCTTGGCATTGTTTGAATATTCATTTAATGTTTGGAATTGCCTGCTTCCTCATTATGTGTCATAGCATTGAGGGTAGTATTCTATGGCTTATTCAAGCTGGTAATTAAAATGTCTGTGGCACATTGAACCCAAAAGATACTCCATTCACGTTCTTCTAAAGAATGGATAAATAAAAAATTAAACATTTAATTATTTACCCCCTTCATTTGTAGGTAAACTGTTTCTAATAAGCGAACTCAGCTCTTGTAAGAACTAGATGAAACCAAGGAACAATTTATCTTACTTTGTCCTCTCGGGCCTCACAAAGAATCCAAAGCAAAAATGTCTTTTTCGTTATGTTCCTGGTGTTTTATATTTTGATTGTGCTGAACAACTTTCTCATTATCATTACTGTAACTCTCAGTAAGACTATAAACTCACCGATGTACTTTTTTCTTGCTAGCTTATCATTTATGGATGTCATTTATTTTTCTATTACCCCCAGATTGATTTCAGACTTTTTGGGGGGGGGGGGGAATATCCTTTGAATCTTGCATGACTCAGCTGTTTGCAGAGCATCTTTTTGCAGGATCAGGGGTCTTCCTTCTGTTGGTGATGGTCTATGATCGCTATGTGGCCATCTGCAAGCCCTTGCATTATTTGGTGATCATGAGGCAGAGGGTGTGTGTTGTGCTGCTGGTGGTGTCCTGGGTTGGGGCTTTTCTACACTCAGTAATTCAACTTTGCACTGCTTATGGGCTCTCTTTCTGTGGTCCCAATGTCATTGATCACTATATGTGTGACATGTACCCCTTATTGAAACTCGTCTGTACTGACACCTATGTCAGTGACCTTTTTGTTGCATTCAATTGAGGGCTGATCTGCACTGTTGTGTTTACGCTCTTACTCATCTCCTATGAAGTCATCCTGCACTCTTTGAAGAACCTGAGTCAGGAAGGGAGTCAGAAAGCCCTCCAGACCTGTGGTTCCCACATCATTCTGGTTGTCTGCTTCTTTGTTCCTTGTATTTTCATGTATGTAAGACCTGCTAAAACATCCCCCATTGACAAACTATTGAGTGTGTTTTATACAATCATAACGCCCATGCTGAACCCATTAATCTACAGTCTAAGAAATTTTGAGTTGACTAATGCTATGAAGATGCTCTGGAGAAGAAGCATTGTATCTCATATTAAATAAATGCATCATCCATCATGAAGGGAGTCATTTGACATCAGGTTTTATTTCCTTTGAATGCAGAACCTATTTTAAATTTGACTCTGATTTCTCTTTCTTCTGGAAAATTATGATAAATGTCATTAAATAATATAATCATACAACTGTGCTATTCGTACAGTTTGCTCCATGCTACAATGTAAGGTCCATAATTCTTGCTTATCAATGTACCTAGAAAATTGTAATGCTTATACAGCAAGGCATTAATAATAAATAACTGCTTTAATGAGGAAAATGCTATATATTTATACTGATTTTTAATCACTTCACGTATCTATATCTTTTATACTTTTTCAGACAGTGCAATTTTTATTTAGATTATTGCCATTCAAGTGACCTTTTTAAATTTATGTTATTTAAAATATTTAATTCTATATAGGCTTCCTTTTTTACTATATTTCAGTTGCATTATACATAAAAATTTTTACTTTAATGCTTTTACTATTAATAAAAAAATGTAATAAAATAGATAATAATAAAAGCACAAACGAAACACAAACTATATGAGATGCAGTGTTGAATAAATTTCCTATTTTCCTTCAGCATTTTCTAGGCCTCATACTCAGTTCAGTTCAGTTCGGTTGCTCAGTCATGTCTGACTCTTTGCGACCCCGTGAATCACAGCATGCCAGGACTCCCTGTCCATCATCAACTCCTGGAGTTTACCCAAACCCATGCCCATCGAGTCAGTGATGCCATCCAACCATCTCATCCTCTGTCATCCCCTTCTCCTCCTGCCCCCAAACCTTCCCAGCATTAGGGTCTTGTCCAATGAGTCAACTCTTCGCATGAGGTGGCCAAAGTATTGGAGTTTTAGCTTCAACATCAGTCCTTCCAATGAACACCCAGGACTGATCTCCTTTAGGATGGACTGGTTGGATCTTCTTGCAGTCCAAGGGACTCTCAAGAGTCTTCTCCAACACCACAGTTCAAAAGCATCAATTCTGTGGTGCTCAGCTTTCTTCACCGTCCAACTCTCACATCCATACATGACCACTGGAAAAACTGTAGCCTTGACTAGACGGACATTTTTTGGCAAAGTAATGTCTCTGCTTTTAAATATGCTATCTAGGTTGGCCATAACCTTCCTTCCAAGGAGTAAGCGTCTTTTAATTTCATGGCTGCAGTCACCATCAGCAGTGGTTTTGGAGCCCCCAGAAATAAAGTCTGACACTGTTTCCACTGTTTCCCCATCTATTTCCCATGAAGTGATAGGACCAGATGCCATGATCTTAGTTTTCTGAATGTTGAGCTTTAAGCCAACTTTTTCACTCTCCTCTTTCACCTTCATCAAGAGGCTCTTTAGTTCTTCTTCACTTTCTGCCATAAAGGTGGTGTCATCTGCATATCTGAGGTTATTGATATTTCTCCCAGAAATCTTGATTCCAGTTTGTGTTTCTTCCAGCCCAGCATTTCTCATGATGTATTCTGCATATAAGTTAAATAAGCAGGGTGACAATAAACAGCCTTGAAGTACTCCTTTTCCTATTTGGAACCAGTCTCTTGCTCCATATCCAGTTCTAACCAGTTGCTTCCTGACCTGCATACAGGTTTCTCAAGAGACAGGTCAGATGATCTGGTATTCCCATCTCTTTCAGAATTTTCCACAGTTTATTGTGATTCACACAGCCAAAGGCTTTGGCATAGTCAATAAAGCAGAAATAGATGTTTTTCTGGAACTCTCTTGCTTTTTTGATGATCCAGTGGATGTTGGCAATTTGATCTCTGGTTCCTCTGCCTTTTCTAAAACCAGCTTGAACATCTGGAAGTTCACAGTTCACGTATTGCTAAAGCCTAGCTTGGAGAATTTTGAGCATTACTTTACTAGCGTCAAACACTGGCCCAAATTTGTTTCTTCATTTTCATCTGAGAATAATCTGTGTAAATGCAAATGTATATGTCATATGTATGTTTGTTCCTTTTTATGTATGTAGCACTTACTTTTAGTATGCAACATCTTAAAAATATCTCCATATCAATACATATATATCTCTTAATTTTTCTCATCCTGCATAATACTCCTCATAAACATAAGGTTAGCATGTTGTTTCCTCTTCATGTGGTTCATAAACTTTTTTTATGGTAAATAATTTTCCAACAAATATATGTTTTGAATTGTGCAAATGTTATTGAGGGCCTGGGCTCAGTCTCTTTTCAGGGAATTAGGATTCTAAAAGCCACAGACAGTGCAAACCCTTCCCCCACCAAACTAAAACCAAACAAAAACAGACTCATTAACAAAACTCAAAAACCTTGTTAGATGCAGTTCTAGAAATTTAGAGGGGGGGGTAGTGTTGAAATACAAACATATTTATTAGGTTGGTTCAAAAGTAATTGTGGTATTTAAATTCACCATTTGATATTGGAGTACATTCTTAAATGTGTTTATATTATATGCATCATTTTAATGCACATTTTTCACTTCATGTTTTTTTCTAATGACCTATTATTTTCTCTGTATTTTATATTTCAGACTAGGGAAATGATGCTAGACAAAAAGTAAATTCAAGCGATTTTCTTATTCAAATTCAAAATGGGTGTTAAAGCAGCAGAGACCATTTGCAACTCAACAATGCATCTGGCCCAGGAACTCTTAATGAACAGTTCCAGTGCAGTGGAGTGCAGTTGTGGTTCAAGAAGTTTGCAAAGGAGATCAAGAGTCTTGAAGATGAGGAGCTTAGCAGATGGCCATTGGAAGTTTACAAAGACCAGCTGAAAGCAATCATCAAAGCTGATCCTCTTATAATTACATGAGAAGTTGCTGAATAACTCAAAGTCAACCATTCAATGGTCATTCAGTGTTTAACACAAATTGGAAAGGTGAAGTTGGACTAAAGAGAATTTCCAAAGACTTCCCAAAGCCAAACTTGCACCAAAAAAAGGTCACGGTCACAGTTTGGTGGTCTGCTGCTGATCTGATCCACTACAGCTTTCTGAATCCCAGTGAAATCATTACATCTGAGAAGTATGCTCAGCAAATCAATGAAGTAAAGTGAAATGAAGTTAAAATTGCTCAGTCACGTCAGACTCTTTGCAATCCCATGGGCAGTATAGCCTGCCAGGCTTCTCTGTCCATGGGATTCTCCAGGCAAGAATACTGGAGTGGACTGCCATTCCCTTCTCCAGGGAATCTTCCCAACCCAGGGATTGAACCTGGGTCTTCTGCATTGCAGGCAGATTCTTTACTATCTGAGCCACCAGGGAAGTCTCAGCAAATCAACGGGATGGCTCCAAAACTGCAATATTGGCCTGCAGCCAATATCGGTCAACAGAAGGGGCTCAATTCTTCTCCAGGATAATGATCAACTGCACCTCACACATACGATTCTTCAAAAGTTCGATAAACAGGTCTACTAAGTTTTACGTCATCTGCCATGTTGAACCTGACCTCTCGCCAGTTGACTACCACTACTTCAAGTATATCAATGACTTTTTCATGGAGACAGGAGGCAGCAGGAGGCAAAAATTGCTTTCCAAGAGTTTGTGGAATCCCCAAGCCCGGATTTTTACGTACAGCAATAAACAAACATGTTTCTCATTGGCAAAAATGTGTTGATTGCAATGGTTCCTATTTTGATTAATGGTAGATTAATGTCAATGTATGGCAAAACAAATACAATATTGTAAAGTTAAAAATAGATAAATAAACTAATTAGAAAAAAGAAAAAAAAGATGTTTGAGCCTATTTACTAATATGTTGATTTAATAGTCTGAAACCGCAATCACGTTTGCACCAATCTGTTTTATTATGACTCATTACAATTTCTATTTAAGACATCACTGTCCCATGTAGCATAAATCATTTCCTGTCACTTTGAGGGTAAACCCATTCCATTCAGTGTTTCATCAGTAATTTTGGTACCTCTGTTTGCAAGGTGGAGTTTAAGTCCAATCTAGAGTGCAAATTCTCATTTCTTTGTAGGTAAGGAAGTTTCCTATTGTAAAATCCCATCTTTCCTCTGCAAAACCAGACAATCTGAAGTAGTCCAGAAGAGCACAAAATCCTTCAAAAGAGTTTGATAACTTGCTTCTAAAATCTGAGTTTGAAACTCCAAAATAAAGAGTTTGGGTTTTTGTTCCTTCTTTCTCCTTCTTTCTTTCTCCTTCTCCTTCTCTTTCTCCTCTCTTTCTTCGTCTTCTTTTTGTCTACTTTCTTTGCTGATTCATCATGAGTACTTAAACAACGTCTGGTCCACAGGAGGTACTCAATATTTGTTGAATCAATTAAACAAAGTTTTGGAATTAACATATACAGAGTACTATATTTAAAATTGATATCCAACAAGAACCTACTGTATAGCACAGGGAACTCTGCTCAACATCCCGTAGTAACCTAAATGGGAAAAGAATTTGAAAAAGGATATATGCATGTATATGTATACCTGAATCACCTTGCTGTACACCTGAACTAACACATTGCTAATCAACTATATTCCAATACAAAATAAATATTAAAAATAGAGATTTTAATTTAGTAGTTTTGTTATTGATTGACATATTTACCTCTTAGAAAGATTACCTTGTTTTATTTGAAGCCCATGATCTTTGCATATACTTTGGGCTATTGTGCTATGCTTATGTTCACATCATAAACCAATTAATGAGGTCAACTTAGTTCTTACATTTATTTTAAAAATTGTGGTGAAATATACATAACACAGTTTACAATTTGACCATTTTACAGTGGCACTAAGTTAATTCACATTGTTATGCAAACATTACCACCATCCATCTCCAAAACTTTTCCAGGTTTCCAAACTGAAATTCCACAGCCATTAGACAAAATTCTCCATTTTCACTCACTGAGCTAGGCAGAGCAACTACCATTCTATTCCCTGCCTATGAACTTGACTACTTTAAGTGCCTCATGCAAGTGGAATCATAACATTTTTTGTTTCTTGGTGATTGCTTTTTTATCATTTATTATAATTTCTCCACCCCATTAAATGCTTGGCACCCTTGTTGAAAATTATCTAAACACATATAGGAAGATTTGTTTCTAGATTATACATTTTATTCCATTACTCCACTGTCCATCTTTATTTCAACAGAGGGTGTGTGATTACCATAGCTTTGTATAATATATTTTATAATCAGAGGGTATGATACTCCCAATCTTCTTTTTATAGATTGTTTGGACAATTTTGAATCTTTGAGATTCCATATGAATTTTAGCATGGATTCGTCTGTTTCTTCAAAAAATGATTTTGTGATTATGATAGGGATTGCATTGAATCACTTGAGGTATTATTAATATCTTAATACTGTTTAATATCCCAACTCACAAACATCTTCTCATATGTGTGTATGTGTTCTATATATCTCTCAGCAACATTTTGTAGTTTTCAGAGTATGAGCTTTTATTTTATTCTTTTTTGATGCTTTTGTAAGTGGAATTATTTTCTTAAATTCTCCTTGGGTTGTCCATGATCAGATAGAAATTCAGTTATCATTTCATAGAAATGAGATTTCATAGAAATACAAATTTCATAGAAATAGTTTTCATAGAAATATCTCAACAAGTTGGAAATAGAATGTACCTTGGCATAGATCCATATATGACAGATCTACAGCAAATAACCTCCTCATCATGAAAGGTTGAAAGCTTTTCCATTAAAATCTATAATAAGACAAGAGGGCATATTCTCTCTGGTCCTTTTTAATATAGCACTGCCATAAAAATTCTTGTGAAAATTTTAGAGTTTTCTAAGTATAGCTCCTGTTTTCTCTGCAGTGAGATAGTTTTATTCATTAATTTTATTTAGTTTTAGTTTCTGTAACAGTGCTTCTGATGGTAGCCACTTGCTACCCTTTCAATCTCAGCTTAAACATCACCTTTGAAGAAAGGTTATCTCTATATTTTCCACAGTAGAACTTTACCTCTTATCTTTTGTCACAATATTCTATTTCTTATAAGCAGTGAATAAGACTGAATTTACTTTGTTAAGTGGTCTCATTCTTTATTGTCTAACTCTAAGAAAGAAGATCCATAAAGGAAAAAACCTTTCACTTGACTTTCCCCCAGGTTTTATTAATCTCATAAGACATGCTCATAGGACAGTTGCGGATATGACAGAGGTGACTTGACTGCAAAAAAAAAAAAAAAATGATAATGCTTGGGTATAAAATTAGCTATTATATCTAAAATTTTAATATATTTGTGTTTTTTATATAATTTTCATATATCTAACCAAATTAAGGTGAGTAAATTGAGTACTAAACAAAAGGAAAGAAAATCTTGCTATGGCAGGTGGGGAAAGAAATAACAAATAAGTTCACTGTGACAAAATTTTTGTTATTATTTTTGATTGACTTAGTCTCATAAAGATTCTAAAGCTGCCTTTTTGCGGGTATTGCACTTTTTTGATATTATTTATGTAACTTTGCCTATTAATATCTTTATATATAGGTGCTTAAAAAAAAAAACTCTGGGGGAAATCCCAGTGAATTAATTAAACAAGAATCAGTCTTGGACACATTCCAGTTCTAAGGCTCAATGATAACTGCACTGAAAGGGATGAAACATCCCGTGATCTTCCCCCCTAACAGGAAGATGTTATCCACTTAGTAACTGGAATCAAATTTTCAGGAGATCTTTTTATAGACTTAAAGCATGACAAAGAAAATTATGAGAATGTCTTTCAAAATCTCAGTCAATGAGTCTGGTCATGTTAATATGACAGAATGAAAAGGGCTAAAAAGTCAAATGTTATTTTTCTTTTTGAAGTTAGTAGGAAAGACGTTACATGTGAAAAGCTTCCCTGGCAAATAACTAGTTGATTTCTTCTATTTATATGTAAGATTTTCTGGTCACTTTGATAAATTTTCTAACGTGGCAAACTTGTTTTTTTCTGGGTATGCACCATGGAATTCCTTTCAAATAAAAGCAACAGAGTTCCAGAAAAAACATCTATTTCTGCTTTATTGACTATGCCAAAGGATTTGACTGTGTGGATCACAACAAACTGTGGAAAATTCTGAAAGAGATGGGCACACCAGACCACCTGACCTGCTTCTTGAGAAACCTGCATGCAGGTCAGGAAGCAACAGTTAGAACTGGACATGGAACAACAGATTGGTTCCAAATAGGAAATGGAGTACGTCAAGGCTGTATATTGTCACCCTGCTTATTTAACTTTTATGCAGAGTACATCATAAGAAACGTTGGGCTGGAGGAAGCACAAGCTGGAATCAAGATTGCTGGGAGAAATATCAATAACCTCAGATATGCAGATGTCACCAGCCTTATGGCAGAAAGTGAAGAAGAACTAAAGAGCCTCTTGATGAAAGTGAAAGAGGAGAGTGAAAAAGTTGGCTTAAAGCTCAACGTTCAGAAAACTAAGATCATGGCATCCGGTCACATCACTTCATGGCAGATAGATGGGGAAACAGTGGAAACAGTGGCTAACTTTATTTTTCTGGGCTTCAAAATCACTGCTGATGGTGATCGCAGCCATGAAATTAAAAGACGGTTACTCCTTGGGAGGAAAGTTATGACCAACCTAGACAGCATATTAAAAAGCAGAGACGCTATTTTGCCAACAAAGTCAAGGCTATGGTTTTTCCAGTGGTCATGTATGATATGAGGAAAGCTCACATGTATGGACTATAAGGAAAGCTGAGCACCAACATATTGATACTTTTGAACTGAGGTGTTGGAGAAGACTCTTGAGAGTCCCTTGGACTGCAAGGAGATCCAACCAGTCCATCCTAAAGGAGAACAGTCCTGGGCGTTCATTGGAAGGACTGATGTTGAAGCTGAAACTCCAATACTTTGGCTACCTGATGGGAAGAGCTGACTCATTGGAAAAGACCCTGATGCTGGGAAAGATTGAGGGCAGGAGGAGAAGGGGACAACAGAGGATGAGATGGTTGGATGGCATCATTGACTCGATGGACATGGGTTTGGGTGGACTCTGGGAGTTTGTGATGGACAGAGAAGCCTGGCTGTGGTTCATGCAGTTGCAAAGAGGCTGACACGACTGAGCAACTGAACTGACCGACTGAATCAACATAACGCATAAAAATGTGCCTCTGAATAATCAGAAGACTCCATGGAGAAAATGGACTCATAGATGAAATAAAATGCATCCTCAACAAATAAGGTGGCCTTTTGTCCTCTGTTGTCAAAATGGATGAAAAATAATTTCAAATGTTTATGTGTAACTTAAAGTCACCCTTAGATTCTGAACAAGCCTCCACAAGGTAAGGTTAGCAGTAAGTAGTGGGAACCAAGCTCATAATTGTGGGACTGTCTTTATTATGTAAGAAATTTAATTACTTTGAAATCAATCAAGCAGATTTAATTCTAGGTATATCCCTTAGAAATGTATAATTTTGGGAATATGAATGAGATCTTGTAGCATTAGTTTCTTCAATTATAAAATGAGGATTACAGTTTTTGTTGCTGTCAATATTAAACAGTAGGCTGTGAGTGTATGATTAGAATATACTCTAGGATTTTTGAGTAGTAGAGTGATGTCATTTGGGCTACTTCAGGAGAACCGATTCTTGGAGGCTAGAATAAACATGGATAGACTTGATAGGAGCCTATTGCAGTGGACCAGGAAGAAATTAAGAAGTAGGGAATGATCAAATTTGGGATATATTTTCATAGCAGAGTGAATAGGATTTATTAAACTTTTATGAGAGTAACAAATGAGTGAAGAGTACAGCAATTTTTTGTCTGAACGATAACATGGAAAAGGCATTTAATGAGATAAATAGGGAACACTGCTTTAAATTTTGTATAGAAAATGCTTATGTTTATTATGGACATTTAAAAAGTTTTCAAATAGTAAATTGCCATTCACTTGGATGTCAAAATTAGAGATGTTGCATATCCAAGTTTGCAAATTAAGAGGAGAGGTAGGGACTGGGGACACAAAACCACTGCTGTAGCATCTAATTGTCAGGAAAAGAGAAATATCCACCTAAAAACCTAAGAAGTGTCAGTGAGGTCTGAGACATTTCAGTACAGGGAACTTCCAATCACAGTTTGATCTACCTATGTTCATTATGAAAATTAGCTCAAGTGGGCCTCAAGTATTAGATTTTTGTGACTATGATTGCTGCATTTTGGGATTTCTCTAACTTTTTTTTTTTTTTCCATTCAATTCTTTTTTACACTTCAGCAAACCTGAAGCTTTGCTTCCTCTGGAAATCTTCTGTCTCACCTATTTGATATACTCCTATACTATGACTCCTAGCACGGTTGAATATTCATTTAGTGGCACTAATAACATCAGTCTGGAATTGCTTGATTTCTTGTTATGTGTCATAGAACTGAGGGAAAGAAACTCTTCCTTCAACTTGATAATAAAAACGTCCATGACACATTGGACACAAATAGTTGTTCTATACTCATTCTTCCAACTAATGGAAAAAAAAAATTCTCATATATTTGAGCATTGTCCCCCTTTAACTTTCCCTCCTTGTTTTGTAGGTAAGTTGCTTCTACTACATGAAGTCAGCTCCTGTCCAGATTAGATGGAATCAAGAAATAATGTAACCTACTTTGTTCTCCTGTGACTCACACAAAATCCAAAGGAGGGGAAAGTACTTTTGGTTATGTTTCTGTTCGTCTACATTTTGACTGTGGTGGGCAATTTTCTAATTATAGTCACTATAACTGTCAGTAAGACCCTGAACACACCAATGTACTTTTTTCTTGCTTGCTTGTCATGCATGGATATTGCTTATTCCTCTTCTAATACCCCCAGACTTGTTCTTTGGAGAAAAAAACATAACTTTCAAATCTTGTATGACCCAGCTGTTTACAGAGCACATTTTTGGTGGGTCAGAGGTCTTCCTTCTGCTGGTCATGGCCTATAACCGCTATGTGGCCATCTGTAAGCCCTTGCATTATTTGGTGATCATGAGGCAGAGGGTGTGCATTGTGCTGCTGGTGGTGTCCTGGGTTGAAGGTTTTCTGCACTCAGTAATTCAACTTAGCACTGTTTATGGGCTCCCTTTCTGTGGCCCCAATATCATTGATCACTTTCTCTATGACATGTACCCCTTATTGAAACTGGTCTGTACTGACACCTATGTCATTGGCATCTTAGTTGTGGCCAATGGGGGACTGATTTGGACTATCGTGTTTCTGGTTTTACTTTTCTCCTACAGAGTCATCCTGCACTCTCTGAAGATCCTGAGTGAGGAAGGGAGGTGGAAATCCCTCCAGACCTGTGGTTCCCACATCACTGCAGTTGTCTGCTTCTTTGTCCCCTGTATTTTCATATATGTAAGACCTTCTACATTGATAAATAATTGACCGTGTTCTATACAGTTATAATCCCCATGCTGAACCCACTAATCTACAGTCTAAGAAATTCTGAGTTAACTTATGCTATGAAGAAGCTCTGGAAAAAGAACATTATATCCCATATTAAATAAACATTATCCTCATGAAGTGAGTCATTTCACATCAAGGTTCATTTTCTTAGAACGCAAAAGTCATTTTAAAATTTGTTCTGATTTCTCTTTAAAAGAGTTTATGGTAATTGTAATTAAAGATTACAGTTATACAACCATGGTCTAACAGCAGTTTTCCTACTTACGAGAATATAAAGACTATAATTACTTGCTTATCAGTGTATCTAGAATGGTGTAATACCTATATAGCAAGGAAACGATATGTAATGAATTAGAAAGTAATTTTTATATAGTTATACTCATTTTTAATCAACTTATGCATTTATATTTTTATTCTTTTTCAGAGAGTGTAATTTTTATTTAGTAACTTGTCATTTAAGTTGACATTTTTACTTATACAGTTTAAGATGTATAATTGTGTATGGTTTGCTTTAATGTATTTCATTTGCATTACACACAACATTTTTACTTTTATACTTTTAGTGTTTACAATGAAACTGAAGTAAAATAGATAATAATAAATAGCATAAGTGAAAACTAAATGCTATGTAGTCGCTCAGTAGAGTTGGACTCTTTGCCACCCAATGGACTGTAGTCCACCAAGCTCCTCTGTCCATGGAATTCTATAGGCAAGAATACTGGAATGTATTGCCATTCCCTTTTCCAGGGGATCTTCCCAACCCAGGGATGGAACCTGGGTCTCTGGCATTGCAGGCAGTTTCTTTACTGTCTATTCAGTTCAGTTCAGTTGCTCAGTTGTGTCTGACTCTTTGCGACCCCATGGATTTCAGCACACCAGGCCTCCTTGTCCATCACCTACTTCTGGAGTTTGCACAAACTCATGTCCATTGAGTCGGTGATGCCAACCAACCACCTCATCCTCCGTCATCACCTTCTCCTCCTGCCCTCAATCTTTCCCAGCATCAGGATTTTTTCAAATGAGTCAGCTCTTAGCAACAGGTGCCCAAAGATTGTAGTTTCAGCTTCAACATCAGTCCTTCCAGTGGCCAAAGTATTGGAGTTTCAGCTTCAACATAAGTCCTTCCAGTGAACATCCAGGACTGATCTCCTTTAGGATGGACTGGTTGGATCTCCTTGCACTTCAAAGGACTCTCAGAGTCTTCTCCAACATCACAGTTCAGAAGCATCAATTCTTCGGTGCTCAGCTTTCTTTACAGTCCAACTCTCACATCCATAAATGACTACTGGAAAAAGCATAGCCTTGAGTAGACGGACTTCTCTTGGCAAAGTAATGTCTCTGATTTTCAATATGCTGTCTAGGTTGGTCATAACTTTCCTTCCAAGGAGTAAGCGTCTTTTAATTTCATGGCTGCAGTCACCGTTGCAGTGACTTTGGAGCCCCCCAAAATAAAGTCTCTCACTGTTTCCCCATCTATTTGCCATGAAGTGATGGGGCCAGATTCCATGATCTTAATTTTCTGAATGTTGAGCTTTAAGCCAACTTTTTCACTCTCCTCTTTCACTTTCATCAAGAGGCTCTTTAGTTCTTCTTCACTTTCTGCCATAAGGGTGGTGTCATCTGCATATCTGAGGTTATTGATATTTCTCCTGGCAATTTTGATTCCAGTTTGTGCTTCCTCCAGCCTAGCGTTTCTCATGATGTACTTTGCATATAAGTTAAATAAGCAGGGTGACAATATGCAGCCTTGATGTACTCCTTCCCCTATTTGAAACCAGTTTGTTGTTTCATGTCCAGTTCTAACTGTTGCTTCCTGACCTGCACACAGGTTTCTCAAGTGGCAGGTCAGGTTGTCTGGTATTCCCATCTCTTGCAGAATTTTCCACAGGTTGTGGTGATCTACACAGTCAAATGCTTTGGCATAGTCAATAAAACAGAAATGGATGTTTTTCTGGAACCCTCTTGCTTTTTCAATGACCCAGCAGATGTTGGCAATTTGAAATCTGGTTCCTCTGCCTTTTCTAAAACCAGGTTGACCATCTGGAAGCTCAGGATTCATGTATTGCTGAAGCCCTGCTTGGAGAATTTTGAGCATTACTTTACTAGCATGTGAGATGAGTGTATAATTGTCTGAGCCACAAGGAAATCCAAACAATAGGAAGTGAAATGTAAAGTGAACTTTCTATTTTTCTCTCAGCTTCTCCCAGTCCTCATTCTCAGATTTTCAACCTAAATTTGTTTCTTAATTATCATCTAGTTATAATCTTTGCAGATGCAAGTGTATTCTCTATATGTATATTTGTTTCTTTCTATATATATATCACTTGCTTTTGCTATGCAATATCTTAAAGATATTTCCATACAGTCCGTATGTATTTCTTAGATTTTCTCATTTTGCAAAACACTCTTTATACATTTGTATCAAAATTAATATGTCCATTCCTTTCATGAGATTCCCAAACTTTTCTATGACAGTTATAATTCCAATAAATGTATGTTTTTGAATATGTACAAATATAAGGTCCTAGGTGTAGAATTGTTGATATTACATTTGCTTCAATGGTAAGGTAGTATATGCATTTAAAATGCTGATATTGATATTTATTGCTTTTTTTTTAATTTATTTTTTAATTTTAGGAAAATTGCTTTACAATGTTGTGTTCGTTTCTGCCATACAACAGCCCAAATCAGTCATAATTATACATATGTCACCTTGCCTCCTAGCTCAGTCGGTAAAGAAACCGCCTGCAATGCAGGAGACCTGGGTTCAATTCCTGGGTTGGGAAGATCCCCTGGAGAAGCAAATGGCAAACCACTCCAGGATTCTTGCCTGGAGAGTCCATATGGACAGAGGGTCTGACAGGGTCCAGACCATGGTGTTGTAAGAGTCGGATATGACTTGGTGACTAAACCAACACAACCTCCATCTTGAGCCTCCCTCTCCTCCACCGACTCCACCCCTGTAGGTCACCACAGAGTGCCAAGCTGGGCTCCCTGTGTTATATAGCAACTTCTCACCATTATCTGTTTTACACAAGGTAGTGTATATATGTCGATGCTACTTTATCTGTTTGTCCCACTCTTTCCTTCCCTTACTGCATCCATGAGTCTCATCTCTATATCTGTCTCTTCATTCCTTTACTACAAATAGGTTCAATGACACCATTTTTCTAGATTCCATACAGGTACATTAATATACAATATTTGTTTTTATTTTCTGACTTACTTCACTCCAAACTATTGCTCTTGAGTTTGTACCAACAGCTACTGTGTCTGTGCTTAGTTGCTCAGTTGTGTCCTGCTCTTTGCAACCCCATGGTCTGTAGCGTGCCAGACTCCTCTGTTCTTGGGAGTTTTCAGGCAACAATACTGGAATGGGTTTCCATTTCCTCCTCCAGGGGATCTTCCTGACTTAGGAATTGAAACTGCGTCTCCTGTGTCTCCTTTACTCACTGAGCAATCGAAGAAGCCCCACTAACAGCTACTGTCCTGTCCATAGTCCATGTGAATTTTTTTGTCCACATTCTCAACGACCAATATCTGATAAATATATTGATCACATTTGATTAAAGTTATTTTTTACTTTAACTGCAAACATTTTGATATAATTGATTTTGAGTATCTTCCTACATGTGTAATTTGATTTGTATTTGTTTGTGGATTATATATATATATATATATCTTCAATCTGATTCATTCAACTTTTGATTTTTATGAGAGAATTTTTAAGCGAAAAAAAATGATCTCTTTTACATTGTATATATAGTTAATATTTTCCTGGCTATATGTTTTTTAACTTTTTTCCTATGTAGAATTATTTTTGCATGTAAAATTTTTTGTAGTTTATATTTAATTTAAAAAAATCTATCTTGCTTTGGAAGAATTATTTATCTTTTTGCCATGATTTAAAATTCTGACTATTGTATTTTGGACTCCCAATATATTTGGATCCAGTTCAACACTTTAATCTTTTTCACTGATCTCTTTATTCATGTGCACCTTGACACATAATTGCTATGATATCTAAGATATTTTGACATTTGAAAACTATATCAGTCCCTTGTTAGTATTCTTTCTCAGAGTTTTGCCTAAGCCTGTATATTTCTAATTCAAAATTATTGAAATTTAAATAATAAGTGTAAATAAGATAAATAAAAGTTTATATTAAAATTAGCTCAAAATTGCTAAATATAGAATATGTTCAAAACAATTATTTTCATTAAGATTCTCATTAAGAAGGTTATTTTAAGAAGAGTTTATACCTTTAGAGTATGAAAAACTCTTATCCAGATAAGAATTGATGTTTTCAGTTAACAAGTCACCTATTATAAGATTGGGTGGAACTTGCAGTTCCTGCCTGTATTTCTAATCTCTTGTGGATAGCTGCTGTTCTTTAGCTATGACACCTAAAATGCTAACACTTGCTTTAGGAAAAAATCATCTCTTTCAAGAAAGTTCAGGACTTAAATCACTGCTGAGCATCTTGTGCTGCTGAGATCTTCTTGCCATGTGCTGTGCTAAGTTGCTTCAGTCCTGTCTGACTCTTTGCAACCGTATGGAACGTGGCCCACCAGGATTCTCTGTCCATGGGCTTCGCCAGGAAGAACATGGACATACACACACACACACACAAGAGAAAAGAAATGAAAAAGAAAGAAAAGAAAAAAAAAAGCTAAAAAAAAAACTGTATTAGAATACAGTTTTAGAGATTTTTTTTTCTGAAATGCTAATATGTTTCTTTTATTGTGACTTATTACAACCCCAGGTGGCGCTAGTGGTAAAGAATCTGCCCGCCAATGCAAGAGATGCAAGAGACTTGGTTTGGCTCCCTGGATTGGGAAGACTCCTTGGAGCAGAAAGTGGCAATCCACTCCAGTATTCTTGCCTGAAAAATTCCATGGACAGAGGAGCCTGGCAGGCTACTCAAGTAGATTACATAATACTTGGATATTGACAATACACACTAGTATATTTAAAACAGATAATCAAGAAGGACCTACTCTATAACACAGGGAACACTACTCAATATTTTGTAATAACCTAGATGGAAAAAGAATTTGAAAAAATAGATACATATATATGTATAACTCAGTCCCTTTGATTTAGGCCTGACACTAACACATTGTTGATCAACTACAATATAAAATAAAAATTAAAAAATAGAGAGTTTAATTTAGTGGTTTTGCCATTGGATTGACATATTTACCTCTTAAACAAGTTACCCTAGTTTATCTGAAGCCAATGATACTTGCATATACTTTGGGCTATCGAGGTATAATTTATGTTCCCATCATAAACCAATTAATGAAATCACCATAGTTTTTTGTTTTTTTTTTTTTAAAAAAACTGACTTCTTTTTTTTTTTTTTTTTTGATATGAAGTGCAACCCACTCCAGTATTCTTGCCTGGGGAATCCCATGGACAAAGGAGCCTGGCGGGCTACAGTCCATGGGGTTGCAAAGAGTTGGACATGACTGAGCAACTAACATATACACTGTTTTGTTTATTTATTTATTGGTTGCACTGGGTCTTCGTTGCTACACGCAGGATTTCTATAGTTGTGGAGAGTGTGAACTGCTCTCTAGCTGTGGTGCATGGGCTTCTCATTTCTGCGGCTTCTCTTGTTGAGGAGCACAGGCTCGAGGTGCAGGGGCTTCAATAGTTGCAGCCTGAGGGCTCAGTAGTTGTGACTTGCGGTCTCTAGGGTTTCTGGGCTTCAGTAATTGCAGTATCAGGGCTCATTAGTTGTGCTAGAGGACCCTGGAGTATGCAGATTTCAGTTGTGGCATGTAGGCTCTCTAGTCATGGCTCTCAGGCTCTAGAGTGTGTGCTCAGTAGTTGTGGTGCATGGACTTAATTGCTCTGCAGCATGTGGAATCTTCCCAGGCCAGGGATTGAATCTATGTCCTCGGCACTGGCAGGTGGATTCCCATCCACTGCACCACCAGGGAAGTCCATTAGTTCTTACATTTATTTTGAAAATTGTGCTCATATATACATAAAGAAGTTCAGTTCAGTTCAGTCACTCAGTCGTGTCCGACTCTTTGCAGCCCCATGAACCGCAGCCTCCCTGTCCATCACCAACTCCATGAGTCCACCCAAACCCATGGCCATTGAGTCAATGATGCCATCCAACCATCTCATCCTCTGTCATCCCCTTCTCCTCCTGCCCTCAATCTTTCCCAGCATCAGGGTCTTTTCCAATGAGTCAGCTCTTCCCATCAGGTGGCCAAAGTATTGGAGCTTCAGCTTCAGCATCAGTCCTTTCAATGAACACCCAGGACTGATCTCCTTTAGGATGGACTGGTTGGATCTCCTTGCAGTCCAAGGGACTCTCAAGAGTCTTCTCCAACACCACAGTTCAAAAACATTAATTCTTCCATGCTCAGCTTTCTTAATAGTCCAACTCTCACATCCATACATGACCACTGGAAAAATCATAGCCTTGACTAGACAGACCTTTGTTGGCAAAGTAATGTCTCTGCTTTTTAATATGCTGTCTAGGTTGGTCATAACTTTCCTTCCAAGGAGTAAGTGTCTTTTAATTTCATGGCTGCAATCACCATCAGCATTGATTTTTGAGCCCAGAAAAATAAAGTCAGCCACTGTTTCCACCGTTTCCCCATTGATCTGCCGTGAAGCAATGGGACCAAATTCCATGATCTTAGTTTTCTGAACGTTGAACTTTAAGCCAACTTTTTCACTCTCCTCTTTGACTTTCATCAAGAGGCTCTTTAGTTCTTCTTCACTTTCTGCCATAAGGATGGTGTCATCTGCATATCTGAGGTTATTGATATTTCTCCTGGAAATCTTGATTCCAGCTTGTTTCCTCCAGCCAAGCGTTTCTCACGATGCACTCTGCATATAAGTTAAATAAACATGTGACAATATACAGCCTTGATGTACTCTGTTTCCTATTTGGAACCAGTCTGTTGTTCCATTTCCAGGTCTAATTGTTGCTTCCTGACCTGCATACAGGTTTCTCAAGAGGCTGGTCAGGTGAATATAAAGAAGGCTGAGTGTCAAATAATTGATGTTTTCTAATTTTGGTGCTGGAGAAGTCTCTTGAGAGTCCCTTGAGCAGCAAAGAGATCAAACCAGCCAATCCTAAAGGAAATCAACCCTGATTATTCATTGGAAGGACTGATGCTGAAGCTGAAGCTCCAGTACTTTGGCCACCTGATACAAAGAGCCAACTCATTGGAAAAGACCCTGATTCTGGGAAAGATCGAAGGCAGAAGGGGAAGAGGACAACAGAGGATGAAATGGTTATATAGAATCACAAACTCAATGAGCATGACTTTGAGCAGACTCCAGGAGATCAAAAAAGGACAGGGAAGCCTGGCCTACTTCAGCCTATTGGGTCAGCAAAAAGTTGGACATGACTTAGTAAAACATACATAACAAAATTTACAATGTTAATCATTTTAAAGTGACACCTACTTGTTATGCAAACATTGCCACTATCCATCTGTTAAACTTTTCCAACTTCCCAAACTGAAATTTCAGTCATTAAACAAAACTCTACATTGAAGCTCATGGAGCCCCAGGCAACCACCATTCTACTATCTGTTTATGAGTTTGATTGTTTAAGTTATTCATGTAAGTCAAATTATATGATAATTGCTTTTTTGTGATTGCCTTCTTATAACTTGTTATAATATCTTTTCCCCTTTAAATACTCTTGGCACCCTTGTTGAAAATTATCTAAAGACATATACAAAGGTTTATTTCTAGCCTTTCTATTTTATTCCATTTAGTCCATTCCGTCCATCTTTATTCAAATACTGGTGCTATGATTACCAATGCTTTGTATAATATCTTTTAGAGTCAGGAAATATGAGACCCCCAGTTTTCCTCTTTTCAAAATTGTTTCAGCAATTTGGAGTCCTTGAGATTCCATATGAATTTTAGCATGGATTTTTCTGTTTCTGCAAAATCAATATTGCTATTTTGATCTGTATATCACTTGAGGTAGTATTAACAACTTAATAATTTAAATGTCCCAGATCATAAATGTCTTTTCATATTTTTGTGTGTTCCATAATATCTCTCAGTAACCTTTTGTAGTTTTCAGTTTACAGGACTTGTCTCTTTGGTTAAGTTTACTTAAATATTTTATTCTTTTTTGATTCTTTTGTACGTGGAATTATTTTCTTAATTTTTCCTTGAGTTGTTAATTACACATAGAAATTCAACATCATTTCATAAAAAACTCTCAGCAAATTGGAAGTAGAAGAAATGTACCTTGACATAAGAAAGTCCATATATAACAGATCTATAGCTAACATCATCCTCAATATAGAAAGGTTGAAATCTTCCTCATTAAAATCTAGAATAAGACAAGAGGGCACACTCTCACAAGTCCTTTTATAACATAGTACTGCCATAAAAATTCCTGTGAAAAGTTTATATTTTTCTGAGTATAGATCCTGTCATCTCTGATGACAGGAGATAATTTTATTAATTTTTATTTAGTATTATTCTCTGTAACACTTCTAATGACAGCAACTTTCTACCTTTCAATCACAGCTTAAACATAACCTTTTAAGAAGGGTCTTCTCTGATTATAGAATTCTATCTCTTCTTTTCTGTCACGTTATTCTATTTCTTACATTATGAGCCCTGAATAAGACTATAGCTACTTTATTAAATGTCTCCTTTTTTATTGTCTGACTATTATAATATCCATGCAGGAAAATATTTTTTACGTGATTTTCCCTCTGGTTTTATTACGTGCTGTGTCTTAGCTCATAGCACAGTTGCTGGCATAAGAATTGTGCCTGAACTCTTAAAAACAATTAATAACTGGATAAATTATTTGTTGTTGCATCTAAAACTTTAAAACATTTAATTTTATTTTTAGTATAATTTTTATTTATTTAACAAAATTTTAAGGTGATTAAATATAGTATTGAATAGACGGAAAGATATTCTTTCCATGGCAGGGGAGAATATATTAATAAGTCCACTAGATCAAAATGAGTGAGTCTATATTTTATCATCATTGGCAGCAGCCTCATAACGATTCTAAAGCTACTTTTTTTGCATGTTATACCTTTCTGATATTAATTATGTGATTTGCTCTAGTAATATCTTCACATATTTTTCGTTGTTGTTTAGTTCCTAGGTCATGTCCGATTCTTTTGCCACCCCATGGACTGTAGCCTGCCAGGGTCTCCTGTCCATAGGATTTCCCAGGCAAGGATACTGGAATGGATTGCTATTTCCTTCTCTAGGGGATCTTCCCAAACCAGGGATCAAACCTGCATCTTATGCATTGGCAAGTGAATTTTTCACCACTGAGCCATCTGGAAAGCCCCTATAGATGTTCTTTAAAACCTTTGTGTAAAATCCCAGTGAATTAATTAAACAAGAATCAGCCTTGGACACATTCCAAGAATCAGTGATAATTGCAGCTGGAAGGGATGAAATAGCCCGTGGTCTTCACCCCTAACAGGAAGAAGATGCTATTTGCTTAGTAACTGGCATAAAAATTTCAGGAGGTCCTTTCTTAGACTTATAGCATGACTTAAAAAGAATCACGGTAATGTCTTTCAAAAATCTCAGTCAATTAGTCTGGTCATGTTAATATGACAGAGTGAAAAGATCTGAACTGTCAAATGCTATATTTATTTTTGAAGTTAATAGGAAAGAAGTTACTTGTGAAAAATTTCCCTGCCAAATAACTAGTTGATTTCTTCTAAGCATATGTAGTATTTGCTGGTCATTTTGATATATTCCCTAATGCAATAAACTTATTATTCAGTGTGTGCACGATGGAAATGTTTTCAAATAATCTACACTTAACTTAAAAATGACCTGAATAATCAGAAGACTCCATGAAGTAAATGGATGGACAGTCAAATAAATTATATGCTCAAGTAATAAGGTGGCCTTTTGTCCTCTGTTTTCAAACTGGATGAAAAATAATTCCAAGTGTTTATGAATAATTTCAAGTTATTCTTCAGATTCTGAACAAGGCTTCCAAAAGGTAAGACTAACATTAAATAGTGGGAACCAAGCTCACAGTTGTGAGACCTTCTTTATTATATAAGAAAATAAATTACTTTGAAATCAATCAAACAAATTCAATTCTAGGTATAGCACTTAAAAATATGTACTTGAGAAAATGAATTAGATATTCTGAACCTTAATTTCTTCACTTATGAAACAAGGATTACAGTTCTTGCTACTGTAAATATTAAGTGTGTTACATTAAAAAATGAGTGAGTGATTGGAATGTACTGCAGGAGTTTGGAGAAGTAGAGTGATGTTATCAGAAGAAGGTTAAAAACGACAGTTTGGGCAGCTTCAGGAGAACCGACTTTTGAGGCCAGTATAAATGTGGAGAGACTTAGCAGGAGGCTGTTACGGTGGACCAGGAAGAAATTAAAAAGTAGGGAATGATCAAATTTGTGATATATTCTGAAAGTAGAGGTAGTAGGATTTATTTAAGTTTTATGAGAGCGACAAATGAGTAAAGAACACTGAAATTTTGTTTCTGAACAATAACATGAAAATTATAGTATTTAATGAGATAAATAAAAATGTCTCTTTAAATTTTATTTAGAAAATGCTCATGTTTATTGTGGCAAAATTTAGAAGTTATGTTTTACAAATAGTAAATTGCTATTTAGTTGGATTTCAAAATTAGAGATGTTGCAAATAAACATTTGAAATTTAGGGGAAAGGTAAGGACAGGAGATAGAAAATTAGACTGCTGCAGTCTAATTGATTGATCAAGAAAGGGAAATATCCACCTAAAGACTGAAGAAGTGTCAGTGAGGTTTGAGACAATTCAGGACAAGGATCTTCTATTCACACGTTCATCTACCCACACTGATCATGTGTATTAGCTTGAGTGTGTTTCATGTATTATACTTTATGTCTTTATAAATGCTGCACCTTTTCATGGCTTTCTCTATTTCTTTATACTTTCATTTATTTTTTACACTCAGCTGAAGCATTACTTCTTCTTGAAAGTCTTTTGTGATACACACTTGATATACTCCTATATCCTGACTCTTCAGCACTGTGTGAATTTAATGGAACTTAATACATGTGTCAGGAATTGTTTGGTTTTTTTGTTCTGTCATATTACTTAGGTTAAAAAACAAACAAAAACAGCAACTATGCCTTATTCAACTCGGTAATCAAAATGTCTATGACACATTAGACACAAGTGGATGTTCTATTGATGTTCTTCCAAAGAATGGATAAATAATAATAAAAAAATTATTCTTATAAATTTGAGCATTTTTACCCTTTAAGTGTCATCCTCCTTGTTGTTGTTGTTGTTGTTGTTGTTGTAAGGAAACTGCTTTAATATGTGAAGTCAGCGCCTGTCCAGATTAGATGGGATCAAGAAATAATGTAACCTACTTTGTCCTTCTGGGTCTCACACAGAATCCAAAGGAGCAGAAAGTCCTTTTTGTTATGTTCCTGTTCGTCTACATTTTGACTCTGGTGGGCAACCTTCTTATTATAGTGACTATAGCTGTCAGTAAGACCCTGTACTCACCGATGTACTTTTTTCTTGCTAGCTTATCATGTATGGATGCCGCTTACTCCACTTCTATTACCCCCAGATTGATTTCAGAGTTGTTATTTGGGGAAAAACACATATCCTTTGAATATTGTATGATTCAGCTGTTTGCAGAGCACCTTTTTGCTGGATCAGGAGTCTTCCTTCTGTTGGTAATGGCCTATGACCGCTATGTGGCCATCTGTAAGCCCTTGCATTATTTGGTGATCATGAGGCAGAGGGTGTGTGTTGTGATGCTGGTACTGTCCTGGGTTGGAGGTTTCTTGCATTCAGTAATTCAACTTAGCACTATCATCCTGCACTCTCTGAAGAACCTGAGTCAGGAAGGGAGGCAGAAAGCCCTCCAGACCTGTGGTTCCCACATCACCATGGTTGTCTGCTTCTTTGTTCCCTGTATTTTTATGTATGCAAGACCTGCTAAAACATTCCCCAATGACAAATTATTGAGTGTGCTTTATACAATCATAACCCCCATGCTAAACCCATTAATCTACAGTCTAAGAAATTCTGAGTTGACTAATGTCATGAAGAAGCTCTGGAGAAGAAACATCATATCTCATATTAAATAAGTGCATCACCCAACATGAAGGGAGTCATTTGACATCAGGTTCCATTTCCTTAGAATGCAGAAGTCATTTTAAAATTTGATTCTAATTTTAAATTTTTTCCTGAAAAAGAAAAAATTCTCTTTCTTCAAAGAGTTTATGATAATTGCAATTAAAGATTACAGTTATAAAGCTGTGCTATTAATAACAGTTTCCTCCATACTAAGATGTAAGATCCATCATTATCTTTATCACTGTACCTAGAAATGTATAATGCCTGTGCAGTAAGGGGTTAATGATAAATAATGATGAATGAGATAAGTACTCTATAGTAACACTGATTTTTCATCAGTTTGCTCATTTGTCTTTTTTACTCTTTTTCAGAGATGGGATAATTTTTATTTAGATTCTTGTAATTTAAGTGTACTTTACTTTTTACAATTTGAAATATTTAATTTATATAGGTCCCTTTGTTAGCATATTTCAGTCGCATTATACACACAATGTTTGCTTTAATGCTGTTAGTGTTCACAAGAAAATTGAAGTAAAATCGATAATAATAACATAAATAAAACCAAACAATACGGGGTGAGGGTCAAACAAATGTCTCCCTTTTATCTCAATAGTTTTCAATCTTCAATCTAAGTGGTAGAATCTAATTTTTATTCTTAATTTTCATCTAGTAAAAATCTTTGCAATTGCCAGTGTATTTGCCATGTATATATTTGCTTTTTCTATATATATCACAGTTGCTTTTACTATGCCACATCTCAAAGATATTTCAATGCAAGCTCAAACATATCCCTTAACTTTTCTCATGTTTCACAATACTTCTTATCAATTTATTTTAAAATTCATATGCCCATTCCTTTTCATGTGGTTTTAAACGTTTTTATGACAATTTTCAAATAAATGTACGTTTTGAATATGTGCAAATATGATTTCCTAGGCATAAAATTGTTGATGTGATATTTGAATCAATGATCAGGTAACATATGCATTTAAAATGTTGATATTGATAGTTATTGACAAACTATTGTTCTTGAGGTTGTATAAAAACTACAGTCTTGTCCACTGTCATTGAGAAATCTTTTGTCCACATTTTCAAGACCAGTACCTGATAAATATTTATGACAACTGATTAAAGTTATTTTTATACTTGGCTACCCTTTTGATCTAATTTAGCGAGGCATCATTCCATATGTTTAACTTGATTTGTTTTTATTCTTTTGTGAATTTTATATATATATGTCTTTATTTCATTCAATTTTTGATATTTATGGGGTTATATATTAAAGAAATGATCTCTTTTACATTTTATATATGATTAATATTTTCTGGTTATATGTTCTTAACTTTTTAAAATATGTAGAATGCTTTTTCATAGGTTGCAAGCGCGGGATGAAGACATGGGGTGGAGGACATGTTATGAATACGGCATTATTCTGCCCACGACACTCTGGCACTCCAGTGAAGATTTTTTAAAAAGATAAGAAACCGAGTGGAGTTTGTGGTACAGTGTAGTTCTAAAGGTTTATTTCAGAATCACTGCCATACTGATCCTGGAGGGTATGAAAATGTCTAATTATCTAAATGATTTCCCAGAGTAGGGTAAAAGGGGAATCCCAGATCTGAGAGTGAAAGGTCGTTGTCTTTCTTTGATGCCTGAAATGAAGCTCCAGTACTTTGGGCCACCGATGCAAAGTAGCTGACTTAATTGGCAAAGACCCTGATGCTGGGAAAGACTGAAGGGCAAAGGGAGAAGGGGGTGGGTGGCAAGGATGAGATGGTTAGATAGCATCACTGATTCAATGGACATGAATTTGAGCAAACTCCAGGAGAGTGAAGACAGAGGAGCCTGGCATGCTGCAGTTCATGGGGTCACAAAGAGTAGGAACGACTTAGTGACTGAAAGAGCAACGAACAAAATACAAAATAGCATGTCTATCTATTAGTACATTCTTGAGAGCAAGCCAATAAGGCTGAAAAACTCCCTTCTGGGCAGAGCTTTTTTTCATCCCTGTCCCATGGAATTACATGCTTTTTCTAGAATCCGTTTGTAAGAAGGAGGTCTGATGACCCTGCTGGTTATGCTTAGTTTGCCGCCAGTTTATCTTCTTAAGGCACTAACATCATAAAGAAATTGAATTTGGGGCACTGACAAAGTGAATGACAGAAGCTTCAAAAAGAGGTGAAAATAATTTCTATTTTTCAGAATCCTCCATGTACTATAAAAACTGAATTCCAGGTCACAAGGCTCTGAAACTCTTAATATACAATGCAAAGATGTATTTGTTCAATAAAGCGAATTATTTGGGTCCCACTGTACGAGACATCAACCAAACCAAAGATCTCTGGGAGGCGAAGCAGGGTGTTTGTTCTAATCAAAACAGGCATGGAGCCAATTTCCATGTTCTTAGTGAAAGGGCTGCCTTGTTGACTTTGGAGCGTGTACAACTCGCACAATTGTTAATGCAGAGAGGAATCTGTCCCGAGTCTCCTTGAGTTATTTCCCTTAATTATATTGTAATTAATTAATTATTCAAAGAATGGTTTCTACTTTATAGCAAGAGAGGACAAAAGATACTGTATTTTGACTTTTTCTTGCGTTTTCTTGGAACTTTTTTTTTTTTTTTTTCTGGCACACGCTGGCAGGGAAAGGAAACAGGTTTGATTTTTGAAAGAGGATGGAAATTATTGCATTCCAGGCTTTCCACTCTGGTGTTGATACTGGATAAGGCGGAATTTGGGAAAACGTCCGCTGGAAAAACAGTAATTTTTTCCTGATCTTCCATTAAAAAAATGTGCATGACTGTTTTCGGCATTTACTTTAACAGTGTCCTTTGATTTAAGTATTTCAGTTCTGCATATGAAAGTGTGCCACAGTGGAAGAGCACGAGATGAGAGAGACCAGTTCACCTAGATCAAACCCTGCCCTGCCACATCCAGGGTTTATATCTTATATTGTAGGTCCTTAGCCCTTTCTTAAAAGTTTTATTTCCCACAATGGGGGAAATGCGATAGGGTGTGGAAAGTGATATCCACCTGTAATCAGCCAGGTTCCTTAGTTTATAACAACAGAAAAATCTCATATTTAATTGCACAGTTAGCCCATAGGGATTTATTAAAATGGTGATTGGATACTCCGTGAATCTAGAGAAATGAAAATCCATAGAACAGGGGAGGCCAGCTAGCGCCAGGACTTCAGGTGAAGTATTTACAGAACTTGGTCCAACGAGACCAGCAGTACCATACACTGACTCTGCTGAACACAGAATTTTAGGTGGCACCTCTCAGGCTGCTGCCTCCTGCCCAGGCACCGATTCAGTGGATTCTCTGCAGTCTCTAACTATGTACAACTAACTTTCCAAATTAATGTTTGGGCAAGGCATTTCTGCTTGGAGAACTAGAGGTCCATCTGCTACTCTTAGGCAGTAAAGGAAATCTGAGAATCCAGTAGTAATGTTTCAGTTGTCAGCAGTATAGGTGGGCCTCTGCCCGATTCAGCCAAACTCCCCAAGAGTGGAGAATTTTCCAAATACAGTGTAATAGAGGATCCAGAAGCCACATGACCAACAAAAAAAAAAAAGACGCCCACAAAAAGCCCACAAACAACCTCCCCCCCAACAACAACACAAAACAATCAAAAAATCTCAAAAAAACCGAAATCCACCAAAATAACCCCTACTTACTGAGGTCCATCCTTCAGTGACCTACAGTGCCTACCCTCCTAGGTTCCCTACATTGATATATTCCAAAAGAAAAAATTTCTCTATTCACTGAGTGCAGCTATAATTAGTAATAATTTTAAAATGCTCTCACTTCTTCCCCAAGGGAAGTCCTCATCTGCAAAGTCTCATGCAAAGTCTCACAGCTCGTCTTTCACATTCAAGATCTTCTAGTTGTGTCCATTCCTTCTCAGGTCTGGCAAGATCCCAACTCAATGTTCCTTAATGTTATAGCTGAGATTAAAGCTAATCATCACAGTGCATGATCCTTAAGTAAGAGAGAAAGAGAAAATAATTTAAATAGTGGTATTTTTACATATGGTTTTTCCAGTGGTCATGTATGGATGTGAGAGTTGGACAGTGAAGAAAGCTGAGCGCCGCAGAATTGATGCTTTTGAACTGTGGTGTTGGAGAAGACTCTTGAGAGTCCCTTGGACTGCAAGGAGATCCAATCAATCCATCCTAAAAGAGATCAATCCTGGGTGTTCATTGGAAGGACTGATGTTGAAGCTGAAACTCCAATACTTTGGCCACCTCATGTGAAGAGTTGACTCATTGGAAAAGACCCTGATGCTGGGAAGGATTGGGGGCAGGAGGAGAAGGGGACGACAGAGGATGAGATGGTTGGATGGCATCACCGACTCGATGGACATGGGTTTGGGTAGACTCCGGGAGTTGGTGATGGACAGGGAGGCCTGGCGTGCTGCAATTCATGGGGTCGCAAAGAGTTGGACACGACTGAGCGACTGAACTGAACTGAACTGAACTGATATATATAGTATAGAATTATATAATAAATTTATATATATATACACACACACACACATATCATTGCAAAAAGAAGGTGTGAATAAATGCTAAATTCCACATGCTGCATCAGGTCACAAGCCAAAGTAAATATTTGACTTCATCATTCCCCTATTCCATATCCTTTTATCTTGGCAACTGAGGTTCTTTTTTTTTTTTTTTTAATTTTTGGCTATGTAGGGGCATGGTATGTGGAATCTTAGTTCCCTGACCAGAGATCGAATCCATGCCCCATGCAGTCCAAGTGTGGAGTTTTAACTGCTGGACTGCCAGGGAAGTCCCTCCTGATGTTACTTTCAGACAGGGTTGGTGTTGACCCAGACCTCCACTCCTGGATCCAAGCCCTCGCAGTCCTATCATGTATCTTCTTCATTCTGGTCGTTGGAGAACATGGCAGTACCTAGAGTTATCCCCAAGGAAACTCCTGAATCCATCGGAGTCCCCTTTCCACCTCATTATGTAGCAGCATCCCAATTTCCTCCTAATATTCAGGTCAACCATCCCTAAACACTGAATAACCGGCACAAAGCCTGTTTCACTCAGTGGCATCAGAGTCTGAGACCTTGTAGTTGGCTTTTCAGCACATGTTGTGCTCTTTTCTGATCAAAAGGCCCGGACATGTGGGTTTGATTATGCTTCTCCTTGCACGTTGCCTCACTCAAATGAACAGAATCATCAGGAGAGGCTGCAACAAGTCTGACTGGACAAAGAGGGAGGGCAGCCTTTTGGTTGATGAGGAAGGATTCATTGAATTAGTTTTATGATGCTCCTGAGATGATCCAAAATTGATACCAAATTTTCCCAATTCCAGAATAGAATACCTTGGGAGATATTGGGGTTCAGTTTCAGACCAACCACAATAAAGCATATATCACAATAAATTGATTCACACACACTTTTTATGGCTTCTCAGTACAATAAAAAAGTTATATTTTAACATTATAAGTATGTAATAGATTATGTCTAAAAAGAAACTATATATATCTTAATTAAAAATGCTTCATTGCTAAAAAATTTTAACTATCCTCTGATAATGCATGATGCCACAAACCTTCAATTTGTAAAATATATATATATATATATATATATATATAATATCTGTGAAGTGTTAAAAAGCAACAGTGCAATAGAATGAGTTATGCCTGTACTTAGGGTTAAATTCTTATGCACAGTACCCTGAATATCACACAAAAATGGTCATGCCAAGGTCCATGAATTAAACAGTTAATTTGGTGATCCCCAGAGATCAAACTTTGTGTGTTATTTGACTTATCGCAGTGTTTTGTGGCACCAATAGATATGAGGTTTATATTTATTTTTGAAGAACAATTTTAAATGTGGTAAAAAAACATGAGAGCTTTAATTTTCAAGTTATAATAGTTTTTGGATTTCAGTGATGCTTGCGTGGGTAAAAATGTAAGAATTTTGTTTTTGCTTATTACTGTCTTCATCCTGACCAGTGCAAATGAGAAGAAACACTCTTTTATGCAGCCCTGGAATGGATTTACCCCATACTGGTTTTCGTAGTGTGGTCGATGATTGTTTTGGCTGTCATACATCCCTTAATGGTTCTTTTATTCAATGTGACCACAGGTAAGGAATTAATTAGCAGAGATTCTTTCATTGTTCCTGTTTCTTCTCTCTGGGTCACTAGCTTCTGATTCAAGTCTGGATCACTCTATCTGATAGGTGGTACATGTGTGCGTGGCTAAGTCACTTTGTCGTGTCTGACTCCTTGTGACCCTATGGACTGTAGCTGCCAGACTCCTCTGTCCATGGAATTCTCCAGACAGAATACTGGAGTGGGTTGCCATTTTCCCTTCTCCAGGGGATCTTCCTGACCCAGGGATGAAAACCCAGGTCTCTTGCATTGCAGGCAGATTCTTTACCACCTGAGTCACTAGAACCTGTGAATACCAGATGGCCGACTATAATCATCTTTTCCATAAAAATGTTCATTAATAAAACTACCTCACCTAATTTCCTATCTGGTTCTATTATTTTAAAAAATTTAAAAATTAAACAAACTTTTAATCCATCTTCATCCACATAAAGCTGTTGAGACCTGGACATAGTCTACCTTGTTTTATATCTTACTATCTTTTTTATCTCCCTAACAACCTCACGACGAATTCCAGTAAATCCCAGACATGTTTTGAGGCTGCCCAGCACCTGAACTTGCAAACGATTGTGAGAATTCTCTATCTTAGTAAGTCATTGCTGGAGGCAGCTTGACTTCCTCTAAAGAATGGAAAGCCAGGTACTCACTTTCTAAACTCCTTACGAGCTAGGAAGTTAGCAGGAGACCGGTGTCCATCAATACAGGAGATGTAAGAGACACAGGTTTGATCCCTGGGTCAAGGAGATCCCCTGGAGGAGCATGGCAACCCACTCCAGTATTTTCCTTCTGGAGAATTCCATGGACAGAGGAGTCTGGCGGGCTACAGTCCATAGGGTCACAGAGAGTCAGACACGACCAAAGTGACTTGCCACGCACACATGTACCACCTATCAGAAGAGTGATCCAGACTTGAAATCAGAAGCTAGTGACCCTGAGCAAACAGGAACAATGATTAATCTCTGCTAATTAAATCCTTACCTGTTGGTCACATTGAATAAAGAACCAATGAAGGGATGATATGACAGCCAAAACAAACATCGACCAAACGCACATAAATGGGGTAAATCCATTTCCAAGGCCTGCCTAAAAGAGTGGTTTCTTCTCATTCACTGGACAGATGAAGACAGTAATAAGCTCAAATTCTTACATTTTACCCACGCATCATACACAGAAATCCAAAAACTATATAACTTGGAAAAATAAAGCTCTCATGTTTTTTACCACCATTTAAAAATGTTTTCAAAAATAAATATAAAACTCATATCTCTTGGTGCCACAACACAGGAGAATAGTCAAAAAACACACAAAGTTTTGATTCTGTGGGTCCCAAATTACATTTTAATTCAAGGCCTTGCAGAGACCTTTTGTGTGATATTCAGGGTACTAGTGCCATAATGGAAATTAACCCGAAGTACAGGCATACCTCATTCTATTGCACTTTGCTTTATTACACCTGTCCACCCAGATATTATATATATAATATAAATATATATATATTTTACAAATTTGAAGGTTTGTGGCAACCTTCATTATCAAGGATAGTTAGAATTTTTTTAGCAATGAAAGCATTTTTAATTAAGATATATATAGTCTTTTTAGACATAATGCTATTACATACAATATAATTTAAATAATAAACTTTTATATGGTACGAGAAGCCAAAAAGTGTGTGTGACTCAATTTATTGTGATATCTGCTTTATTGTGGTGGTCTGAAACTGAACCCACAATATCTCCAAGGTATACTAACTGGAATTGGGAAATAAGGTATCTATTTGGTCCATCTCAGAGCACTCAAAAACCTCATCACTGAATCCTCCTCATCAACCAACGGCCCTCCCTCTTTGTCCAGTCAGACTTTGTTAGCAGCCTCTCCTGATGATTCCTTGTCATTTGAGTTGTGGCACTTTGTGCAAGGAGAACATAATCAAACCCACACTGGTCCCGGGCCTATGATACAGAAAAGAGCACAAGACATGTGATGAAAGCCAAGTGTATTTCTACAAGGTCAGACTCTGAAATGCCACTGGAGTGAAACCAGGCTTTGTGCCTGTTATTCAGTATCTTAGGATGGTTGACCCTGAATATTAAGAGGAAATAGGGATGCGCTACATAATGAGGCTGTAAAGGGACTGCTGGATCCAGGAGATCCTTGGGGATAACTCCTAGTACTGCCATGATCTCCAACGACCAGAATGAGAAGATACAGATAGGACTGCCGAGGGCTTGGATCCCTAGATGAGGTCTGGGTCACACCACCCCTGTCCAGAAGAACATCAGGGGAACTTCCCCTGTCAGTCCCAGCATTTAAAACTCCACACTTGGGATTTTTTGTGTGTTTTTTTTTTTTTCCTGCATGGGGCAATGGAATCGTTCACTGGTCAGGAACTAAGAATTCCACATACCCTGTAGCCAAAAATTTAAAAAAAAAAAAAAAGAACATCATATTGCCAAGATAAAAGGATAATGGAAAAGGGGAATGATGAATCAAATATTTACTTTGGCCTTGTGACCTGAAATGCACATGTGGAATATAGCATTATTCACACCTTCTTTCATGCAATGATATGTGTGTTTTGTGTAGTATATCTGATATATATATATATTATAGATATATAAATATCAGTTTTTCAATTCAGTTCAGTTCAGTTGCTCAGTCGTGTCCAACTCTTTGCGACCCCATGAATCGCAGCACGCCAGGCCTCCCTGTCCATCACCAACTCCCGGAGTCTCACCCAAACCCATGTCCATCGAGTCGGTGATGCCATCCAACCATCTCATCCTCTGTCGTCCCCTTCTCCTCCCGCCCCCAATCCTACCCAGCATTAGGGTCTTTTCCAATGAGTCAACCCTTCGCATGAGGTGGCCAAAGTATTGGAGTTTCAGCTTCATATTCATGGCTTCAATTTGTTTCTCTGCAAAATGGGGATAATGATAACGGAATCACCAGTTTACATGGACAAATCAACTGAAGCAAATATGCCATATAGATAATAAGGGGATCATTTAATATAAATACATGTATTAGACCTACACATAGCTACATATAGCTTTGAACCTAATTAAATGACTTTCTGTTGAAACTTGATAAAAAAAAAATGCTTGCCATTCTTATTTCAAAAGTTTCCTCAGTCTTCGTATGGAATAAAACATTTCCTTCATATTCAAGGAAACCATGAGCTATAAGGGATATTTAAACAAATAAGAAAGAGCAGATTAAGAGTAATTTCAAAATTTCTGGCCTAAATTATGTGGCAAAAAAAAATGAAGTAGATTTTGAATTATTCATTCTTCCTTTTGTAGGTAATTCTCAATTTTTTTTTTTTTTTAGTAAATTCTTATTTCAGAAAAAGAAAATCAGTAGTGATTCTTGCACTTCCCATCTGTCTCTTGCCCCACATATCTATCTGAGAATTTCTATACCAGACTACTTTCCCACGGGCTAAGCAGAAATTAAAGAAGTTATGAAATCAGATCCTATGGAAAGCAACTTTAATCTAAGAAACACATATAAAGAATTTAGTACAGGAGCAGTAAGACTCTGGAGAAAAATTATGCAACAATGATCCACTAGGGGATTATAGTTCTTTCCCTTGCTTATTCAGAATCTATAAATGTGAACATACAAGCCTTGGTAAAGTACGTTAAGAGTTATCAAAAAGAGTGAAAAATAGCCATTATCAAATACCCAACAAATGTTAGTTTCTAGTCCTTTTTTCAGTCGATGAAATACCTTTTTCTGGGGAGAAATCAGCATGGAAAATATTTTTAATGGAGATGATCTGCAAAATTTCTTAAATTTATTTCACAATTTACAACAGGTAAAATCTTCCCTATGTATATAAATCATTAGTTTCTCAGCCTCATGGACAGCCTAGGCTACTCTCATCTTCAACAAACTCCACATGGCATTTTTCACCTCTGTGTTTCTCACTGTGTAAATGATAGGATTTAACAAGGGAGTGAGGATTATAAAGAACACACTCACCAACTTGCCCCCAGGGTAAGTGGCCACAGGACGCATGTAGCTAAATATACAAGGGACAAAATAGAGCACCACTACTATAACGTGGGAGCCACATGTAGAGAGGGTCTTGCATCGTCCTTCAGAACCATGGGACTTCAGGGAACTCAGGATGACTATGTAGGAGATGAGGAGCAAGAAAAAAATGAGCAAACACATGGCCCCACTGTTGGCTGACACCACCATTCCAAGTGTGTGTGTGTGACTGCAAGCAATTTCCAAGAGTGAGAAGAAATCACACATGAAGTGGTCCATGACGTTGTGACCACAGAAGGTCAAGTCTACTGTGACAAGAATCTGCACAGTAGCATGCAGGATCCCCCCAGTCAAGGCCACAACCCACCAGGAGCTGGCAGACTTCCTGTCTCATGATGGTCGTGTAGTGCAGAGGCTTGCAGATCGCCACATAGCGGTCATAGGCCATGATGATGAGGACTATGATTTCTGATCCTCCCAGGAAGTGTACCAAAAAGAGTTGAGCCAGGCATCCATGCCAAGAGATGGTTCTCCTCTGGTACAACAGGTCAATGGTCATTTTGGGGGGTTGTGGCAGATGTGTAAAAGGCATCTATGAAGGCCAAGTAAGTGAGAAAAAAGTACATTGGAGCAGAAAGCGTGGGACTGAGGGAGATGGTGATGGCAATAAGCAGATTGGCCACCATGGTAAACAGGAAAATGAGCAGAAAGACAATAAAGAGTACTTTCTGCAAGTGTGGATTCTGTGTGAGTCCCAAGAGAACAGATTCAGTCACATTGTTTTGAAGCATAAGAAGATGCATTCAGCAAGTAACAACTTCTTAGGGCCTGAATTACCTTAAAAGCAATAAAGAATTGTGCTTGTTAATCTTGAAAGGATTCTGGTATGAATTTCTGAGAACAAAAATAGTGCAGTCACTGTAAATGTGGAGCATGTCTTTGACATTCTTGCCCAGTATTTGCTTCAAAACTTTCTTACTTCTTCAATGATGGCTTTTATCTCTTCAGACTCCTAGTATCTATCACCTGTAAAATACAGATAAGGACATTTGATATATGATTTACTGGAAAACACTGTGCTATGTACGTGAGATCTGAATTCCTACTTTGGTTCCTTCTCCATTGGACTTTGCTGCATCATCTCAGTATCTCAAACTTTCAAGCCCTCCTCTGTGTCTATGAGGTTATAAGTTGTAATTCTCAGGTGTATCTTGTAGGCTTAGAAGTCCTGTGCAAATATAAGAATAATTCCTTCTTCCATGATAATTTATATTTGAACACTCAGTTCTAACTGTGAAAACAAATACATGGTCAACAGTTTTCTATCACACTGAAGTGTAAGTCTCTCAGTCGTGTCCAACTCTTTGTTATTCCATGGACTGTACAGTCCACAGAATTCTCCAGGCCAGAATACTGGAGTTGATAGCCATTCCCTTCTCCAGGGGATCTCCCTAACCCAGGGATTGAACCCAGGTCTCCTGCATTGCAAGCAGATTCTTTACCAGCTGAGCTACCAGGGAAGCCCCTATCTATCATAAGCAATTAATTTATGGAAATGTACATAAGTCCTGGGCGACACATCCACCCTGGTACCTATCAGAATACATAAGCAATTCAGGTGTGTTTTTTCACTCTGACTACTATAGTGTCTGGCATGATGTCTGCAGTGCCTGAAACCTATTAAGTGATAAGACATGCTTGGTAAATAGTCATTCTCCATGGATGAGAATAGCTTTGCTTTTCTAGACTATGGGCTTCCCTGGTGGCTCAGTCAGTAAAGAATCCATCTGCAGTGCAAAAGGGTTTGCTCTCTGGGTCGGGAAGATCCACTGGAGAAGGAAATGGCTACCCACTCCAGTATTCTTGCCTAGGAAATCCCATTGACAGAGGAGCCTGGCAGGCTACAGTCCATGGGATCACAAGAGTTGGACACAACTTAGTGACTAAACCACCACCACACAGACTACAAAACTACATGGATTCAACTGTTGTTGTTCTAAAGCTCTGTTTATTGTTATTCTCTATGAGAAACCCAAATTAATTATTGAAAAGTAGCTGCAGTCTAGGTTAATAATTTCTGGCACACATTATGGGGTAGGTATGAAAATAATTATTGCCTCTTGTAAAGAGCATGTTAGTATGTCAAGACAATTATAGTTTCAAGTGATATTTTGTCTTCTTCAAAATTATATTCCACATACAATTTAACATAGTCATCTTCAAAAAATTGATAGCTTCAGTAGACTTGGATTAAAAAAAAAACTTGCATAGTTATTCAGTGGAAGAGGATTTGTTAAGAAAAGGAAATCCCTGTTTTCAACATTCTAAAAAAAAAAAAAAAAGAATATGGAGAACAGAGAGAAATAACATTAATAGATAAGTTATAGCGATAGGTAATACACTATACATACAAACATATTAAGACCAACTAATAGAAAACATATAAAATCTATTACTATAAGTATCTATTACATGTTCACTCATTCAACAAATATTTATTTGACAACCACTATGTATGCTGAAGTAGTAATGCCTGGTAAATGCCCCTAAATGCCTGAAATGCTATTACCAAACAGCAGCAGCACATTCATCCATGAGATGCATGATCTCCCCACCCCTTCCTGTTTCTGCTACATGTGTTCTTATGGCTCCTTCTCTATCTTCCCACAGCATCCATCTTCCACCATTCCTGGTTACAGCATTCTGCATTACTAACAGAATGAGTAAAGAAACAAGAAAGGAGAAGAGACAACATAAACATAATAAAATGTATCCTGCAAACAAATATATATTTTCCTTTCAAAGATAAATGGATACTTTTTAAATTATCCAAAATGAAAACTGTATACTTGTGGAAACAAAGTACAACAGCTCCATTGTATTTCCTTATTCTGAGGTGGCATCCCCCTACATATACCCCTACATAGAAAGAGACTAGTATACATAAAGCAAGAATTAGACAAATTATAAATACAAGTATTTTAGACATAACTATGAAGAAATACATTTTTTTTTCATTTTTTCTCTCCATAATACTTTTTTTTTCCCCCAGGAAGAAATCAGATGAAAAATATTTTTAATGGAGAAAGATCATGATTTACACTTTGGATGCTGTTCAACACACTATTTTGAAGAGCTGTGAAAAAAAAGCAAAATATCTTTACTTCTATATTGGTAGCATTGTAGTTGAGGCTACCTTTCTTGATATTTTGCATGCTAAAGAAGAGTGATAAATTTCAGATAATTGTGTATGAGGCATGATTATATGATTTGTAAGACCCATTTAAACCTGAGATTTTTGATGATTATTGTTTTTAAAAGTGTAATTTTTAACATAGAGGTTTTAAAAGTTGTTCAGCTTCTTAAAGGAAATTCTTATGCTGTATTGCTAACTGGGAAACATTTTCATGTTATTCTTAACACTAATTATTTTTAATCCTAATTTAAATATGCATCGATAGGAAAAAAAAGCAAAATATCTTTATTTCTATATTTGTAGTATTATAGTTGAGTCTACCTTTCTTGATATTTTGCATGCTAAAGAAGGATGCCAAATTTCAGATAAGTGTGGATAACCCATGTCCATGATTGGTGATGCCATAACCATCTCATTTCTGTTGTCCCCTTCTCATTGCCCCCAAAACCTGAGTTTATGATTATATATTTTCCTGAAAATAAAAATCTCACCTATGAACTTGTCTAATATAGGTCATGACCATGGGCCAGCCTTGACTAGATGGACCCAAGGCAAAGTAATGTCTCTGCTAAACAAAGAAGTTATATGATTAAAACTGCCTCTAAGTGTCTTCATTAAGTGTTTTAGTTAAATGGTACCTTTCTGTAAGGTCTGCCTGTTGACTCTTAAAAGTACAATCACATGTTCTATTTTTACGTAAATTTTGTGAAGTTTCTTAACTCTGGCTAATTGGACCCCAAGGGTATTTCCTCATCCTTAGCACACAGTGCCAACAATTCAATTATTTCATATAAATTAAATGGGCCTTGGAGGATAACTTTTTGGTACTCATCTTTAATTTTGAACTTCTCCTTAGATGTACATGAAAGCAAAACACTATGACAAGAGAACAGAATAAGTTAACCATTCATGAATTTAGGCATTTGATAACAAATGAGATTGATATGGAACCTGAATATCGCCATTATATAAATTAGTCACTTAAGTGGATAACTATCTGATGTAAATTTTTTTCATGATAATTCTTAGTATTTTCTATCTATCTACCATTAATGCAAATCATAATTTTACTACTGTTTTCAGATATACTTTAAGTGATAATACAAACTTTATAATAATATTTGCCACAAAGAGTTAGGCATGACCTAACAACTGAACAACAGGAACAATAATATTGGCGCTTCAAAACAAATACAGCTTACGATACTTTTTCAAAATGGCTATATCTTGAATTTATTCTGGAATTAGATTAATGTGACAATGATGAAAATAAGTCTATCAAATTATATTCAGAGATGTTAGAACACATATATTTCAGTCATTTAAATTTACCTCATAATAGCCCTACTAAGTAGAAAAAAAAAAATTAGGCATAATAAGTCCTATTAAATAGAAAAGAAAATAGCCACAATTAATAGCAAGGAAATACAAGACACAGAATCAAAACACCATTTGCAAATTCAGAATAAGAAGCCAGGGAACTAAATTCAGGGACAAGATATGGTTGTATTAATAGAAGAAAAATAGGTTGCACCTAACTTTAATTGGCTCCAGAATATGTGTCACTGTGAGCAGCATATGTCGTAAAGGAAAAGAAAACTGAAACCACATGATTAAACCTAGTTTGACTAAACACTCCAATATTATAGGGCAGCGATGGCAGATACCAAAGACAGTCTGAATGAGGATTTGAAACTGTCTAACAAACTATAGAAATATAGATTTTTCTGAGTGCCATTCTGAAATGAAAGGTAGAATCATATCAGAAAAACAGCATATACTGACAAAGGCATCAATTCCAATCTCATAAAGATTGAAATCCATTCACTATGCTCATTGAGTCGTCATTCAATTTTTACTTAAATAGCTATGGTACAGGGTAAAGAGATTACTTTACAACTCCTATACCTGTCTAGTCCTTCTGTTTAAGCCCTAGAGTTGCACCAAATAGGAAAGAGAATTAGGTCTAAATCAGTGAAGAGTGTCCATCGAAATATATTTTTTAAAAAAGGAGGTCATGGAGCTATACCAGGAAAGTGTGGTTTCAGATTACAAATCCAAGGACAGAATGGTTGAAAACCACTGAGAAAGAGCTGCACAGATTCTCAAACTTGAAGCTAAAATAGAATGAAAGCAGAAGAAATTATATATGAATCTTCTCATAATTGATTAGAAAATAGATGAGGTGTGGTTTGACTTTTGATAGTTTCAGGGACTAATTTCACAAAAACTGGGTACCTGCCAAATTGTTCCTGTGAGTAGTGTTGTGCATTTCCATGGGTGGAGAAGCATGATATCAAAGGCAGAAGATACTCCAAAGTGGAGCTCATATTATGTTAATCCAATCCCAAGTTACTTTAATCTCAGAGAGTATCTCCTAAATTGTTTATCAGAGATGGAACAGTTTGGGGAAATGGATTGTAGTCTCATAATTCTTACAATTTTACTTCTAAATGAAGTAGAAGTAAGTATGTTTATGGCAATAATCATATTGGCTTGGGCAGAATCACAGAAATTGGAAACAGTTTCCATTTACTTAAGTAAACTAATTGTAGAAATAGGGATGACTGGTTTAAAGTTATAGAAGATGATGACATAATGTGAAATAAAGCTCATATCTCCTCATTCTAAAGATAGTGTTCTTCCTCTCCATCATGATTTTATAGCAATAATGTTTCCTAAAGATTGTCGCACTACAGTGTTGATCGATTTTATTTTTTCAGTAAAACATATGGACCCTTGAAGTTGCAGGCAGGATCTTTCTGTCAAAAGAGAAAATGATAAACACATTTATGACATATAAACACATTTTTTATTTTGAATCAGACTTCATTTATGAAATATTCATATTTAAAAACAAAGTCTTATAATTTATTTGAGTTTTCTAGCTGAGAAATATTTTCTTTGGTCAATAGTGGACTAATGATTCCTGTTTTGTTTTTGTATACCCCATTTAAATGATCTCTTAAAGCAGTTTTCAACAAAGATTCCAGATTCAAGGGGCTAAGTGTTAAGCCAACATTCTAATGGTAAATGTTTTCACAGATCTATTTTACTATGTGCCTTTGAAAAATATCTGCACTTAGTTGCTACTAAGAGTTGATAATTTAATAATGGGTAACTGCCTTGACATGTAATAAAACATATTTTATATTCTAAACCATAATCAAATACTAGCCCCAAGGAATTCTGTATAATGTAAAGTTCATAGGATATGGAGTAAGAGTATTTGGGTTTAAAGCTGACTTACCTGTTGTATGGTCTAGTGTTTTTTTTAACTTTTCTAATCTTCCATTGTTTCTGTAAAATAAGAACAGTAAATTTTAATTTTTTAATGTCCTTCTGACCATTTGAGAACACTCAAAATATTCACATCAATTTGAATGGAGGACAATTGAATTTTTAGAAGAACTGACAACTTGTTCACAACAGAATAATAAACCCAATACAATTTTAAATGTTAGATATGTCATGTGTGTGTCAAGAGAGTGTTGGCAAGTATCTGCTTTCTACTTTATGTTCCACACCAACTAGAACCAGTAGGCCACATAGCTTTCTGAGCGCCGACTTCTTATATACATAGGCACATTATATAACTCTGTAATCAGAAAGGAAAACATTTTGATTACTACAAAACAAGTGAGGTTTTGATGCGATGCTGTCTTTTATTCTAATGTCATTTGAAATGGTTGAAAGAGTATCACAATTGGACTTAGAATAATAAAGATGTAAATACTAGCTCTGTCTCTAACAATGGGCAGATTATTTAACTTTTTTGTATTTCAATGTTCTTCATTTGAAATATAAGAACAATCATAACATTTATCTCACAAATATGCTGTTAGTGCTTGGTGAGGTGCGCGAGTGTTTCGTAGTAATAAAATATGAAAATGTAAACATTGTGATAGGAATAAAATCCTCTGACACTGCTCAGAGAATTCAAGTTCATGATGGTAAGATTGTGTCTGATAGAAATAAAATCCTCTGCTCTTTTTTTTTTTTAACATACTTTATTTAATTGTAAGTTTATACAACTCATCCAAGTTCTTGATCAGTATGGATCGCTTGTCTGACTCTTTGCAACCTCACCACAGCACGCCACGTAATTTACCATGGATGGATGAACCATAGCTTTTCATTTGATCATCCAAAGGACTCTTGGATCTCCTTGCAGTCCAAGGGACTCTCAAGAGTCTTCTCCAACACCACAGTTCAAAAGCATCAATTCTTCAGCACTCAGCTTTCTTTAAAGGCTCTTTTAAACTGGAACTTTTCATAAAAAGCCTGAGTCTGAACTTTTAAAAGGTCCCTTTCTCAGGGCCAGGAAAGCCATGTTAAGTGCCTGTCACAGATTTCATGTTACAAATTGAGGCAAATTCCTCCCGTTTTCAGGCCCTAAAATATCACCAGTCAGTCCATGGCCTTCCAGATTTACCTGATAAAGCTGATAGGAACCTAAGAACTTCCATTTTCTGAACAGATGACTTGAGAGAGAAAATAATAAATGCTCTAATTTTATTTACAAAGGTATAATTTACCAAGTTATTACAAATCATTATTAGTTTAAGGAGAAAAGTCACATCTAAAAAAAAAGATTAAAAGTCAGTAATATTTAAGACAAAACCAAAAAAAATAACCATATTTATCAGTTTATTCAATTCCATGTGATTCATATATGTAATATCTAGAACATCTCTACTAATATTTATTCATGCTCCATAATCTGCAGAGCTTATTGTTCATTTGACAATGCTTCCTTTGTAATTTAATATACCAAATAATCCTAGTTGGTTTAATATTAATATTTCTCTCAAACCTAGCTCAGGGATCCTCTGAAACATTCCAAATTTATGGTGTCAAGAGAGCTTTCATTAGAATTTGATAGAAAGTCTGTTAAAAATATCAAGAAGTTTTAAACCACTTGTTCAGATAGGATCAGGTGAATGTTTATTCTCTTAATCAAAGTGACAAAAGATTTCAAAAGCAAATAAAATTCACTTAAAGGCAAGAAAGTTCACATAAACTTTATCAAAAGCCACATCAAAGTAAACTTGTTTTCTCTATAGAGAGTAACCAAATTGAATCCTACACCTGCCTATTTTAATAACAAAATTCCTTTACCTAATTAAATTTAATGTAATCTCAATCCTCCCATATACAAAACTCCTTTTTCAGGGCTCACTTTCTAAACACATTCCATAAGTTTTTGAATCCATTATAGTTTGTTCCTTAATATTACTTCAAGAAAACCATTTTTAAGGAAAAAACTACCTTTTTTGGAAAAAACTACCTATATAAGGCATATATGGGACTTCCCTGATAGCTCAGCTGGTAAAGAATCCACCTGCAATGCAGGAGATCTGGATTTGATTCCCGGGTTGGGAAGATCCCCTAAGAAGAGCTAGGCTACCCACTCCAGTATTCTTGGATTTCCCTGGTGGTTCAGATGACAAAGAATCCTCCTGCAGTGTGGGAGACCTGGGTTCAATCTCTGGGTTGGGAAGATCCCCTGAAGGAGGGCATGGCAACCCAGACTAGTATTTTTGCCTGGAGAATCCCCATGGACAGAGGAGCCGGGTGGATTGCAGTCAGTGGGGTTGCAAAGAGTCGGACACAACTGAGTGATTAAGCAAGGTACAACACAATATATATATATATATATATATATATATATATATATTACATACTATCTATATATAATATTTTCTTTATGTATTCATCCATCAGTGGATATTTCGGTTGATTTTATGTTGATCATGGAAGTAAGGGTATCTCTTCAGATTCCTGGTGTCATATTTTTGAATATTTACATGAGCACTGAATTGCTGAATTGTATGGTAGTTTTACTTTTAATATTTTGAGAAACCTCCATAATGTTCTCCATCGTCATTGAGCAAATTTATAGTCCCACCAATAGTATAGTAGCATTCCATTTTCACTACATCCTCATCAAAGTTTTTTGTTGATGAATATTTGATATAACCATCCTTACAGGTGTGAGGTGATAATTCATTTGGGTTTTGATTGCATTGCCCTGTTGATTAGCAGTATGAGCACTTTCCAGTTTCCTTTTGGCAATTTCTATGTCTTCTTTCAAAAAATATTCAGTTTCTTTGCCCATGTTCAAGCTTGGTTATTTGCAGGGGGGTTTCTTGCTATTTAGTTGTAGAAGTTCCTCATGTATTTTATTTATTAACTCATTATGAGAGTCATGTGCTGTGTGTGTATATCCGCTTCAGTCATGTCTGACTTGTGGACTGCAGACCGCTAGGCTCCTCTGTTCATGGGATTCTCTAGGCAAGAATACTGGAGTGGGTTTCCATGCCCTCCTCCAGAGAATTTTTCCAATGCAGGGATCGAACCTGAGTCTTCTGCATCTGCTGCACTGAAGGGGGATTCTCTACTGCTGAGCAACTGGGGAAACCCATAAGATACATAATTTGCCCATGTTTTCTCGCATTCCATAGATGACCTTTTCACTTTGTTGATTGTTTCCTTTGACGAGTTAAAGCAGTCTGAATGTAGAGCTTGAGATCCTGAACTTCAAACTGATATCATGATGTGAAGAGAGTTAATTGACCCAATAGCTATTTTTTTTAATTAAGGTTAAATTTTATAAAAGTATTGAAAGAGTATGGAATTTTCCAAGAGTGTGTGATAGAATAAATAAAAAAGTAAAATAATATTAAAATAACATTTTATAATAAACACTCATAATTATAACATAAATAACATAAATATTTAAATGTCAAAGAAGAGTAAATGTTTGTAGAAAATATATACATATATATATTTAATGTAAAAAGCATTTATCAAAATTCATTAGTAGTAATTCTTAATAGATTAAGAATTCAAGTAATTGTCAATGTCTGTAGAGTGAAATTTACTTTCTATATATTGAGCAAGAAACTGAGAGCACACAGACAATTAAGTAAATTTCTTTGACTTCAGGGAGATTACAGACCGGTAATCATAGACAATTAACAAAGATTTTTAAATCTTCACAGGAAATAACTACACAAAGTTGAAAATTAACTAAGTTTCTCTCTCTTGGTCCATTTGGGCTGTTATAACAGAATGCCAGAATACTATTGGCTGGCTTAAACAATGAACATTTATTTTTCAGAGGTTTGCTGTCTTGGAAGGTCAAATATTAAACTTCTAGCAGATTCCATGTCTGGTAATGTTTTGTCCTTAATTGATAGCCACCTTTTTCCTGTCTTCACATGGCTGAAACATCAAGTGAGCTCTTGGGGTCTCTTTATAAGGTTATTGATTCCATTCATGAGAACTCCAACTTTCTGATCTAGTCATTTCCTAGGGTCCACCTCCAAGTACCACCACATTATAAAGAAGTTAACTTATGATTTTGGAGAAAGGACACAGATTTTCAGTCTATAGCCACATCCAAATGATGGGGAATAAGTTACCTAAGATCTGATAAAGTCAAATGTTTGGTTTAATTTGTTGAATAGTATTGTTTTGAGAGGGACTTCTCTGGTGGTTCACACGGTGAAGAATCTGCCTACAATTCAGGAGACTTGGGTTCAATCCCTGGGTCAGGAAAATCTCATGGACAAGGAAATGGCAACATGGCAACCCCCTCCAATAATTTTGCCTGGAGAATTCCATGGACAGAGGAGCCTTGCAGGCTACAGTCCATACAGTCCATGGGGTCACAAAGAGTCGGACACAACTGAGCAACTAGCACTTTCACTTTCATTGTTTTGAGAAAACTTTGAGATATTATAAGAAATCTCCATGAACAAGGATAAAAATCAGGATATGAGGTTCCTTACGCAGTATGATTTACTAGTGAAAATAACCCATGGTCCAATAGCCTTACCTCTCATGTGAACGCAAAAGTCGCTTAGATGTGTCCGACACTTTGAGACCCCAAGGACTGTACAGTCCATGGAATTCTCTAGGCCAGAATACTAGAGTGTGTAGCTGTTCCCTTCTCCAGGGGATCTTTCCAATCCAGGGACTGAACCCAGGTCTCTTGCATTGCAGGCGGATTCTTTATGAGCTGAGCCACCAGGGAAGCCTACCTCTCATAAATCCAGACTAAATAAGGGAGGCAGAATAATGTTTCTTTGACCACAAACTTCCAATCATTCTGAGGCAAATAATATTTTATTTCAATCCTCATTCAGAAAGTGAGACAATTTTATGAATGATGTCTCTGTTAAATAAAACAATAAATTTATTCTCTTTATTTTCATAGCAACCTGTATTTCATTACTAAGGGAGATAAGAATGGCATATATTGTTAGCATTTTTTAAAACTGTATCACCCAAAATATCTAGTAAAGTAAGCTCTGAAGTTCATATCTGAAGTTTGTGGGTTATGGTTTATGCTAAATTTACACATGAAAGGCAGAGACCTGGGTCTCCATAGAAAGCTATGGACACTGTAGCAAAAAAGGAGATAGGGATATAAAAAAAATATCAGCGGTATTATCAGATATTCTAAACCATTTAGGAAAGTGAAAGTGCCATATTTATGATAACATAACTCCAAAAAAACTTAGTCCACTTGAGTAGGAAAATGATGAAAAATAATTTCATTTACACCATATTCATTCGAATTATATTTTTAAATGTACCCTCCTTATGATTAATATTTACAACTTTGAAACATCATTCTACTTCAACACTAACATGATAAGCGATATTAAAAAATAATATACATAAACTAACTTAAAATTACAAAACTAAGATACAAACTTCAAATATTAATATAGGTTATCTACATGTGGGGCTTCCTTAGTGGCTCAGCGGTAGAGATCCTGCCAGCCAATGCAGGAGACACAAGTTCAATCTCTGGGTGAGGAAGATCCCCTGGAAAAGGAAATGCCAACCCACTCCAATATTTTTGCCTGGGAAATTCCATGGACAGAAGGAACCTGGCAGGCTATTGTCCATTCAGTTGCAAAAGAATAGAACCATAACTTAGCAACAGACAACAACGTTTGTGTGTAAAAGATTGAACAAAATTTTTATGACATATTACTTATTTTTCTGAAATCTGTAATGATTTTTATTAATTTTGAAAAAGATTGTTATTTGAGAGAGAAACTTGAGAAATTCCAACAATAACTAAAATGAAATGTTTGATTCAGTCAAATAATAAATATAACTAAACTCATATATATATAGAATATATGGTTTTCTTCTATCTATAGTAAACAGCATCTCTGCTGCTGCTGCTGCTAAGTCACTTTAGTGGGTGTCCGACTCTGTGCGATCCCATAGAACAGCAATAATATTTTCTGATCCCCGACACCTGAGTGATTCTCCAGGAACAAACATTGGAGTTCCTTGCCATTTCCTTCTCCAATGTTCCAGATGAAAGTGAAAATTTAAAGTGAAGTCGCCCAGTGGTGTCCGACTCTTCACGACCCCATGGACTGCAGCCTACCAGGCTCCTCTGTCCATGAGATTTTCCAGGCAAGAGTACAGGAGTGAGTTACCACTGCCTCTCTAACCTCAGAAATATTATGTACTAATGAAGAGGAAGTAATTTAGAGATGTGTGAAAAAAGGACATAT